>JAVXUO010002156.1:0-428964 GCA_033065855.1 Escallonia rubra | reverse complement strand
CTAAGGAGGACGCGCCAACTAAATTCCTTCTAACATCGGGAACATGCCGCACATCACTAAGGCTTAAAGTCTTTCCGGAGGTCAGCTTTAAATCAACCTTTCCAACTCCTAGCACTTGTGCAGCAGTATAATTTGCGAGCGTCACGCTTCCTCCACTTGTGTTCTGGTAAGATTTAAACAAAGTATGATCACAACAAACATGGATGTTAGCTCCTGAATCTAACCACCAATCATCTATTTGATAGGTAAAATTTACTAAGAGAGGATAATGATCAAACCTAAGAGGAGGTTTACCATCCACCACCATATTCACTCAGGCATTTTGATTACTTTGCTTGGACTTGTGCTCCTCTGTCTTTCTATAGAAACAATCCTTGGCCATTGTCCCTTGGGTTGATACGACTAGGATTGTTAGACTCTTTGACATTTTCCATTAGGTTGACCTTGGCTACCATAGAATTAAATTGTTGGTTATCCAACCTATGCTTTTCCTCTATCCTTAAAGCATTCAAGGCTTGGGTCAAGGTTAAAGCTCCTTGTTTATGCCTAAGGGACTTAGCAAAATCTGACCAAAAGGGTGGCAATTTGTCGATGAGGCAAGAAACCTTAAAGTCTTCACTAAACCTATTCCCTTTCATCTCAACATGCCTTAGATAGTCTAGGAATTCATGGACTTGCTCATTTATAGTTTTCACATCTACCATGACAAAGTTATAAGAGGAGAAGGCATTAAAATGTTCTATACCGGCATCATCTATACCATATTTTGCTTTTAAGGCATTCCAAAGATCCTTAGCCTTTGCGGTAGTGCAATATACGTCATACAGACATTCAGAAAGAGCACTAAGGATCCTATTGAGGCAAGGTACTCAATTTGATCAGAAGTATACCAAGAAGAGGTGGAACCGAAGATAGATTCATTAGGCTCCTCAATAGCTGAAATCGACCGTAACACTGTAAGCCAATACCTCATTTGATTTTTCAATCTCTTAAAGTTAAGGCCATTAAACTTCTCCGGTTTAACAGTGTGGCCTTCATCTAATGGTGCCATTAGGGATTACAAGGGACAAATGATGATTCATCTGCAAAATTATAAACTGCAATCTCAATAAATAATTCTACTCATGCACAAACAATTAAAAAACAAGACGGTGAGAGGGCAAAACAGATGCAACTGGAAAGTAAGCTTTGTGATGTGATTGCTAAGGAGCCTTCATTTTCATCATTGACTGCAGATGGTTCAAGCAAACAAAAATCGCTAATTGGTTACGTTTCGCACAAATGGCGATGACATTGCACTATGGTGTGTCTTTTGTGAACTTTGCACTCGCATTGCATCTCTTGTGGATGCCGCTTCGTCATCAAGAAGTAATCTACATTCATCTTTGTATATTTGCTCGACTTCTTCTTCCATACTTTGCAAAGCCTTATCAACCTAACAACAAAACCAAGTGAAAAGAAATAAATCATGGAGAACAAGATAATAACCAATTGTATGCTTTTTCTAACCACTAGCCAAAATATAAAGACTGAGCCATGAAGGAAAACTGGGGAAGAGTGAATGGTTGAAAAAATGAGAACTGGTCACCAATTGGGAAATGGGTGTTCATGTAATCATCTGGGGAAACAAGAAACGAAAATAAGCAATAATAAGCTTCACAATCCTAATTAATTACATGGGACAACTGTAATGAAAAGTATTATGCAGTATGAGTGTTAGCTGCAGTGACAATTGTGGTGGCAATGGTGGGAAATACAACAATTGTGGTACTGGGCGATGGCGGTTCAGAAAATCAAATGATGGTGATGGCGGGAGTTGGTGTTAGGGAATACCTAGTCATAGAAGTGGTGGTGGATGATGCTGGTTAGGGTCGAAATTGTGGTGGATGATGGTGGCTAGGGTAGAAATGAGGTGAATGATGATTTTAGCAGTGCTGGTTATGAACAAAACAAAAATATTGGTCAGTGGTGGAACCAGGAAATTTGCCAAGTGGGTCGAAAGATCAAGGTGTGTGTAAAGGGTCCCCAAAGCCAATGTTCATATTCGTAAGGGCACTTTAAAACAAGAGGACATGCACATTAAACAATTGAGAAAGAGAAAACGATTAAGTGATGCAACAAATATAGTCAATAGTGAAACAAAAAACTCAAACAACACTTATATTTTGCACCAAAAACACTCTAAACAAAATGGTAAAAGACCTCAAGTTACAGAGAAAGAGTTGAGAACTTTTATAGAAAATAAAAAACAATTTGACTAGGATAAGTGGAGGAGGAGGGGCCCCGTGAGGGGAGGGGGGGTGGCGAAAGGAAAAACATGAGAAAAGAGATACTTCAGTCTGAGAGAAAGAAGTCTACAAAAGATCAAGAAATGAATGTGGGAATGTCTCAAGTGAACTGCATCATACTTTACACTACGATTATACAGATTATCACAAACATTGGCTTTCAGGTGGCGACGACTGTCATGAAGATGGTGATGCTCGCTATTGTGATGGTTGTGGTAGCGACAGCAACATAGGGGTGATGTATGTGGAGATGGTGATGGTTGTGTAATTGTTGGTGGTGGTAAGCATGGTCGTGTATGTATATGGTGGTAACTTGTAAAAATTGATTATAACAAGTGCTATGAAGGAATTCACAAAAAACACCACTTGAGAGGTTATTCGAACTGCAAATCTAAGTCCCAAACTCTCCATGAATTTGAATGTCAACTCCCACATCCTATTTCCAAGCACACTCTAGAACGCTTGGGGAAAGCACATCCTATCTTTGTTTTATTCTTCTCCAGATAGATTTGATTAATTGATGCAGCTTCAAGGTTAGAAGTTCCGCTCACGAAGGTAGTACATAAAGAACTCGGGGGAAAAAAAGACGAAGCAGAAAGAGACAATTTTCCCTGTAGTTTAAATGAATGGCTATTTTTAATCAGGAGATAGTGAGACAATCGGGAGACGGTATATCATATCAGTCACTTCATTTAATCAGCGATATACCATAAATTAATTTATTATGTGATTTATGAGATTGTCGTTTTAATAATTGTCACAATGGAATGACCTTTATGAAATTACATAGAACAAACAACAAAATATTTTTGGTCACCACAAGATAGTACATAATGCATACCGAACCTGATTGAGTGTACCAAACCGAGGACAATATGGATCCATCCATACGAAGCATAATTCATGATCCACCCATTTTTGGTGTAACACCTTTTTTCGTGTTACGCAATTACTATTTAAAATTGTGACAAGTGGCACTATAATAAAATTCTTGAAAAAAGAAAATGATAAAAATAAAAACACTAAATATCAAATAACTACATTAAGGATATGTTTGGTTTTCACATTTTAAAACATCTATATACAGTGCTTGATGATATAACAAGTTTCAATTTAATAACTTCATTTTTGCACATGAGGTCATTTAAAATTCATTAAAAAAATATAGTCAAATAAGTTTTAAACGTCAAGCTTGTTATAAAATTTTCATATTACTAACTTCATTTTTGCATACACATCGCATGTGCTACGATTACTCGTATATATGATGTTAATGGCCTATGAAAGATGAGCATAAGAGGGTGGTTGAGTTTCTTAGTATGATAACAATAATGGAGAGGAAGAACACATAGATGAAGCATTGAAAAGCACAATGGTCTGAAGGGTAAGAGATATATGAGAGACATTGGGAAGAGGGTAGGGAAAAAAATGTGTTAAATTATACTAGAATACAACTTTAAATATGTTGTTGATCTATCATAACTCAAGTGTACCCATCATTGTTTCTTCTTTGTCTTGGTAAAAGTTACGATATTTATGTATATAGAATTCGAAAGTATTTGAGGTTCTCTTATCTAAGCACTTCTTGTTAGAATTATTTCATTCATCTTGACCCTATAATCAAGATCATTAGAATCTTACAATAGCATAAACATAAGAACAACAGGGTTACGAATTCACCGGAATATAAGGATGCCATTACCAAGAGTTTTATTCTGATGATGAAAGAAAGCCAAGATGTGGAAGTGAGCGTATCCCCTTTGGTATTGATCTTTACTATTCTTCTCTATTCTTGACGATGGAATATAGTGGTGTATCTTTATTTTTAGTCTAGGAGGCAAAAGAGTGGCCAAAGACTATGATACCCTAGCCTCCAAGAAAAGAGATATTTTTATAAAGAGAATAGTGGGATCAACCCTAAAGCCTTCCAAATCTCAATCGTCCATCAAAGTTAAGAGATTAGGGTCTATAAGCCTTTTATACACAATAAATCATTAGTGTATTGTGTTAACCCTACGGTTATTTAACCTAGGATTATATTTGATTTTGATGATAACTAACATTGATGATTATGCTGTCTAACATGCATTAAGTTGATGAAGCAATAGGAACAATCTCATACTCATGCAAACAGATTATTAGACGAGCAACACGGTCAAAGACTCTTAACGGAACGCATCAAAGAGGGAATTCGTCGATTGAAGTTTTCATGCTTTTATTTCCGTCTTTGTCAACTAGACATAGAGAGATGATCGTTACGATGAATGTATACCTAGAACTTGCCCATAGGTTTCCCTTGCATGCATAAAAGTTTTTCATGCTTTAAAAACAAGGAAACTGCATTTTCAGGAATGCATTCGACTGTAAGTTGGGCAGTAGGGTAATACAGTCGACTGCATTAGAATGCAGTCGACTGCAATACTTCCAGTAGCCTATTATTACAGTCGACTGCAATGGATTACAGTCGACTGTAAGTTTGAAATTTGAATTTCCAACGGCTACTTTTGGGTTACAGTTGACTGCAATGGTGCATTGCAGTCGATTGCATTTACCGTTTGGCGCATTTAATGCCCCACCTAACCCCAAACGGTCATATTTATTCCCACCTCTATAAATACTCTTCTTGGGCATAGTTTTCATTCATCAATTGCATTCAAAGCTCTCTTATCTTTCATATTCTCAAAGATCAAAGCAATTGTTCAAATCTCTCTTGTTTTCATTGATTTCTCATCCTTTTTAAGAGAACATTTATTGTGAGCTTACATTAGAGAGAGATACACTTTCATAAGTCATCATATACTCATCTCTCTTGTTCTAGTACTTCAACTTGTACTCATCTACTTATTGAGAGTGAAATCTTGTACACATTTCTTCATTGAAAGGTTCTTGTATCAAAGCTTGGGGTTGTCAAGCTTTGGAGCTTTGGGTTTGTCAAAGCTTGTTCTTGATGTGGGCATAGCATCAAGGGATTGTAAGAGGTTCGATCTTGACCCGTAAGGAAGATCATACTAGTGGATTCTAGGGCCTTTCAAGGGACTTCCTTGAAGGGGTGGACGTAGGCTTGTGGGTATATCAAGCCGAACCATTTAATTCTCTTTGTCAAGTATCTCTAAACCCTTCTCTCTTTACTTTATCATTTTACATTTGTGTTGAGATTAGTTGTTTGTTTACTTGAGTTATTGAGATTGAGGTTTGTTGGTTGTTTATTTTTAAAGTAGTCTTAAAACCCTATTCACCCCCCCTCTAGGGTTATTTTATTGGTTTCAAGTGATATCAGAGCCTCGGCTCTTGTTATATTGGGTAACGCCAAGAGAGTTAATCAATCATGGCTTATGTTGGGGGTATGGAGGGTAGTTCTACCACTAGGCCTCCATTGTTTAATGGGACCAACTATAGTGTGTGGAAAGTTAAGATGAAAATCTACTTAGAATCTCAAGACTATGAGATGTGGGATATTGTTGAGAATGGCCCTGGTTGACAAGGTTGAAGAGCCTAAATCAAAATCGGAATATAGTGATCATGACAAGAAGATGATTTGTATGAATGCTAGAGCGAAAAATTGTCTTGTGTGTGCTTTAGACACTAATGAACTCAATAGAGTCATTATGTGTAATTCCGCTAACAGTATTTGGGATACTCTTCAAGTCACTCATGAATGGACTTTTCTTCTTAGAGACTCCAAAATGAATTTATTATTTAGAGATTATGAGTTATTCCATATGCTTCCAAATGAATCCATTACGGATATGAATACTCGTTTTACTAACATTGTGAATCCTTTGAAGCAATTGGGCAAGGAATTCACTAATGGTGATCTTGTAAGAAAGGTGATTAGATCATTACCAAGAGCTTGGGATGCAAAGATCACCGCCATCCAAGAATCAAAGAATCTCAACATCTTTCCTCTTGATGAATTGATGTGCTCACTCATGACGTACGAAATGCAACTCAAGACCTTTGATCAAGAGGACGTCAAGAAGAAGCCTACATCAATTGCTCTTAAAGCTTCATCTTCAAACCTTGAGTCAAGTGATGATGATGAAGAATTTGATGAAGAGGATATGGCATTGGTTGCAAAGAACTTCAAGAAGTTCTTAAGATTTAGAAGAAATGATGGGAGAAGGCAACAAAATGCTAGCAACGAAGAGAGGCTTTGCTACAAATGCCACAAGCCGGGACACATGAAGATGGATTGTCCTATCTACAAAAATGAGAAGAAGGAAAGAAGAGATGTATGGGAAAAAGCTAAAAGAAGACAATTCTCTAAGAAAGAGAACAAGGAAAAAGAAAGAGCAATGAATGCCGAACATACTCCAACATGGAGTGATTTTGATTCAAGTGATGAAGAGAATGATCAAGCAAATGTGTGCTTCATGACAAATGATGAGGTAAGCCCTTCTTCCGGTAGTGATAGTGATAATGAAAGTTTTGAAGATGCTTATGATAGCTTATATGAGGAATCCAAGAAAATTTTCAAGAAAAATATTATTTTGTCTAAGAAATTCCTTGAAGCTAATAAGCAAATTGAGAAGTTGATAATGGAAAATGATAAGTTGCATGCCAAGAATGAATGCATGTCTAGCCATTTATATGTAGAGCATGTGAATAACAATTTGATTGAATTACTTGTTAACACTCCTAGCTCAAAACAAATCTCTTCCAAAACTTTGGCTTTAGAAAAAAAAAATGAAGATTTACAAGTTGAGATTTGTGATTTCAGAAAATGTCTTGAAAAATTTGTTGATGGTCAAAAAAATTTGGATGTCATGCTTGGACGCCAACGAATTGGCCTAAACAAAGGTGGTCTTGGATTAGATCTCATGGCCATGCCTCCTAAAGTTTTGCAACAACAAGCTAAGTTGAATATTCATACAAAACGACCAAAGAACTATTGCACACCTTTTACACATTGCGGTTGGTGCAACAAGAAAGGGCATACGACTAATCATTGTCCTTGTAAAATTATTTTTGTTAGAGGTAGAAAGAAAATGTGGATTGTGAAAGGTCAAGAATACAAATGCAAGACTAACATCCAAGGACCCAAGAAAATTTGGGTACCAAAAGTCACTACTTGATTTGTGTTTATAGGTATGTCTCAAAGCAAAATCTAGTAGCAAGAAGTGGATTCTTGATAGTGGATGCTCAAGACATATGACCGGCAACATATCTCTTTTCACATCGATTGATCTTAAGGAATGAGGAAATGTGACCTTTGGTGACAATTCTCAAGGAAGAATCAAAGGTAAAGGAACTATTGGTAAGGAACCACATTCAATTGATAATGTGTTATATGTTGAAGGATTGAAGCATAACTTGCTTAGTATTAGTCAATTTAGTGATAAAGGTTTTAAAGTTATCTTTGAGGCTTCTCAATGCACTATACTATCCTTGAAGAACAATGAAACTATTTTGGTTGGTAATAGAGATAATAATGTTTACTCCATTCAATTAAATGATTTAGCTAACCAAGATCTCAAGTGTCTTAGTGCTATTAGTGAAACATCTTGGCTTTGGCATCGAAGACTTGGTCACATGCACATGGAGAACTTGAAAGATATTTCAAGCAAAGAACTTGTGAGGGGTCTCCCGAAGATCAAGTTTGAGAAAGATAAAGTATGTGATGCTTGTCAAATGGGTAAGCAAAAGAAGGTATCTCACAAACCGAAGAAAATGGTATCTACTTCTAGACCCTTGCAATTACTTCATATGGATTTGTTTGGACCAATCCCAACTACTAGTCTTGGTGGTAAATCATATTGTTTTGTTATTGTTGATGACTATTCTCGCTATACTTGGACTTTCTTTTTGACTACCAAAGATGAATCTCTAAATGTGTTCACTTCATTTGCAAAACGTGTTCAAAATCAAAAAGGTTATTTGATTACAAACATTCGAAGTGATCATGGTAGAGAATTTGAAAATTCAAAAATAGGAGCCTTGTGTGATGACTTTGGGATATCACATAACTTTTCGGCTCCTAGAACTCCTCAACAAAATGGTGTTGCCGAAAGAAAGAATAGGTCTTTGCAAGAAGCGGCAAAAACAATGCTTAACGAATATGGTTTACCTATATACTTTTGGGCGGAGGCGGTCAATTGTGTTTGTTTTGTTCTTAATAGAGTTATCTTGCGAAAGTTTTTGTTAAAAACCCCTTATGAGCTTTTTAATGATAAGAAACCTAAGGTGAGCTTTTTTAGAGTCTTTGGTTGCCAATGTTTTGTTTTAAATAGCAAGGATCACCTTAGCAAATTTGATTCCAAAACCTTTGAGGGTATTTTTCTTGGTTACTCTAATAATAGTATGGCATATAGAGTTTATAATAAAAGTACTTTGGTTGTTGAAGAATCCATTAATGTTACTTTTGATGAGACTAATCCTTTTCTTCGGAGGACTAACATTGTTAATGTAGATGACATGGACAATGACTTGAGAACTTTGGACATAAGTGAAACACTACAAGACAACCCCAAAGAAATTGATATAGGGGAGCAACAATCAAGTTCTCAAGGGGGAAACGAGGAAGCAATCAATGATGATTCAAACTTGGACAACTCTCAAGAATTACCAAAAGATTGGACTTACAAAAAGGATCATCCAAGTGATCAAATCTTAGGTAATCCTTTAAGTGGGGTAAGAACTCGACGCTCCCTCCAACAACATGTCAATATGGCGTTTCTTTCCCAAATTGAAACGAAAAAATTCTCTGAAGCTCTACATCATGAATCTTGGATGCTTGCTATGCAAGAAGAGCTAGTTCAATTTGAAAGAAATCAAGTTTGGACCCTTGTGCCTAAACCTCAAAACTTTAGGATTATAGGCACAAAATGGATTTTTAGAAACAAACTTGATGAATCCGGAGTCGTGGTTAGAAACAAGGATAGATTAGTGGCCCAAGGTTATAACCAAGAGGAATGAATTGATTTTGATGAAACTTATGTACCAGTAGCTAGACTTGAATCTATTAGAATGCTATTAGCTTTTGCTTGCTATAGAGATTTTAAACTCTTTCAAATGGATGTCAAGAGTGCCTTTCTAAATGGTTTTATTTTGGAGGAGGTCTATGTGGCTCAACCTCTCGGCTTTGAACATGAAAAATTTCCAAACCATGTTTTCCGTCTTAGCAAAGCTCTTTATGGTTTAAAACAAGCTCCTAGAGCTTGGTATGAAAGGCTAAGTAATTTTTTTTTTAGAAAATGGTTTTTCAAGAGAAAAACTTGACACCACTCTTTTTATAAAATCTAAGGGCAATGACTTATTGTTAGTGCAAATTTATGTTGATGATATTATATTTGGTGCTACTAATGGATCCTTGTGCGAAGAGTTTGCTTCTTGTATGAGTAAGGAGTTTGAAATGAGCATGATGGGAGAACTCACCTTCTTCCTTGGATTGCAAATCAAACAAAGCAAGGATGGAATCTTTATCAACCAAGCCAAATATACCAAAGAGCTACTCAAGAGATTTGACATGGAAGCATCAAATGCTTTTGACACTCCAATGAGCTCTTCATTAAAGCTTGATAAAGATGAAAAGGGTAAGGATGTTGATATTAAGCGCTATCGAGGTATGATCGGATCACTCCTTTACCTTACCGCAAGTAGACCCGATATAATGTTTAGTGTTTGTTTATGTGCTAGATTTCAAGCTTGTCCTAAGGAATCTCATTTGATTGCCGTCAAGAGAATCCTTAGATATCGTAAGGGCATTCACGATTTAGGGTTATGGTTTCCTAGAAACACTTCATTTTTTGACCTAATTGGTTACTCCGACGTCGACTATGCCGGTTGTAAAACCGAGCAGAAAAGTACAAGTGGAGGTTGCCAATTCCTAGGTCACTCTCTTGTTTCTTGGAGTTCCAAAAAGCAAAACTTGGTTGCACTCTCTACCACCGAAGCCGAATATATGGTGGTTGGTGCTTGTTGTGCACAAATTCTTTGGATGAAACAAACCCTTTTGGATTTTAGACTCAAGTATGATCACATACCTATCTTATGTGATAACACTAGTGTCATTGACTTGACAAAAAATCCCATCCAACATTCTCGCACAAAGCACATAGAAATCAAACACCATTTTATCCGTGATCATGTGCAAAAAGGTGATATTGTTCTAGATTTCGTGGACACAAATCACCAATTAGCGGATATCTTCACTAAACCTTTAGATTCGAAGAGGTTTACCGCTCTTAGAAGAGAACTTGGCATGTCTTCACCTATGTGACTAAATGTTATATCTCTTGTGCTAATCATGCAAGTTGCATTTCTCATGCTTGAACATTATTTAATATGTTCAAAGCATGCTTTGGTTGATGTTTCTCTTTTCAAAATTATTGATTTTGTTGATATTCATTCAATCTCATTAGATTTGCACACACTCACATTTCTAAAATCCTTTACATTTCCTATTTGTGTTATCTTTGTAAAATGTGTTTGGTACACCTTTTAATGGTTATTCAAGTACTTATGCCTTCTTGATTTTGAATGCCCTTGTTGGCAATATTGATTATCCATGGATGGATAAATAAGTTGATCACTTTCACACACACCCTTGACATTTTTCAATGATGTCAAAAGGTGGAGAAAATATTGTTGATTCATATTTGTGTGGACTTGATATGAGCATATATTGCTTAAGTTAGGGGGAGCCCTATATTGCTTAAGATAGGGGGAGCGTTTTGTCATGATTTCTTCTCATGACCCCTTATGGTTTTTAAATTGAGATTGTTATGCTTCATTTCGCATATTATCTTATATATCTCATATTATTTGAATCAATGTTTGCCATCATAAAAAAAGGGGAGATTGTTAACCCTACGGTTATTTAACCTAGGATTATATTTGATTTTGATGATAACTAACATTGATGATTATGCTGTCTAACATGCATTGAGTTGATGAAGCAATAGGAACAATCTCATACTCATGCAAACGGATTATTAGACGAGCAACACGGTCAAAGACTCTCAACGGAACGCATCAAAGAGGGAATTCGTCGATTGAAGTTTTCATGCTTTTATTTCCGTCTTTGTAAACTAGACAAAGAGAGATGATCGTTACGATGACTGTATACCTAAAACTTGCCCATAGGTTTCCCTTGCATGCATAAAATTTTTTCATGCTTTAAAAACAAGGAAACTGCATTTTCAGGAATGCAGTCGACTGCATTGGAATGCAGTCGACTGCAAGTTTGGCAGTAGGGTATTACAGTCGACTGCATTGGAATGCATTCGACTGCAATACTTCCAGTAGCCTATTACAGTCAACTGTAATGGATTACAGTCGACTGCAAGTTTGAAATTTGAATTTCCAACGGCTACTTTTGGGTTACAGTCGACTGCAATGGTGCATTGCAGTCGACTGCATTTACCGTTTGGCGCATTTAATGCCCCACCTAACCCCAAACGGTCATATTTATTCCCACCTCTATAAATACTCTTCTTGGGCATAGTTTTCATTCATCAATTGCATTCAAAGCTCTCTTATCTTTCATATTCTCAAAGATCAAAGCAATTGTTCAAATCTCTCTTGTTTTCATTGATTTCTCATCCTTTTCAAGAGAACATTTATTGTGAGCTTACATTAGAGAGAGATACACTTTCATAAGTCATCATATACTCATCTCTCTTGTTCTAGTACTTCAACTTGTACTCATCTACTTATTGAGAGTGAAATCTTGTACACATTTCTTCATTGAAAGGTTCTTGTATCAAAGCTTGGGGTTGTCAAGCTTTGGAGCTTTGGGTTTGTCAAAGCTTGTTCTTGATGTGGGCATAGCATCAAGGGATTGTAAGAGGTTCGATCTTGACCCGTAAGGAAGATCATACTAGTGGATTCTAGGGCCTTTCAAGGGACTTCCTTGAAGGGGTGGACGTAGGCTTGTGGGTATATCAAGCCGAACCATTTAATTCTCCTTGTCAAGTATCTCTAAACCCTTCTCTCTTTACTTTATCGTTTTACATTTGTGTTGAGATTGGTTGTTTGTTTACTTGAGTTATTGAGATTGAGGTTTGTTGGTTGTTTATTTTTAAAGTAGTCTTAAAACCCTATTCCCCCCCCCCCCCCCCTCTAGGGTTATTTTATTGGTTTCATATTGGATGCTAAATTAAATAGGCCCATAATGTTATTTAGCCAATTTAATTAATTAATGTTCAAGTCAAATAAATAATCAACATTAGTATGACCCGTTACGCCACTTAATTGGATTGAACCGATCAATTCCAACATTCTCCCACTTGGCCAAGGGTTATACTAAGGTTAATGTCATAAGTTTTGACATAACGAAATTGAACAAAATATCCCGTAAGTTAAGCCAAATTTAACAAAAATACTGAAATGAATCGAAGATGGTATTCATGCCTCTCAATGCCACAATATCATTCTCTGATTACAATCTCAGAACTTTTGCCAAATATGATAGTCAAATAGTCTAATAGACATGAACTGCATCGTTTCATAATAAATAACAATATGAACAAGTTCATGTGATCCCTACATGAGTGTTTGTTTCAGAATACTTCAAATGTACACTTTTCATGAGTAGTAACAAACCATAATCATAATATCCAGAATCCAAAACAAAAGGTGATCACATAAATAAATGTCTCAAATTAAAAACCCATTATCTAAAGGTAAGACTATCAACCAAACCCATGCTAGTAACATGTTCTCGAAAGAGAGTGGGTGGTAAACCTTTCATCACGTGATCCGTCAACATAGCGATCATACTGATATGCTGAATAGACACAATTTGATTCTGAATTCTTTCCTTCACAACAAGATACTTAATCTCGATATACTTCGTTCCACCACTTGATTTGTTGTTCTTGGAAAAGAAAACAACGACCTGATTGTCACAGAATATCTTCAGTGGTCTCGAAATGGTGTCAACCACTTTAAGTCCCGTAATGAAGTTCCTCAACCATACACCATGACACGAAGCCTCAAAACATGCCACAAATTTTGCCTCCAGGGTGTGAGAAGCAACTAATGACTGCTTAGCACTTTTCCATGAAATAGGTCCTTCTGCGAGCATGAAAACATAACCTGGTGTGGATTTCAGGGTATCTACACACCCTGCATAATCAAAATTGAAATAACCAATAACCTCAAGGTTATCTGACTTCCTATAGGTAAGCATGAAATCATTGGTACCCTGTAAGTAGCGCATGACTTTCTTGGCTGCTTTCCAATGACCCATTCCTAGTTTTATTTGGTAACGTCCAAGCATGCCAACAACATACGCTATATCTGGGCGAGTATAGACTTGAGCATACATAAGACTCCCTACTGCTGATGCATAGGGAATGCTCAATTTCGTCTTGCTCCAGTTGGTTCCTAGGACATTGTAGCAAACTAAATTTGTCACCCTTAATAACAGGGGCAACAGTGGGAGCATAGTTATGTATATTGAACCTTTTCAGGACTTATCAATATAGGATCTTTGGGACAATCCCAATATTTCACAAGACCTATCTCGGTGAATCTCAATACCTATAACATAAGAGGCCTCTCCAAGATCTTTCATATCAAAATTCTTAGACATAAAGTTTTTGGTCTCATGTAACATATGCGTATCACTACTAGCAAGTAAGATATCATCTACATACAACACTAGAATGATAAACTTACTCCCACTGATCTTTAGGTATATACATTGGTCTACTGCATTTTTTTTAAAGCCAAATTTACTAATCACATCATGGAACTTAAGATACCATTGTTTAGAGGCTTTCTTTTTAATCCGTATATGGATATCTTCAACAGACATTTCATATGTTCCTTGCCTTCAACCATAAACCCTTCTGGTTGCGTCATATAGACATTTTCATGCAAGTCACCATTAAGAAATACAGTCTTTACATCCATTTGATGTAGCTCTAAATCATAATGAGCCATTAAAGGCATGGCTATTCAAAAGAATCTTTTTTTGACACAGGAGAAAATGTTTCATTATAATCTATCCCGTCCCTTTGAGTGAAACATTTAGCAACGAGTCTAGCCTTGTATCTTTCGACGTTACCTTTAGGATCTAGCTTAGTTTTGTAGACCCATTTACAGCTTATAGCTTTGGCCCCTTTAGACAAGTCAACAAGGTCCCAAACTTCATTTATTTTCATTGACTCTAACTCATCTTTCATGGCCTCAAGCCATTGAGTTAAGTGATCGCTCATAATAGCTTCTTTAAAGGATGCAGGATCATTTCCTATGCCTCGATTATAGTCGGCCTCATTTAGGTACACAATATAGTCATCAGAGATGGTTGTCCGTCTCTCTCTTTCTGACCTTCGAAGAGATTGTCATTAGCAAAAATTAGAGCAGGATCCATAATAGGGGACACATCATTGGGTACTACCTTGGGTGTATCGTTACCCTCTATACGAGGTAATGGCGTACCAACCTTTTGGATAACAGAAATAGAAACACGATCCTGAATTTCCTCAAGGTTTATTTATCTTGTTATACTACTCCCACTATACTCAACATCTTTAAAAAATACTGCATGCCTAGTTTCAACAATTCTAGTAATATGCGATGGACAGTAAAATCTGAAACCCTTAGACCTTTCAGAGTGACCTATAATAGAACAACTTATGGTCTTGGGATCGAGTTTCTTATTATGTGGATTGTAGACTTTTGCTTCAGCTAAACAGCCCCACACATGAAAATATTCTAAACTTGGTTTCCTCTATGTCCACAAATTCAAAAGGTGTTTTAGGCATAGACTTATTGAGAACCCTGTTAAGAATATGCACAGCTATTTTAAGTGCTTTAACCCAGAAAAACTCTGGTAGAGTGCTTTGGCATATCATACTTCGTATCATATCCATAAAGGTACGATTTTGCCGTTCAGCTACATCATTCTGCTGGGATGTACCTAGCATTGTATACTGAGCAACAATGCCACATTCTTCCACATACAAGGAAAAAGGACTAAGGTTACGACCTGTTTCAGAGAATTTTTCATAATATTCTCCTCTTTTATCAGATCTTACAACTTTAATCTTTAGGTCGAGTTGATTTTCAACTTCGGCTTTGTAAGTCTTAAACATGGCAAGTGAGTCGGATTTTTCATGAATGAGGTAAACATATCCATAACAAGAATAGTAATCTATAAAGGTGATAAAATATCTATGACCACTTATACCCGGTGTAGGGAAAGGTCCACAAATTGCAGTGTGGATAATCTTCAAAAGTCCCGTACTTCGAGTGACACCACTTTTATTGCCTTTTATAAAATTTCCTTTAATATATTCAATACATGCGGCAAAATCTGAGAAATCTAAAGAATGAAGAATTACATCCTTTATGAGGCGTTCCATTCTACCTCATGATATGTGACATTGACATTCATGCCACAATTTAGCGGAAATTTCATTCTCTATTTTTTCTCTTACCACAAGTTTTAGCAACTACATCATTCACATTCATTGTTTTCAAGGATTCAGATAAAAAAAAATTCAAAAGTAATTTATAGAGGTTTCCCTCCAATAAACCAGAACCAATAACTCTAGAGTAAAGGAAAAGAGAGAAGCCTTTATTCTCAAACTTAAACGAATATCTATAAACGTCAAGTCTAGAAACAAAAATGAGGTTCTAGGTCATGCTGGGAACATAAACAGTATCAACTAAATCCAAATTGAACCCACTCTCCAAAACTAAACGGAGAGTTCCTACAGCTTTAACTTGAGCTTTCTCTCTATTTCCTACTACCACATTACGGGCCCCTTTGTTTAACCTCTTCACATAAAGGAATCCCTGCAATGAATTAGTTTTGTGCACAGTTGCACCTGTGTTAACCCACCATGTATTTAAAGGAGCATCAATTGTATAAGATTCATAACAAACACAAATAGATAAATTACCTTTCTTTTCCAACCATTCTCTGAATTTATGACATTCTTTCCTCATATGTCCTTTATCCTTAAAAAAGTGACACCTGGGACCAGAAGAACCCTTGGTACCAGAAGAGCTTGCCTTGTCAGTCTTGGTTACAGAAGCACTCTTATTCCCTTGCACGCTACCTTTGCCAAATTTCTTTCCTTTTCCTTTTCCTTTAGATGGACCAGTTATGGCAACGTGAGCACTATCAGGTTGTTCAGACTTTAGCCTCTCTTCTTCTTGGACACACATGGAAATCAACTCACTCATTTTTACTCCTCTTTCTACGTGTTATAGTTGATCCTAAAAGGACCAAACTGCACAAGAAAGGAAGTCTTAATAAAGTGCACGAGAAAACCTTTAGAGATTTTCATGTCCAAACCTTTTAGTTGAGAAGCCATATCATTCATCCGTAAAATATGCTCACGAACACAGTTGGATCCACTGTACTTAAGCGTAACCATTTTAGTGATGGGAGTAGTAGCATGTGCCTTGGAAGAATCCTGAAACTGCTCTTCAATATGAACAAGGTACAACTTAGCTTTATCTGAGTCAGGAATGGCTCCGCAAATAGCAGTCGTGATGGAGCCTTTCATAATCATTAGGGATATGCGGTTGGAACGCTCCCACTTTTCATAAGTTGCCTTTTGATCAATAGAGCTTTCAGCCGTAAGGGCAGCAGGCGCGTCGACCTGTAAAGCATAATCCAAATTGATAACTCCAATAATTATACTAATCTGCTCTTTCCATTTTCTAGAGTGGTGCGGCTTAGTGATTCAATAGAGGAAAGATAGCCAATAATTGTAGCAGGACTATACGCTAAATAATAACAATAATCATGCACGTTAGTACTGAATATCCACATGATGAAAGTAGTTAGTTCATCATTTAACATAATAAAATAAATTGAGGGGTAAACAATTTATTTGTATGGAAAAGATAAATACACAAACCTTTTTACCAAGGAAAATATAACATATCACTTATAACCTTCCGTTGGGCCAGTTATTAACATACAAGTGTTTTTCCACCCTTAGCAATTTGAAAATCATTAGAAGCAACATGAGGACGAATTATATCACTGTTGGGCAGAAAATAATTTGACTCATGCAACTTATTATTTCCTTTCTTTCCGCTTAAAAAATTAAAATATAATCTTCCGTTGGGCCGATTAATATTTTTAATTAATAAGCGTAACGTGATATGGTTTTATCATTATCTCAACTTATAAAAGACAATATACTTCTGTTGGACCGCTTACTGCCAAAACAAGTAAGTACCACTAATTATTTGAAGTTCCTTGTCATAATCAAGACGTGTCAAACGAAGTATAAGGTTTTAGCACGATCTCATAATTTTAGAATAATTCTTGAAATTATAATAATATTGACACGTTTTATTAATCAGTATCTCTAAATAAACTAATATTAAAACATAAGTGGCGCTACAAATTTTATTTTGTAAGACCCAATTGAAATACACAAGTCCTTCTAACTAGCCCAATTTTGCAGTAGACAGCAGGCCCTTTAACAGGTCTTTTTAGGCCCAACAGCTTCGGCCCACTTAACAAGCCACTAGCCACAAGGGCCAATGGCTTCAGGCCACAAAAAGGCCCAAAACAAGTCTAAATATGATTTCTGCTGGGTCAATTTAACGATCCATATAACCTTTTTACTGGGCCAATCTATTATGCCATCAACGTTAATATTAATCCTTCAAATATTCCAAGATTATTAGAATCTTACAATAGCATAAAAATAAGTACAATAGAGTTACGAACTCACCGGATTACCAAGAGTTTTATTCCGATGATGAAAGAACGCCAAGATGCGAAAGCAAACATATCTCCTTTGGTATTAATCTTCAATACTCTTCTCTATTCTTGATGATGGAATAGAGTGGGGTATTTTTTTCTATAGTCTAAGAGGCAAAAGAGTGGCCACACATTATGATACCCTAGCCTCCAAGAAAAGAAATATTTATATAAAGAAAGTAGTGGGATCAACCCTAAAGCTTGCCAAATCTCAACCGTCTCTCAAAGTTAAGAGATTAGGATCTATAAGTTTTTTATACACTATAAATCATTAGTGTATTGGATGCTAAATTAAATAGGCCCATAATATTATTTAGCCAATTTAATTAGTTAATGTTTCAAATAAATAGTCAACATTAGTATGACCCGTTAGGCCACTTAATTGGATTGGACCGATCAATTCCAACACTTGTTCTATGAAGATTCTCTATGGTGGTTATTTAATTTATTGTATTTGTGAAAGCAAATTAAATTGAAGCGTGTTAGTGAAATTAGAGATGTCTTTATGAGAAAAATGTCTTCACAAGACGTATATCATTACGTCGAAATATCTCATAAAATAACTTAAATAACCCCCAAGGAAAAGAGAAATGATAGAATCTTGAGTGATAGCCCAAGGTCGTTGGTTTCAATCTCCATGCTGGCGCGTTATATAAAATGCAGTTCTAATCATGACAAAAAAAAAAAAAAAAACCTAAGTAGCATCTATGTGGTCATATCATTTCGTTTATACCATAGTGACAAGCCTATATTAGACTTTTAATGTCAAGATGCTACCACATCGGCACTTCTCTACGTATTCACCTAGCTTTAATTGATAGGATTTTTGTTTTAGGGTATGAGATAGGTGTACAAGACCTACCACGTGGTACATCTAATTTGGTGCATAACACCATCCTAATTATTTAATTCCTCAAAAAAGGATGAAGCTAATCATCTTGCATGTTACAAGTAAGAATTCTAAGGTTACTATTCTTAGAGTATCCAACAAAAAATAGTTTTTTGGGGAGCTTAGAAAAACTTTGTGCTTGGTAAAGCGTCTATCAATGCCATCAAATCATCAGAATCATGCATGTGCAAATCACGTGCATAATGCACGTGTGTCGCATGTAAACTCCTGCGTTTCATAATAGGATAAACGAATAAATATGTGTGTTATGGGAGAAAAATGCAGCCAATATTAGATATATAATAATTTTGTACTTAATTTAGACTGAGCTGATAAATGCCCACACACAATCATCTCAACAAGCGACACAATCAATTATTCATGTAAAAACTTGAGTGCTTTTAAGAAATACTCAATCTGTCCTTAATTAATTGATCATATTTTTTTTTCTTTGGTTGTCCCAAAAAAATTAAGCACTTTCCAAATTAAGAAAGATTCCGTAGGTATGTTTCCGGGTTTACCCTTCTTATACTTTCTTTATTCTACTTCTTTCCCCACATTTAATTCTCCACCAACACATTTTTCTCTCTCCTGACCTACTTTCTTCCCTCCCTCCCTCCTTCTCTCTTTTGAGGATAAAATGAAAAACTAATAAAATATAACTATATCTTGAATAAGCATGTAAGTTAAAGGGGATCAAATAAAAAGGGACAAAGGGAGTATCAATTTTCCAAAGTTTGAACGTAGTCGACGGACTACAGCAACCGCATGCAAACCAAGCAAAATTACTTCCTTAATTATATCTTGCATCACCCAGTCAGTGACATGATAACCGTTCATAAAAAATTACCATCACATAATAATTGGTCATACTTTTTCTAATGAGAAAGGAACTCTTTTCCTCTCTTCTTAAGAAAAAGCTCGACATAAGTGAGTGCTTCAATTTTGATGTTAGTACATATCTAAAGTCGGAGACTGTTGTCTAGTTTTCTAACCCATCATCTACTACTTAAATTGCACTCCATCGCTTCCTTCGGCATTCCATTTTGTTGTCAGCAGAACAATGACTCTTAATCGTTTCTACATGTCCACATAGGCTTTTTAGTTTCTGGTATAAAATATCATTGTTCATTTTCTTAAGAGAAAAAAAGGGGCCTAAGGTAGGTCACGTAGTAGAGTTAAGTCACTTCCACAGTCAAGAAGAAGACAATTAATCTTAAGACATAATTAAGTTTGCATTGATGATAGGAGGAATTTCTATATCTGATCCATGTATTTGCCCCTTGGAAGCAAAAGAATAATAAGAATTGCATTGTTCTCTTGTTACATGACTTAAGGCTCTTAAATCATGAAGCAACATAAAGTTGCACACCAATGTCAACAGCACTTTGCATGTCACAATTCAAAAGTTATCAACTGTAGAGAAACATTTACCCAAAATAGTCTTAAATATGTCAAATTGCAGGTAAACCAAACATGTTATCACCAACAGTTAAGATAAGAAAATGGCAGAGATAAACGACATCTTCCTGGAGGAAGATTAGATATCAAGGTGCACCTGGATTAAGTGCCAGTATTGGCAAGATATCTGGCAAGTAAATATGGCTATGTACTTATCAATGTTGTTACGAGTTGTAATAGAAGAAGGAGGCTTGCAAGAAGAAAGAAAGAGTTAGGAATCTTCTCTTGTTGAATACTCTTATGAATCCAAGCTTGGCGTGATCGTGTGTTTCATATGATCAAGATGTACCACAAAATAGAAAACTACTTTTGAAGATACTATTATACTTAGAGGTGCATGCAATATGTAACTAGTAAGTTTCAGATATAGTAATGTAAAGCTCAGAAGGACTTCACTGATTTATCACTGTAAATAGTAAACTAAAGTTGTCTAATGGTGGACTACTCAAAAAGTAGAGCATGAATGATTCTTGTAGCAACATGGGATATGTCAAAGATCGCAAGCTTACAGTTAAGCAAAGCCTACACTAAGCTGATTCACCCATGGCAAAATCCACCCTTGACAAGCATGAACTTCTATATGCATAAGATGAATGGAGTAGAGCACGAAGGACAATTCAATAAATGATACAATCATACAATCAGTTTGTGTGAAAATGTTGAGTGTAAACTAAAAACGACATTCCCTCGAAGAAGATTAAAGTACTCACTTACTAATATCACCAATTACAGTGCCCTGAAATTCGGTTGGAGCTTTCAGTTTTACAAGCATAATAGGTTCCAATATAACAAGTTTTGCGACTGCATAACACTGTTTTGGAAAGTGATAACATCACTTTGTCTGGAAGGAGACTAAGTAGTGGAGTGGAAAGTAACCTTCTTCCAACCATGTCAAAAATTAAAAATACAAGCAAATATTTTTTAAAAACCCACATACCCTTCTGTATTGGCCCTGCCCTCCACTTTGCTTCTTATGCAAATAGTCAAATTCAGCACGTTGAGTAACAATAACACCAGGTTTCCCAACAGTTGCGTCAACCTTTGATAATGTAAAAAAAAAAAAGAAGACTTGAATTAGGTATCCTTAAAATTGATACATTGACCCAGCAGTAACACAAAACACACATAACTGTGTTCAAAAAACATACCTTATACTCTCTCCAAATGCGCTCGACGTATATGTCCAAATGCAACTCCCCCATCCCAGATATAATTGTCTGCTGATAAAGCTTTAAGTTGTCAAGGTGTGAGATGACAAAAATCTATCTGAACTTGCAGAAAGTTAAATGTCAAAAATCTGTAGCACATGCGCGCACATGCATTCCTACCTGACCACTCTCAGCATCTAAACCAACACGAAATGTAGGATCCTCTCTTTGAAACCGATTCAAAGCTTTAGAAAACTATCAAAAATGATAGAAAGTGATCATTATTGCAGTAAATAAAACGTTCAAATGTATATATATTCCAGGAGACAGCTCACCTGTCCTCCAGAATCTTTAGAAACTGGTGAAATAGCTAACGACGTTACTGGCTTGGGGACATTCACAGAAGTCATGGTGTATTTAACTGACCCATCGGTGAATGTATCTCCTGATGACAGGCAATGACATCGAAGTAAGAAAAAAAGAACACAGACTAAAACGTCCAAATGAGTCCGCAACAGTGAATCCAAAAATCTAATTCAGAGATTCCCAAACGTCAATTATTGTAGCATTCGAGATCCCAATTTTCTCAGCATTTCCCACAACTATGAAAAAAAGGCTAAATATCTTGTCTCTCTGAAGCACAATCTACACCAAACACAGCTACTGTCTGCCCAACATGTGCCTCTTGAAAATTACTAAAAGAACCAGAGTTGGAATGACAAAACAATTACAAGAGGTTTTTTTTAGATGCAATGCAGTCATTTTCAAGAATGTTTTACTTTTGTTTTAAGGTTTCACTTGGTAAAGCTTCCAGAGAGATCATGAAAAACAACTATATTAATTCCACGCCAAAATAAAAAAATTTTAAAAATTCCAAAGGTTTGTGCAGCGTGTTTGCAAACCTCCATCTCATTCGAATGCAAACGAACCAAACGAGGAACCTGTCACAAAATCATGATCCATCTAAGAAAATGATCTTGAAACATACAACTATATCACTCTAAACAAGGTTATATATAAAGACAAAAACAGACTCGTGTAAGAAAGGCCGCTGCAGAGCCTTCCCTAGACCCCAGCTTATAGGGTTTAAACACTGCATAAGCTTTCAATAACAATTCGAAAGACATTTTATCTCCTTCATTGCAACTGGTCATAGTCAGAAAATTTTCTTCTCATTTAATACTTGGTGCTAAAACTAAATTGGAGGAGAAGCAAAATCCGGTGAAGCTAGTGAAAGATATTTCACCATACCCTTACTAAGGGAGTTTGATTGTCGTTAGACATATGTAACCACAAAAGAGTTCGGAGAAAAATGGAAAATTTAGTTGAACTCCATCTTTCAATCGTATGAGCTGTTTGATAAACGCATTTTAAGGATCTGACTAAATCACATAATTGGCCTTGGAATTCGGGTTGCGTTCGGAACTGGAGCATTCTGTTGTTTGGATCATCAATTTGGAATGGTAATTCAGATCCTTAGCCATATCTATTGAACTAATTATACTATGATGGCCTATGCCCAACTGCTATCTTGCTAGCCAGAATTTAATAGTCTCAAGAAGGAACTAATACTTGGCCCACCAGCTGCGATAGCACTACTGTTAATGGATTGTCGCTGGATCTTTTATGAACACCGTTGCTAGGCTACCGCCACCGGTAGCCACTACTATTGCCCGAGTTGCAAATTTGATTAAAGAAATTAATCTTATGAAGAAATGATATTTGATTTTTAAATTTTACTGTATATCCAAGCAACGAATTTATCCAAAATACTTTGTAACTCCGTATACTAATTTATATTATTATTAATGCAGAGAAAGAATACAACAATTCAAATATGGATTGACAATGCCTCATTGCAACCATTTACAAAAAAGCAATGGAGATCCCACCAAGACAAAAGCATTTCCAAGGTAATTAGAAGTACAAAAAAGAAAACAGGCATATATATATTAGGAGGATCTACATGATAGCATAGACCAGCAAGCAGGAATAACATTATAAATAGTTATGAGACTAATTATTTAGCCGTTGTTGAACAAAAAATTTGCAGGTATGTAAGAAAAAGTTGGGTTTCTAGGTATGTCATGCCAATAGAACTGCCGTTGGAGGTGCGAGCGTCACTATCAAGCAAGGCAGATCGGGTTTCCCTTTTGGATGTGCTGTGACTCGAAACATCCTCAAAAGCAATGCTTATCAGAAGTGGTACAGCACTAGGACGGAACAAGGCCATGAAAACTTCAGTATCCCAGATGCTATGGTAAATTTTGCTAAACAGAATAACATTTCTGTGAGAGGTCACGACATCTTTTGGGAGAGTCCTAATTTCCAGCCACAGTGGGTAAAATCCCTCTGTGCTATGCATTTAAAGCAAGCAGCAGCCCAAAGAATAAATTCTGTGGTTTCGAGATATAAAGGAGAACTAATTGCTTGGGATGTAGTCAATGAGAATTTGCATTTCAGCTTCTTTGAGGACAAACTTGGTAAAAATGCCTCTGAAATTTTCTATTCTTCGGCTTATCATCTTGATCCAAGGACGACCATGTTTATGAACGAGTACAACACCATAGAATACAGCGGGGATGAGGCAGCAAGTCTAGAGAAGTATATAGAAAAGCTTAAGGAAACTAAGTCATATCCAAGAAATGCTGGCATGCTAGCAGGAATAGGGTTGCAATCCCACTTTAATTCCGGTCAGCCTAACATTGCTTACATGAGAGTTGCATTGGACATCCTAGGTGCAACAGGATTGTCCATTTGGCTTACCGAAGTTGATGTTCAGAATAACCCAAATCAGGTAATACATCCCGCTTACCCATTGAAGGACATGGTCCATGCTTGTGCAAGATGTGCAAGACTCAAGTGCTTCCTCGTTTGGTTTTTCTTTAGAAGCTTGGCTTATATAAGATATGATTTTCACACTTAAAGAAAATCTTGTATCAGTCATCAGGAAGTGACACATTGACTTCAGGTGATATATACTTGATGGGTTTATTTTTTCTGTGAGCATGTTTTTTGGGTTGGGGATTCATATCATATATTTACCATCATCAGATATAGTTAACCTGTGGAGTGAATTTGCAGAAGACATCTTGATATGGATTGAAAGTTGAAAGGTGTAGGCAATCACAAAGCTGTTTTGTTTTTCAAGAATGCTCATTAGGTCCCTGAAGCTTCACCACCACAAGTGGTGCAACACAAAATAAAATCTTACTTAAATATCGGAGCCTGGACATGGGCTATACCATATCTAAAATAGTATAGTATTAATGGCATTCGTCCTCGAATAGTTCTACTAAAGGAATTTTTTTCAGAATCTCATGAATTCTCTTTAATGGTCCTATTTTAGTCCAATTTTCTACATTGGTTAATGAAGGTTAGAGACGATTTTTTTTTCCATACTCAGCATCAATAAAAATGAACCAATTTATACTAAAATACATCAGATTATCTTGACTACTTTAATAGATCGGTTAATGATTTGTTACCATGTCCTTGAGAGTCGCAGCATTTACAGCAGCGTTGATGCTTCCCACCAAGTTAGGTCTATACCATGGTAATCATATGGGCAACATTCCAAGGTGGTCCTAGACTTGGTTACTGTTAAATATTGTGCCACTGACATCTACTGCCTAACATTTCACATGTTATGTGTTTGACTTGCAGGAATGTCTTAGTATCCGGGTATTCATGTCTCATAGTTGTAACTAACCAACCGGAAGAGTTTATCACGTAATACCAGATGGTTATCAGAGAGAATGATAATGGTGCCAGTTGTTTACAAAATGTATTTTCAACTATCGACATGATTGCTTTAAGAAAATCAACACTTACTGAGCTCTGTCCACTGTTGGACTTGTTTGGACCGAGTCAATAGTTTAAACTATTGATATGGTACATTCGAAACATTAGAAACTCAAGGCGGATTTGGTGTATGTTTTTTGTTTTTAATGTTGGAATTAGGCCCCTTATTAAGAATAGAAGTTTCATCTTAACTTTTGTTTCCTCTAAATTTAATTCCCCAACATTGTCCAAAAATAGCAAAAATGGCTATTGGTGTCATTGAACCTTTACAATTTTATATTTATATTTTCAGTCACTTTGTTTGATAATTTGTTTGTTCTATTAGGTCCACAAAATTTGTTTCCTTTGGCCATGGTTTAACAACTTGCGTAGCATTTTTTTTAATGGAAAAATAAGAATTACTCCATTCCACATAAATTGATTATATTTTCTTTTTGGGCCATCTCATAAAAATTGCTCACTTTTCAAATTATTAAAATTACGTTGGTACTCTTATATATATTTATCTTTTTTACACTTTTTTTATTCTATTTCTCTTTTCATATTTAACTCTCCACCAACTCATTTTCTCTTTCCAAACTCAATTTGTTCGCTTTTTATTCTATTTATCTCTACATTTAAGATTTTTCTAAACAATTTTCTCTCCTGATCCACTTTCTTCCCCTTTACTCTCTAAGAGGTAGAATAAAAAACACACAAAATATTACTTAAATCCATGAACTGCATGTAAAAAAATGTGATCAATTTATGTGGGACGGAGAGATTACTATTTAAAAGTCAAGACTTTTTGCATCTTCAAGTGTTAAGAGGTTATCAACATTGGAATGCATTGTTAATGACACTTATGCTATCCACCCTCTCTATAACGTCATTGTGGAGAAAAAAATGGGAACATACTTCTAGATCATAGGGCACTTATGAAAACGAAGGCGAACTTGTGTGCAAGACATGATTGAGTCCGTTTTACCTACAGTAGGTTGATTTTTCTAAAGTAAAAGTAGTGCTAACATAATTTTGAAAAGTTGAAAAGCGCTGACATACGTGATATTACTAATAAAAATTTTAGTTTAGAGCTCATCAGACTATTATTGTTGAATAAAGAAATAATTATCTCTAAGTTTATAGAAGCCAATTCTTCACAAATGATATAGAAAATATCCACGTGCAGCGCACGTGCAGAAGTACTAGTTATAAAAAAAAATCATATATGTTATAGTTTAGTCCTTCGTTTTTATTTTTGTCGCTTTTGTTTTAGGCATTTCTTTATTGTTATTCCTATCAGATGAGGCAGTTATACATAAGTATTTTAATTGCATATTTAGGTATGTTTTGTAACTCTCTTAATTAACTTAGTATATACTTCTAATCTTTTCTCTCTAGAAGAGAGAGAGAGAATTCCAAGTACAGCCCATAGACAGTGAGGATTCAAACCTTGCCCCATCACAAACTCATCGCTTAGAAAACCATCAAAAACAATTGTAAAGTGCTCAATCACACAAAAAAAATTAACATTAGAAAAAGAAATACTGAGAACAATTAGAAATAAATATCAAGTGACAGAATGGTGTGACAAAAAAAAAAGAACCACAACTAAGAATTAGCGCTTAAGTTATAATTTTTTCTAAATGGTGACATGACTGCAGAATTGGGTTAAGGTAAGCAAAAAAGTGTTTCAAATTAAATAATTCAAAAACAATCCATGAGGACAAAGCCAGCTGCAAATATTGCATCAATGAATAGCACATAAAAAATGACCATGTCTTTTTTTTCTTGCTTGAGTTTGAGTTGGATATGAAAGAGGGGTTTATTACAACCTAAGCACAAAAAGAAAAGAAAAGAAAGGAACGACTTACTGGCAAGCACACTGAACGTCTTGAGGTCGTCCATCTGAATGCAAAAGTAACTAGACGGTAAGAATGTAGAAACAACTTGATGATTATCAAAACAGGGATAGGTTTGCTATGAGACCGTATAGAAACAAAAAGTAGGATTTTGTGATTGATTGAGTGCAAAACACACATATTTAGAGCAAACTTCCATTTATTAACTCAAGTTATATTAAAAAATATTAACTCAAGTTAAAATATAAAAAAAAAAATTTGGTGCTACATACACAGATTTATTAGCAACAAATTTGTCCTTTTGCGTTCCTCCCACTAAGCATTCTCAGGTTTGTCCTTTTTCGTTGCCCCCATCCCTATAATTTCCTCCCGTTGACTGACTCAAACCAGGAAACAGACCTCTCTCTTCATACCTCTCCTCTCATCTGCCTTGAGTTTTCTCGTTGCAACAATGGTTGTTATCGCAGAGATCTTTCTCACTGCATTCTTCACGGTGCTGCTCGAAAAGCTGGCCTCCGCCGACCTTTTCAACCTGTCTCTCCCCGAGGGGATCTACTCTCGGCTTCACACCTGGACTTCAAAACTCGAGCTACTCGAAGCGGTGCTCTCTAGCGCAGAGGAGAAGCAAATCACGGAGAAACCGGTGAATATGTGGCTCCAACGACTCCAAGATCTGGCCTACGACTTGGATGACCTCCTGGACGGGTTGGCCACCGAAGCGCTGCGCCGCAAGCCGATGATGGCCCAACCTACTCAAGCTAGCAACCCCAGTATGTTTCGAAAGCTCATCCCAGCTTGTTGTTCAACCAATTTCACTCCTCGTGCTGTTATGTTTGATCTTAATATAAGTTCCGAGATAGACAACATCACTGAAAGATTACAGGACCTTCTGAAACAGAAAAGTGATCTGAATTTGATGAGTGACCATCTTGGAGGTACTAGCTCGAGAAGAACGGCAGACGAAAGATCGCCTACAACTTCCTTGGTCGATGAATATTCTGGATTTTACGGCAGGGAAAAAGATAAACAAGCAATACTCACTCAAATGTGTCTTGGGTACGAATCTGCTAGTGATCATAGGTTCCGCGTTATCCCTATTGTTGGTATGGGTGGTATAGGCAAAACCACTCTTGCTCAGCAGATCTACAATGATGATGAAGTTAAGAATTCATTTCATCCCAAGGCATGGATCTGCGTCTCCGACGAATTTGACGAATTGGCAATAACACAGAGGATTTACAAACAGATCTCATCAGAGCGCTGCGAGTTCAAGGACTTAGAAGAGGGCCAGGTGAAGTTACGAGGGATAATTTCAAACAAAAAGTTTTTTCTCGTTCTAGATGACGTTTGGAACGAGAACTACGGAAAATGGGATGTTCTTTCTCGTCCGTTTCAAGCTGGGGCTCCTGGAAGTACAGTTATTGTTACCACTCGTAACGTTGGCGTGGCATCAATCATGAGTTCGGTCCCGGATTATCACCTGGACCAGCTTGGGAATGAGGAAATTTGTTCCATCTTAGCTCATCATGCACGGGGATGGCAAAACTTTGATGCACATCCAGATTTCAAAGAAACCGGAGAGGCAATAGCAAAGAAATGTAAAGGCTTGCCTCTCGCAGCAAAATCACTTGGTGGCCTCCTTCGCACTAAGAAGAACCCAAATCAGTGGAAGGATGTACTGGATAGCAAGATTTGGGATTTACCAAGGGAAAATAATGACATTCTTCCAGCTCTAAGGTTAAGTTATCACCATCTCCCTTCTCATTTGAAGCGTTTGTTTGCGTACTGCTCGTTATTTCCGAAGGACTATGAATTCGACAAGCATAAACTAGTCCTTTTGTGGATGGCGGAAGGTTTCTTGAGGCCATCAGAAACTCACAATGAGATGGAAGATGTTGGTTTGCAATGCTTTGACGAGCTATTATCAAGGTCATTCTTTCAATGTTCAAAAACGGGTGCTAAATCACGATTTCTAATGCACGACCTTGTGAATGATCTAGCTCAACATGTTGCTGGACGTGTATGCTTTAGGCTGGAGGATAAGGCCGAGAGCAATGTCCAGCACAGGAGGGATTCGTTCCTGAAGGCCCGTCACTCGTCTTTCATTCGTCATCGATATGATGGCTCCCAAAGATTTGAGGCTTTCAGTAGAGTACGTAAGCTGCGGACTTTCTTACCGTTACCGTTACCAGCGACAAAGCGTTTGGATTCCTACTTAACAAACCAAGTAGTAAATGACTTGCTGCCGCAACTACACTTCTTACGGGTGCTGTCGTTGAGTGGTTATCAAATATTACAGCTGCCAAACGCCATCGGAAATTTGAAACACCTACGGTATCTTAATGTCTCTAGCACTAGAGTTGAACAGTTACCTGAATTTGTTAGTGAGCTCTACAATTTGGAGACATTACTTTTGCGGGATTGCTATCGGCTAACTAAGCTGCCCACAGACACTCGAAATCTTATCAATCTAAGGCATCTTGACATCGCTGGTACTGAGGAATTAAAGGAGATGCCAGTAGGACTGTGTAAGATGGCTAGCCTGCAGACATTGTCGAAGATAGTTCTTGGCAGGGGATTGAAAGTGACTGAGTTGCGGGATCTATCGAATCTCAGGGGAGCACTTTCCATCACCGGGTTGCAGTGTGTGATGGATGCTCAAGATGCAAGGGAGGCCAATTTAACGTGCAAGCAAGGCCTGGAGGAACTGGAGATGGTATGGAGTAGTGATTTTGATGATTCTAGGAATGGAATGATTGAAAGGGAAGTAATTGAGTTGCTCAAACCTTCTACAAACTTGAGAAGACTCGGAGTAAAACATTACGGGGGCGTGGAATTTCCTAGTTGGCTTGGGGATCCCTCGTTCTCCCAGTTAGCGCACATATCGCTCAATGACTGCAGACATTGTACGTCTTTACCATCACTTGGTCATCTAACGTCCCTCAAGAAGTTGAATATATCAGGCATCCAAGGGGTTAAAACTGTGGGTAACGAGTTATGTGGCATTAACTGGCCACATGTAAGAGATGCTTTTCCATCACTTGAAACTCTGGAATTTGTTGACATGGTGAGTTGGGAGGAATGGTCCACCAATTTGAGCGAAGATGATGGAAACTTTCGACAAATGTTTCCTCGCCTTCATAAGCTTATCATTGATCGATGTCCTAATTTAATCAACATTTCACTTCCGAGGCTTTCGTCAATTCGAGTCCTGGAAATAAGTCACTGCCAGGAAGTGGTTCTGACACGTATGGTTTCCGTCGCCTGTGCCGCAAGTACCCTGGAAATCAGGGATGTCTCGAGGCTTGTTCAACTGCACGAAGGGCTCGGAGCAACACTTGAAGTTCTGGTGATCCAGGAATGCAACGAACTGGTATCTTTGTGGCAAGGAGATCATGCATATCATAATCTTGTCAATTTAAGGGAAGTAACAGTTCGCGGCTGTTCAGCACTAGTATCCCTGGTGGGACTGCACGACAGGGTTACACAGTTTCTCGGAGCAAGCCTTGAATTTCTGGTGATCGAACAATGCAATTTACTGGTATCTTTGTGGCAAGGAGATCATGCATGTCATAATCTTGTCAATTTAAGGGAAGTAACAGTTTGGCAATGTTCAGGACTAGTATCCCTGGTGGGAGAGGAAGGGCAAGAGCTGCCCCCAAATCTTGAGAAGCTAGATATATCGAGCTGCAACAACCTTGAGAAGCTTCCAAACAGGTTGAAGAGCCTGAAATCTCTCAGATCGTTGAGTATCAAGGGATGTCCAAGACTGGTTATCCTCTCGACATCCACGGAAGAAGAGGTGCAAAGCAACATAAACGATGGCAAGGCTGAGGAAATTATGATGGAAAGCTTCTCTCAGCTTGAAATTTTGGGCATTCATCATTGTCCGTCTCTGGCAACCTTTCCACTAGGCCAGAGGATACCCGCCACACTGAAGACACTTAAGTTATATGGTAACTTCGACAAGATGGAGCCAGATTCAGAAGAAATGTGGTTACACAAGAGCAATGGGCCATCGCCGTTGCTTGAATCTATAGTCATCTATGATTCGGCGAATCTGAAGTTCTTGTCAGGGTGCTTGTCCAACTTCGTGCACCTCACGAGGTTGTATATATATAGGTGTCCGGGCCTAGAGTCGTTTCCGGAGAGAGGGGGCTTTCCCCCCAGCCTGGAATTTCTTATGATCCGTAACTGCGAGAACCTCAAGTACTTAATCCCAGATGATGATAATCATCATCAGATGCAAGGCCTCGCATCTCTTTTGGAACTGAATATAATGAATTGCCCTCGTCTCGAGTGGCTTCCCAGACGCTGTTGGCCTCCCAACCTAAAACATCTAGGGATCATGGGGGAAATCAAGGGGCCCAGTGGAGGAGGAGGGTGGGGCCCACAGAGACTCCCGGCCTCTCTTGCTCGGCTCGAAATTGGTGGAGGAGGAGTGGAGTGCTGGTGGTACAACTCCCTTGAGCTTCCAGAAAACAACTCTCTGACCTCTCTCTTTATCTGGAAATTGGAGAACGTGGGGGAATGCATTCCCAGGGGCCTCCTCCAAAGCCTCACCTCCCTTGAACATCTCTGGATACATGATTGCCCAAAGTTTCGATCACTGCCGCGTGGGCTGCTTCCCACGCTTTCAAGCCTATATATCTACCGCTGCCCGCTTCTGGAACGAAGGTGCTCCAAGGAGAAGAGAGATTATTGGCCCCTCATAGCCAACATCCCCCAAGTGGATTTTGAAGATGATTAAAATATCACTCACACACGTGGAGATGATATGACAAATGAATGGATATAATAAGAGAACTCAGGAGATAAGTCATTTGAATATTTGTCACTACATTTGATTGGCGATAGGCCATAAATTAATTTATTATGAGATTTATGAGATTGTCGTTTGAATATTTGTCACAATAGAATGACCTTTATCAAATACATAGAACAAACAACAAAATATTTTTTATCACAACAAAATAGTACGCAATGCATATCGAACTATAACTAAAATTAAATCCAAGTTTAATATGATGATAATATTTTACTAACTTATTGTTCAGTACCTATTCTGGACCGCACCCCGGGGCCCGCTAAGGGATCCCAGTGGCGCGACATGTCACCCATTTGGCGGTCAACATCGCTCAACATCATTGCTCGGTCAAAGTGCTCCGCGCCTCGAGCATCCGGACGGCGATCAAAAAGTGTGCTCCCCTCAATAGGGTCGGCCACCTTAAGGGGGTCGGCCACCCCAAGGGGTCGGCCACTCCAAGGGGGTCGGCCACTCCAAGGGGTCGGCCACCCCAAGGGGGTCGGCCTCCATTGCCTTGCGAAGGGAGGAACCTGCTGCCGACACTGGATTCTCACTCCAACACTCACCTGCTATCTCCAGTAGCGCGACGCTCATCATCGCCGTCTCAATCAAAGCGACGGGGCTCCGGCCCTCGCGGCGGGACGGGCTCGCAACCCTTAAGCCCTCGCCGGCTCAATCAACTGACGGGGCTTCGGCCCTCGCTGTGGGACGGGCTCGCAACCATAATGCCCTCGCCGGTTCAATCACTTGACGGGCTCCGGCCTTTGTCCGCTCAATCAACCGGGGGCTCCTGGCCTCGCCCGCGCGACCAACCGACAGGCTTCTGGGGGCTCCGCTCGTAGTGCTCCAGCACGAGGACGCCCCGCCATGGACCCTGAGTATCGAGCTGTGAGCATGTGCGCTCATATCACCATTGATCATCGACATCGCCAGGATAATGAACCGCGGGTCACTCCGGGACGGGAGCAGGTCCTCGGAGGGCATCCCGTCCGGCACGCCTGGCAGTTGGCTGCAGGGGCAACCCTCACCGCTGTCAGGATCTCTGCGCGTCTCATGACGCATCTCGTGGGATTCAGTAAGAGCTTGGAATGGAGGCTGGGGCAACGGGCTGCTCTGACCATGCTACCGCGGTGTGGTCAGTCTCCTCAGACAGGCAGAGGGACGCTGCAAGGGCAGGGCGGCATGAACTCGGGGACCGGCATATCCGACAGACAATCAATACTGTGGGACCCCTCCGGCGACGTGTCACTCCCGGAGGACGACACGTGTCGGCTGATGACACGTGCATATTTGGGCCTATATAGTCAAGGACTTCTCTCTCATTTCAAGATTTCACTTTCTCTCTCTAAAACTTATTCTCTCTGGATTTCTAGTGAGAGAAAGACATTTCACCTCCTGACGTTGGATCATCGACGCTGCACCCTTGACACGAACTGTCGACTGCTGACTGTCGCCCCTGTTCGTCGTCCCCTTGCTGACGTGGCGCTGCCAGCCCTCGCGACCTGTCTGGGGAGCCTTGCTCTCAGCCCTTACTCCATCCTTGCTGTCTCCCACTTCGTCTACCTGGAAGCCAACGCAGACTGCATCCTTTGTGGCACCTCACGTGGCAAGCGAACCAACTTTCCTCGGCAACACTTATTTTGTCACACGCATGATTAAGTTATTTTTCTACATTTTAAGATCTATTTTACTTTATGTGACAATAAACGTTTATATGTAATACATGATTTTATTTATTTTCTAACAAAATCGCGCGTGCCACAATGATTCATTTTGGTGTAATGCCTCTTTTGGTGTTACATAACTACCTATCTAAAATAGTGATACTTGGCATTATGAGAAAATTCTTAAAAATATGACACAAAACAAAATTAGTAAATAGCAAATAACTACCTCAATGACATCAATACCGGTTACAATCGATCATATGTTATCAATTTGTATGTTATCGTGCATACACATGGAATTTGTATCTATATCTAGGGTAGACTATCAGTGAACATATTGATGATATATTTTACAATATTTTGCTCACACTATATATAATGAAATATTCATTTTGGTGTAACACCTTTTTGGTATTACACAACTACCTATTTTAAATGGTGACAAGTGGCACTATCATAAAAATCTTGGAAAAAGAAAATGATACAAAATAAAAACATAAAATATCAAATAACTACTCTAAGGATATGTTTCGTTTTCACATTTTAAAACATCTATATACAAATATGTTTTAAAGGTCAAGCTTGATATTATAAAATTTTCATAGTACTAAATTCATTCGTATATACGTTGCTAATGGCCTATGAAAGATGAGTACAAGAGGGCGGTTGAATTTCGTGGTATGATAACGATCACGGAGAGGAAGAACACATAGATGAAGCATTGGAAAGCACAATGGTCTAGTGAAATTAGAGATGTCTTTACGAGAAAAAAGGTCTTGACAAGATGTATGTCATTACGTCGAAATATCTCATAGAATAACTTAAATAACCCCCAAGGGGAAGAGAAATGACAAAATCTTGAGTCATAACCCAAGGTCGCCAGTTTCAATCTCCATGCTGACGGGTATATAAAATGGAGCTCTAACCATAACCAAAAAAATAAAAAAATAAAAAAACTTAAGTAGATTCTATGTGGTCGTATCATTATGTTTACACCACAGTGACAAGCCTATATTAGACCTCTAATGTCAAGATGCTACCACATTGGCACTTTTCTACATATTCACCTATCTATAATTGCTAGGAATTTTGTTTTAGGGTATGACATCGGTGTACAAGACCTGCCGTTGGGCAATTCTGTAATCCTTTTAATTATCAATGTTATTCTCTTATTAACCAAAAAAAAAAGGTAGTCTAAAGTTACTCTTCTTAGATTATCCAACAAAAAACAGTTTTTTGGGAAATCACAGGCATAATACATGTTTGCTGCATGTGAACTCTTGCATTTCATATAGGATAAACAATGAAATATGTGTTATGGGAAAAAAAAATGCAGCAAATATTAGATATATAACAATAATTTTTTACTTAATCTAAACTGAGCCAATAAATGCCCACACACAATCATCTCAACAAATGACACAATCAATCAATTATTGATGTAAAAACTTGATTGCTTTTAAGAAATACTCATTCCTTCCCTAATTAATTGATAATTTATTTTCTTTGGTTGTCACAAAAAATTTAAGCACTTTTCAAATTAAGAAAGATTCGCATGTATGTTTACCATGCTTATACTTTCTTTATTATATTTCTCTCCCCACATTTAATCCTCCACCAACAAATATTTCTCTCTCCTGAGCTACTTTATTCCCTCCCTCCCTCTTTCTCTCTTTTTGGGGTATAATAGAAAACTGAGTAAATAAAACTATATCCTAAATAAGTATACAAGTTAAAGGCGATCAAATAAAAAGGGACAGAAGGAGTTTCGCTTTTCCAAAGTTTGAACGTAGTCGACGGACTCAGCAACCGCATGCGAACCAAACAAAACTAATTCCTTGATTATATCTTGCATCACCTAGTCAATGACAAGATAACCGTTCATAAAAATTTACCATCACGTAATAACCAGTCATACTTTTTGTAATGAGAAAGGAACTCTTTTCCTCTCTTCTTACAAAAAAGCTCGACATGAGTGCTTCAATTTTGATGTTTGTACATTTCTAAGGTCTGAGACTTTTGTCTAGTTTTGTAACCCATCATCTACTTAAATTGCACTCCATTGCTTTCTTCGGTATCCTACTTTGTTGTCAGCATAACGATGACTCTTAGTTCTTTCTACGTATCCACATTGGCTCTTTAGTTTCTGGTGTAAACTGTCATTGTTCGTTTTCTTAAGAGAAAAAAAAGGCCTAAGGTAAGTCACGTAGTAGAGTCAAGTTACTTACGGTCAAAACAAAATTAATTAATCTAAAGACATAAGTAAGTTTGCATTGATGATAGGAGGAATTGTTATATCTGATCCATGTATTCAACCCTTGGAAGCAAAAGAATAAAAAGAATTGCATTGTTCTCTCGTTACATGACTTAAGGCTCTTAAATCTTAAGCTTATTGAAGATTCAGAAGATGTTGTTTCAACATAAAGCTGCACACCAATGTCAACACTTTACGTGTCACAATTCAAAAGTTATCGACTGAAAAATAAACATTTACCCAGAATAGTCTTACATATGTCAAATGCAGGTAAACCAGACATGTTATTACCCCTTAGTGAATCATCACAAAATCTTCACACTGCCGCTATATTTATTTTCTTTCGACGTCGTGCATTTGTGTCTCATAGGTTCACACAAAATACAAGTCTCCCTGCTAGTTATTACGCACATCAGTTGCACATAAGCGTCAATATACGATTAATAGAATGGCCGCGATAAACTTTGATGATGATCATTTCAATGAAAAGTCGACGCACATGCGGAGATGCGATGAACAAGAGAAGCAAGCAATGAGTTATATAGCTGAAAGTTGTTACTAGCATTATTCAAAGAGCTGCGAAGCAAGTAGATCATTACACATGCTCATTCAAACTACAAGACTCTTCAACAGAACCATTCGAATTGGTCTAAAATTCACCTCAAACGAATCAAACCAAAACGCCCTCATTGGTAACTTCCCACCCTATCTATCTCCTAGATTCTTTTTTGAACTACTAAGGTTACTTAAACTACCCCCTTTATCGCAACGATTTGGTGATGCATGCGCTCCATAGATGATGCAACCTCTTCTGACATGTATCGACTTACACAATTTTCTTGCTATGCATACACTTCAAAAGTCGAGACTGAACTTTTGCGAACAAAACAAGACAATTGCTCGTATAATGAATAATTTTGATGTGATGCAAAACCCTACATCTACTTCTTATATTGATACGAGTATCAATTACTATATGAAAAGTTATTCAGCCTTTCCAAAATTACTGCCCAATCTTGGCCTCAATAGATATCAGAACTCGGGAATGATACAAGTGAGGTAAATATACCGGAAAACCCCAATATTATTCAGCTGCCTTGGTGACCTTATACGTGTTCACCAATTGCATCTGCACATCATTAGAAACTGGAGAATGCTCTTTGTATTCCATCGTGAATTCACCTTTACCCTGCACAAAAAGAAAAAAAAAAACATGGCATATTAAACATGACTTGTAGATGGAACCATTAGACAGCATCATATTTGCTTCACCTGTGTCATTGAACGAAGAGATGTTGAATATCCGAACATATTGTTTAGGGGAAACCTGAAAAATCAAAGAAACACATCCTTATCCAACGTGCACCGCCCAAGTATAAAGCCCACAAATTAAACAGTAAAAGGCAAGTAACAGAAATAAAGACACCTGGGATAGATGAAGGTACCACACAGGACTCTATGCTTTAATGATGTGCCAGTGATGTATGTTCTATGATTTTGCTTCGACAGAACACTACACTATATGTGATAGATATGCTCATAACATAAAATTGTTAAAGACATAGGCTTGCACAGAAAGGGCTGACATTTACCACTAGGCTATCACCTTGATCCAACCAGCATTTAGTGTAATCCTTGCATTACGTGTGATATACCAGAGCAAAATGTACAATTTTTACAGCAAAGGAAAACAAATTATTTTCTTTTTGACAAGTAATAAGTTAACTTCATATCTTGGAATCACAAATGCGGTTTATTTAAGTTCAACCTTTTGCAGATATTAGACAAATCATTCTCCACGGAAATTTCACTAACAATTTCCAGGTCGTGCTTCAGCAGTAATACTAGAAGCTTATTAACGTAATCACAATGACCACCAAGAGGCACATTCTATCATCCATCTCTCGAGGCTTCAGCCTTTGATTCCTTAAACTACAAGTTCTACATTGATTAAAACGTTGAGAGGGCAGTTCCCAGTTGAAGTCAAGAACATGTCTGATCATTGGAGTGGAATGTTCTTCCACAATTTTTGTACAAGACTAAAGCGACATTATAAAACATTGAAGTGAAACAGAGCATACAAAAGTGCCACTTTACGACGAATACGGGTGAAGTGAATATGGATGTGCAATGTCTCATCTTAGCCAGTGGTTGGACTCTTGAAGTGGCTTGCCACACAATACACCCCCCCCCCCTAAAAAAAACTAAAAAGAAAAACGTAAAAAAGGAAAGAGGAGAGGGAACTTCTGAAGAAGTCCCATCATTTTGCCAGCCCAAGTATTCTAATGCACCCCTCCCATTCTCTATCTTAACTCTCAAGTGCCATTTTGGGAAAATGAAGAAAGCTGGCACTATTGATCACTGTTACATGCATTCATGGTTAATTTGGATGCTATGCAATAAAATCAAATAATAAGAAAAACACCATATCTAAATCTCTCATAGTACACATCAAAATGGCGTTATCGTAGTATATAGTGTTTGCTGCGTGACCTTGCACAAAAGAACATCTCATAACCTTTTATAGTTCACTAAAATAGTGCCATGAAGCCAAAAGGCCAAGGAGTTGGCAGTATCAGATCTTTCACCTAAAAAATACCACATAACTACGTGTAGCTAAAGATTGCATTCTACAGAGATACTTTAATGCCACAGCTTTTTCGCAACATGCAATATCCACCCATGACAAGCATGAACTTCTATTTGCATAAGGTGAATGGAGTAGACCAGGAAGGACAATTCAACAAATGACCTGACATGCATATCTTCTTGCTACTCATACATAATTAATAAAGAAGAAAAGTGCACATACATGGGCAGTAACTACTGAATCATCTCCTTCCTGGTCGTTTTCAACAATCAGACCTGTTCTCCTGTCATATGATACAATCAGTTTGTGAGAAAATGTTGAGGGCAAAGTAAAAACGACATTTCGTCGAAGAAGATTATAGTACTCACTTATTAATATCACCAATAACAGTGCCCTGAAATTCGGTTGGAGCTTTCAGTGCTACCAGCATAACAGGTTCCAATATAACAGGTTTTGCGGCTGTATAACACTGTTTTGGAAAGTTGTAACATCACTATGTGTGGATGGAGACTAAGTAGTGGAGTGGAAAGTAACATTCTTCCAACCATGTCAAAAATTACAAATACAAGCAAATAATTTTTAAAAACTGTCGTTTGGAATGCAAGCAAAAGACCTGTCTAAAGGCGTATATTGCTGCTAGCTTGAATGCAAGTTCACTAGAATCCACCGCATGGGATGCACCATCAGTCAGAACTATACGAATATTTTCAACTGGGTAACCTATTAATGAACCCCTACACGCACACACAAAAGCACAATGTTAGTACTGAATATGATAAGAATCAACGACAGCCAATAACAAATTCAGATATGAACTACCCAACCTAAGGTTGCGAACCATTTGTTCCATGGTACTTTTGAGGGGAGCAATAGTTTGGATATTTATTGGATAGAAGCGGTAACTTCGATTCATGTGGAGGAGAGTGAGCATAATAATATGAGGAGAGCAGGCTTGGCCAAAAATCTAAACTTCCTTGCTCGAAAAATGAAACAACAGAATTACTGACTCATAACAACAGTTAAGAAATGGCAGAGATAAACGACATCTTCCGGGAGGAGGATTAGTTATCAAGGTGCACCTGGATTAAGTGCAAGTATTGGCAAGATATCTGGCAAGTAAATATGGCTTATGTACTTATCAATGTTGTTACGAGTTGTAATAGAAGGAGGAGGCTTGCAAGGAGAAAGAAAGAGTTAGAATCTTCTCTTGTTGAATATTCTTATGAATTCAAGCTTGGGGTGATCGCGTGTTTCATATGATCAAGATGTACCATAAAATAGAAAACTATTTTTCAAGATACTGTTATACTTGGAGGTGCATGCAGTATGTAACTGGTAAGTTTCAGATATAGTAATGTAAAGCTCAAAAGGACTTCACTGAGATAGTTTCTCTGTAAATAGTAAAGTAAAGCTGTCTAGTGGTGGACTACACTAAAAGTAGAACATGAATGATTCTTGTAGCTACATGGCAAATGTCAAAGAAAGCAAGCTTACAGCTAAGCAAAGCCTACAGTAAGCTGATTTATTTTTCGTCTGCCTTGTATGAGAAGGTTAATTATAAAGCAAGCCTACAGTTGATGCAAAATATTTAAGCAACCTAGATAGAAATTAGTAGACACTATGGTTTAGAAGGCAGCTTCATCTAATATGGCAAAAGAATGTTTTTTCCTTTCCCCTTTTTCCATCCATAGACAAAAGAAACCTCTAATACTCACGAATTTGCCGCTTCTTTGAAACCCTTCTCAATTGCTGGAACAAAATTTGACGGTATAACTTGTCCTACAGTATTGTTTTTGAATTCAAACTTAGTTGGCGACCCAGTCGGAAGTGGTTCCACATACCTACAATGTGAAATGATCAAAAAGTCACCAAAATGTTAGAACATACCCATAGAGCTAGTACCAGTGGGAATTAACTGAAAAAGAAAAACAATAAAAAATGTTTCTCCACGTGTCAAAGCACCAATTGGCATTGCATTGAACCTACATAATTGTTGTTTCTTAGAAATGGACCACATAATATGAACACGTATGCACGCGAATGGGACCCTTGGTCACTTTTAAAAATTTTAAGGATTAAATGTTCGCAGATGACAAAATAAGCTTGGCACAATTCCAAAAGAACGTAAAATGCACTACAAAAATTTCAATCAGAGGAAAGGCCTCAGACATCAAAAGTATCATTAACTAAATATGTGAACTTACTGATTGGGACATCCCAAACAACAAATAAGCGTTCTAGGATAATTTCAGTAGCTGCACTTCACTAGTTAGAAGTAACACTTACCCACATACCCTTCCGTATTGGCCCTGCCCTCCACTTTGCTTCTTATGCAAATAGTAAAATAAGCACGTTGAGTAACTGTCTCTCTGAAGTTAACACGAGGTTTCCCACAAGTTGCGTCAACCTTTGATAACGTAAACAAAAAAACAAAAAAAAATTGCATTACGTATCCTTAAAATTGATACAATGACCCAGCAGTAACACAAAACACACAACTGTGTTCAAAAAACATACCTTATACTCTCTCCGAATGCGCTCGACGTATATGTCCAAATGCAACTCCCCCATTCCAGATATAATTGTCTGCTCATAAAGCTTTAAGTTGTCAAGGTGTGGGATGACAAAACTCTATCTGAACTTGCAGAGAGTTAAATGTCAAAAATCTTGAGCACATGCCCGCACATGCATTCCTACCTGACCACTCTCAGCATCTAAACCAACACGAAATGTAGGATCCTCTCTTTGAAACCGATTCAAAGCTTTAGAAAACTATCAAAAATGATAGAAAGTGATCATTATTGCAGTAAAGAAAAAGTTCAAATGTATATATATTCCAGGAGACAGCTCACCTGTCCTCCAGAATCTTTAGAAACTGGTGAAACAGCTAACGACATTACTGGACATTCATAGAAGTCATGGTGTATTTAACGGACCCATCAGTGAATGTATCTCCTGATGACAGGCAATGACATCGAAGTAAGAAAAAAGGAACACAAACCAAAACGTCCAAATGAGTCCGCAACAGTGAATCCAAAAATCTCTATTCAAAGATTCCCAAACTTCAATTATTGTAGCATTCGAGATTCCAATTTTGTCAGCATTTCCCACAACCACGAGAAAAGAGGCTAAATATCTTGTCTCTCTGCTAGGGGTACCTGAAGCACAATCTACACCAAACACAGCTACTATTTGTCCAGCATGTGCCTCTTGAATGTCCTGTAGCATAAGATTGAGAGCGAAAATTACTAAAAGAACTAGAGTTGGAATGACAAAACAATTACAAAAGGGTTTTTTTTAGCTGCAAAGCAGTCATTTCAAGAATGTTTTACTTTTCTTTTAAGGTTTCACTTGGTAAAGCTTCCAGAGAAAGCTTCCAGCGAGATCATGAAAAACAACTATATTAATTCCACACCAAAATAAAAATATTAAAAATTCCAAAGATTTGTGCAGCGTGTTTGCAAGCCTCCATCTCATTCGAATGCAAACGAACCAAACGAGGAACCTGTCACAAAATCATGATCCATCTAAGAAAGTGATCTTGAAACATACAACTATGTCACTCTAAACAAGATTATATATAAAGGCAAAAACAAACTCGGTTAAAAAAGGCCGCTACAGAGCATTCCCTAGACCCCAGCTTACAGGGTTTAAACCCTGCATAAGCATGAATTCAAAGAGTCAATTATCAGAACTGTCAACCCGTGGAAGTTTCAACCAGAGGATGTTAAAAATTGCTTCTCCTGCTTGTTGACTAGATTAAGCAGCTCTGGCTAACTATAAAGAAAAGCATTACACTATTTTCATTTTTCCAATTTAAACAAATCAACAAACCATTGACCATATATAATATAAAGATAAAAAAGCAGATTCTATTCTTGTTTACCCCCCCACCCCGGGGTAATCAAACATTGCTACCTACTTATTTACAGAAATTCTTCACTTAATTCCTGCGACACTAGTGAGGCTGTCGCAGTATGACACTTAAAACAGAGAGGGTCAGCCCGGTTCCTGACACTTGCCCACAGGCTTTCAGTTTCTGGCATCTAAACCCCGAAAGGTCACGCATCTCAGTTATTACTTGACACTCATGTCAACTCAATTAAAAAAAGGAAAACAAAGTAACAAACACTTTGTAATACCCTCTAATAAAATTTCATTTATCCTTCTTTTGTCAACATCAGGGAAAGACGCACAGTAAATGTGCAATTTGATATAAGGTGAATTAGATGCTTGAACTTGGATTCACCTTAACTTTCTTGCCTGTGTTAATGTTGATTATAAAGTCACCCTTCCGAATAACACCTTCATATATCCTATTGAAGAAATGAGAATCAATATTGCTGTTCATCATCCAAGATCGAACTTAACATATGAACAAAATGAGGAAACGGAAATGGCAATAGCCATACCTTAAATATGTTAACTGACCGAAACGCCCTTCTTCTAATTTAAATGCCAAGGCAATTAGGGGTCCAACTGGAGTTCCGGATAACTCAACCTAAAAGCAATTACAGTCGACAAAGGAATTTGATGAAATAACTGGTAAAGTCAAAAAGATAATACTAAATTTAGTACCTTCTCTACATTCTTGGTTTGGTCAAGAGCATAGTTACTTACTTCAGTTGGACAAGGCAAATAACTAAGAACACCGTCAAGAAGTGGTTGTACTCCCTGTACTCAAGAGAAAATGGGAATAGATACGCATGTAGAATTGTAAAAACCACTAGTATCACAATAGTCCTCAAGAAGAAAAGACTAAGTTAGATATGGATGGAGGAAAGGTTTCAGTCACTAGAGCAAGTAGAGTGGCCGTGAAGTAGGCAGCTGAGTGTAGACAAGAGAACAATACTTGACCACGCTGCTAAAGAAATGGTAAGTAGAGCATGCAAAACTTATACACTTTGGTACTGGCATAAAATACTGCTACACAATGCATAATCCGACGGAAATGGATCCACAAGAAGCACTCCATCACGGCTTGCAGATTTTCGTCTTGTTTGGACACGTATTCCCTTGGTTTGGGTTTCTTCTATTTTGTTTCATTTTGTGTTCATGGGTGCCCCCCTCTCGAGACAATTTACAGTCCTGAATATCATATGGAAAATATTTTCATTTAAGTTCAATAACCATCAAACGGGTAATCTGGTTGTTGGCACTAAAATTTCAACCCAAAAGTTACTTTGGACTCGTGTTCACTGTTTGGACGAGGGAAGTAGGTTACAAACTTCATCAAAGTTCGAATCCACATCATTTGATTTGAAGGTTAAATAAAGGCGCACAAGGTTCGTTACAAATCGATGGGCCGAAATCTGAAGGTTTTTGTGGGCCTAACGAGGTGTCGAACTTCCCTGGAGTTTGATCTCACGCATGTGGACTCAAAGACAGACTTCGTAAATTGATAGGCCATTAAGGTTTCGAACCCTTCAAAAGTTTGGAACCATTCGCATTACTTCAATGTTCGAAGCCCAAACCCAAAAGAAGGATATTCGTCACGTGGTTAAATTATCTTCTCAGGGGGGATAAGCCAAATGGAGAAGGACTTTTCAGGAGAAACAACCTGATAAGCCTGAAAAGATTCCTGGAGGAAGCCTCTATAAAAAGAAAAGGCAAATCCTACCTAAAGAAGGGATCAAGTTTCAAAAAAGTCAGAGAGAGAGAGACTAAAAAACAGAGAGAAAACAGAAGCCCTACAGAAACCTTCAAGCACTATGGCTTACAAGTATAGGGTTCCCACCACCTGTTGGTGGAAAACTTTGTAATTAGGGTTTAATCTCCCGTCCTCAATAAAATTTTGTTTTCTTCACGGTTCATGTTGGTTTCTTGTTCAGTATATCTAGAATCGGAGGTTTTCGTTGTTAGTTCGTACGATGATGTAATCAAAGATCTGACAGGTGTCTAATCGGAGATAGGATCACCACAACTAAAAATAAACATCAGCACAAAAACTCAGTGTTGATGGATGTTCTTTAGCACTTGATTTTTAAGGACCCTTTGTTCGTTAAGGTCTCAATATCTACGTAATGCCGGTAACAAAAAATAAAGTAATAAGTAACTCCCACATATGTAGGACAAATAACCTAGGCCAGTAAGAAGACCAATCAATGAAAATTACTCCCTTACCAGCAAGGGCTTTAGGAATAGTTGAACTTTAGACTGGATAGCTTACAAGGAAAATTAAGACTTTTCACTCCATAGGCCAGCTGGAAAGGTAGTAGGGACGTTAGCTTTAATAGGCTGCGTCACTTGCAAGAAACCAAGAACAGGTGTTATGAAATATTTGAACAGCAAACAGCTTCTAGCAGAACTGAAAATGAGCAGTATTATACAAGGGAAAAGTTTGAGGTATTCGCATATTCTAAAGCAAGACTATACCTCGTCAAATTTTGTACCATAGATATCATTATCAAACCAATTTTTCATAAAACTCTTTTCTATTGTCACTCTAAAAGCTTAAGCTAATAAAAAATAAACCCGAAAATATATATCATGTATAACTAGAGAGAAAAATCAAATTGCGCCACCATCAAGCGCACAAACAAACAAATTGCACCAATATAAAGGGGACCAAATACAAGCTGGGAGAGTTGAACACTAGACCTTGTCAAACCAGAGTTTTGATACCACATTAAGTAACCATTTGCTCTACAAGCTTTAACTGTTAGAGAATGGGCCCAACAACATATATTGTGTTTAACATCTATAAATGGTAACGAAGTACTGAACATCAAACCGACAGCCAATAAGCAGGATATTGAGCAATTAAATCTTTAAAGTTTAAACAAACGAAGTCAAGAAATTAAGGGTTTTTTATTCTTCAGGTTGCTGCGCCTTGTAAAAGGTGAGTGGAGAACACCGAGAGGACGACTAGGGGTCTGTTTGACAAAGATGTAGTTTTTAGTTTTGGTTTTCGAAAAAAATAAAAAACAAAGCTACTAGTGATTTTTTTTTTTTTTAAATGAGTATGTTTGGTAAAGCAGTTTTTGTTTTTGAGTTTTCTTTCCTCATTCTTTTATTTCATTTTTCCTTAAAATGTCTCTTCTTCTCTAGCAACACCCTCTAGCCATGTCCACCGCAAGTCACCACCACCCCTCCCCTTATCAAATCACAGATCTGCAACGACGATGGTGTAATTGGCGAAGCTCGCGGGCATGGTGGAGGTGACGACAATGGCTGCAACGTCTAATTTGAGTGACGACGGTTGCTCGTCACAGATTTGCAAAGATGATTGTCTGGTGGAGCATGTCTGCGACGGTGCGATTGTGATGGCGACAGCGGGGTATGAATGTAAGTGGCGACGGTGGTGGGGTTGCGGCGCTGGCCTCGATGGTGGTCATGGGAGTGCGCGGTCGACGGTGCTGGGTTCGTGGTGTTGGCGACAGTGGTGGGACGTTGGCAGTGGTTGGATGTTGGCAGTGGTTATGGTTGCCAAGGGCAATGTCCGGCAGTGGTGTGTGGTGATGGTGAAAATGGCAGTGGTGGTGGGTCATGGTGATGGAGGCAGGTCTGGTGGTCGTGGTGGTGTTGTGTGTGATGGTGAAAATGGCAGTGGTGGTGGGTCATGGTGATGGAGGCAGGTCTGGTGGTCGTGGTGGTGTTGTGTGTGATGGGGGTTTTGTTAAAATGTTGTTCATTTTTTTTGCTTCTCATAAAGTTCGAAGGTTGGATCTCAAAACAAAAACCAAAATTGAAAACCCGAAACTCCAAAATGAAGTTTTCAAAAAAGCCCCGTTCTAAATATTGTTTTCAAAACTGATGGAAAAAAAACGGAAATTGTGTGTCAAACAGGGTTTTTTCTCCGGTTTACAAAACATGATTAAAGTTGGAAAAAAAAAAAACCTGTCAAACCCTACCTAAGACTCATCTAGGAAATGCACCAAGAAACTTTACACTTTATTCTCGTAAGTTGTCTACAACCGAATCATACAAAACAAAGCGCTTATTGCAATTTATTACCACTACTAAATAGGGTTTATTTATTTAAATAGGCCCTTAGCTGTGTTTTAGTGAAGCCTAAATTTTTTAAATCAGCCAGAACATATGGAATTCATTAAACTTCAAAAGGATGTGAAGAGAGGAAGCAAAAAGTTAAAAACAGTATATCAGATTCTCTTCATCCTTCTCGGTTAGATCCACATGTCAGGCAAAATGCCGACATCCAAGACAAGACAAGATGAAATGAAGGCATCAGCGTGCACTGCCCCTTCACTCGATTAAACTCGTTTTTTAACAAGATGTACATTATTCAATATAAAATTTAACATGGTCTAATAGCACCATTTTTACGTGGAATATTATTAGCTACCTGGAACTGGAACGTGTAAAAGTTAGATACTTTAAACCGAAAGAGCTTCTAAGTCTTGTATAGTATTTTTTGAAATGGCATGTTCACAATATTGAAGTGAGGAATACTGCAATTGTCAAAAGGAGAACACTAGTAATCACTACTTTGTCAAAAGGAAAATACTGCAACCATTGAACTTGTAAAACTTAGATACTTTAAAACCTAAAGAGCTTCTAAGTTTTGTATAGTATTATCTGAAATGGCATGTTCCCAAATCATTGGAGTGGGGAATACTGCAATTGTCAAAAACAACTAGTAATCACTGCTTTGTTATTTTTTAACTTACGGCTAGAGCAAAGCCATATAAAATCAAGAAAATAAATTCTTCAATGAATATTTGCCATTGCTATGTCAAAGAACTTGCTGAAAAACAAAACACCTAACCTTTCCACGAAAAAAGAAAAACAAACATAGTAACTTCTTACTCTACTCTCAGCTATCATCACTAAAGTACAGCCGCATCCAATGCCACCGCGCATCCATTGCGCCGCTCCCACAAATCCACCTCTAGGAAGCTGCCTAGTCGTCGCCACCAAGAGAGATTGCAGCCCCTCCCAAGCCGCCATCGCACTGAAGATCCACAGCAGATCCTTCCATGCAGTTGTCGTGCACCTGTACCAGCGGCCGCCATCCACCGCAGCTACTCACTAAGACGACGCCACCTTGAACCTCCACCACTACTCTCTCCCTGCCGCCGTCATGCAGTAGTAAGACAGATCATCCTTCACCACGGCTCCTCACCAAGCCGCCGCCGCCGCCCTGAACCTCCATCGCTGTTCCTTCAAACACCGTCATCGTGCGACAATACTCCAACTACCATCCACCGACTTTACATCATGCTGGTCGTACATCAGCGCCGCCACAGGTTTTGGCCCTAAGTTTGATTTTTAGCCACTTGCTTCAGAGTTTTCGCTGTGGCCGCTCGCCCAGCTGTATCAATTTCTTCGTCCATCTGTGCATTCTATGGTAGGTCTCAAACCCTCCTAAGGTATGCTTTCTCACCTTGAAATCTGTTTTAATTCTTGTATTATTTGGTTCATCGAGCAAATAACTACGGGTCATAACCTTGACCCAATTTTCTTGCCTGGTACCATTCAAATTCCTACCATTCTTCATTTTTTGCCCGCCACCTTGGGACGCGAGCACAACGTTGTTGCCTCAATTATTCTTGCGTTTCCTGTTGACCATCTGCAGTGCTTTAAATTTTCACACTTAACCAAATTTTGGACGGATTTGTGCATTTTATCATGGTTATTGCACGAGATAAAATTGTGGATGAGCAATTCCAGACACTAGAGGATTCTGTGAAATCACTTCAAGTCAGTATCACCGACTTGTCGCCTCGTTTGGAGGAATGCCTCCACCAAATCCACATTTCCATCGGGAAATGCGACCACCAGGGAGGAAGTACCGATGAAACCATTCCTATCGGTCCGAAACATAACCAATCTGGCCTGCTTACCACTCCTACGGGGCACCGTTTTCCACATTAGAGAACCCTTTAAGACCCTCGAGCTCATAATTCGACTATGGGTAAAATTCGGGCTCCTAGGTATGATCATGCGCCTCGTTACCAATTGGATGACTTTGGCGATGCCGCACGTCGTGTCAAAGTCAACACACCTAGCTTTGATGGTCATCTCGATCTTGGCCATTTTTCAGATTGATTAGCTGAGGTGGAGGACTATTTCAGCTTTTGTCGCATGCAAGACCAAGAGCACGTTAGTTTTGCTAAGATGAAATTAATTGGAGCTGCCAAATGCTATTGGCGGGAGTTGAGGATACCTTATGCGACTAGTTGAACCTCCCATCACCACATGAATTGAGATGCAATTAAAATTGAAAGAATCGTACCTCACCACCTACTACCGTCAAGAAATGCATTCTGAGATAATGCAACTGCGACAAACTGTGGGCATAACCGAGTATATGTCTCGTTTTGATGATCTTTCTATTAGATGTGTGATATCGAAGGCTCCTTGGGTCTCCTTTAATCATTTTATTGGTCGGCTCAAACCTGAGCTACAAAGGGATGTTCGCCTTCGAGCCTGAGTCCATTGAGAATGCATCCTACAAGGCCTTATCCCTTGAGAAGTCCCTTCGACTTGCCAGCCCACGCCGTTTAAGTCCTTCAGTAGGAACTTCTTTCCCGTCTTGTTCCTCACCTTCCAGCGACCAACTGGCTTTGTAGAGTGCAACCACTGTCACAATCAATCTAGCCCATCTCTCACGCCAAGTGCTAGTACGAGCAAGGCTCGTGAGTTTACCCCGACAACGTCTTGTCCATACATGTCTAATGTAGAGTGTAACCACCATCACAATCAGGGTTATATAGCTAGTCGTTGTCCTCACCGCACTATCTCTATCGCTCAAATGGAGGCTCGTCAAAAGGACGAGGTTACTGTAGAGGGTGTAGGTCCTCAACATGATTCTACGGACTAGTGTGAGAATGTTTGGGTTGATGACCTCCTTAGCCTCTGTTATGCAGTGCATCTTGTCTACTCCTCAGAGGACAACTGGAAACACATAAGCATCTTCCAAATTTATCTTCTGTGCAAGGACGCCGTTTGCGAACTAGTCATTGATGGGTAGTATCATGAACGTGGACTCCGAGCGCACGGTGACCAAAAAGAAGTTACAATCGGAACCTCATCTTACACCATTCCATTTTGCCTGGGTTGATAAGACCTCTCTTCCAGTTTCCCAGCGGTGCCTAGTTCTTCTCCAAATGGGTGCTTTTTCGGTCAAGGTTTGGTGTGATGTTCTTCCTATGGATGTTGCTCATATCTTAATTAGTTGCCCACAGCGTCACGACTTAGAAGTTGAGCATCATGGCCGAGACAACACCTACACTTCTAGGCACGGTGGGAAAACTATCAAGCTCATACCTACCAAACCCCTTGAGAAACTTAGCCCCTCCAAGAAGCCATGACCACCCCAAAAGCCGCATAGTCTTCAACTTCTTAATCGTCGAGAGTTTGAGGCGGTGAGCCAAGAATCTGGCCTTGTGTAGCCTTTGTGGCACGAGAAGTCTTCCCTGGCCCTCTCACACCCTCAGACAACTTGTCCTCTCAGGTTGCTCAACTACTAAATGAATTTCAGGATTTGACTCTCGAAATCCCTTCCTGCCGAGCTACCCCCTTACGGGACACCCAACATGCCATTGACTTGGTCCGTGCATCCCAGTTACCCAACTTGCCTCATTATCAAATGAATCTTACTGAGCATGCAGAACTTCAACGGCACGTTAACGAGCCTTTATAGTGTAGAACTGTTCGTGAGAGTACGAGTCCTTGTGCGGTGCCTGCCCTCTCGACACCTAAACGAGACGGCTCTTGGCAAATGTGCATTGATAGTCATGCCATCAATAAAATCACTGTCAAGTATCGCTTTCCCATTCCTCCCCTAGAGGACATGTTAGATTTGATGGCTGGTTCTTGTTAGTTCTCGAAAGTTGACTAGCGCAGTGGTTATCATCAGGTTCGGATTCGACCTGAGGATGAGTGGAAAACTGCCTTCAAGATCCCCGATGGTCTTTATGAGTGGTTAGTTATGTCGTTTGGTCTATTTAATGCCCCCAGCACATTTAATGCGAGTGATGACTCAAATCCTGCGCCCCTTTCTCGGGGAATTCTTAGTGGTGTACTTTGATGATGTTTTGATCTTTAGCAAGACCACGCATAGTCATTTGGACCACCTTCATCAGGTTCTTAACACCCTCCGTACCGCCAAGTTGTTTGCCAATCTTAAAAAATGTTACTTCCTCCAATCTCGTGTAGCCTTTAGGCTTTATTATCTCCACAAAAGGGATTGTTGTCGATCCCGAGAAGGTGGGCGCAATCACTGACTGGCCTGAACCAAAGAACATTTTTTAGGTTCGCAACTTTCATGGCTTGACCACATTCCACATTTACTGGTACTTCGTTAAGAGCTTTAGATCCATTGTGGCTATGAAGAAAGGGGATTCCAATGGACACCGGCAGCCAATCGTGCCATTGAGACAATCAAGCAACGCATGGTTTCTACTCCCATCTTACAACACCCAGACATCTCCCAAGTCTTTGAAGTTTCTTGCGATGCTTTAGGTGTTGGCATCGGGGGCATGGTCAAGTCGGCGTGGCCACCTTGTCACCTATTTTAGCGAAAAACTCAATGATGCTTGACAGTGCTACTCTACCTATTATAAGGAGTTTTATGCTATCATTCAGGTTTTATGGCATTGGCGGTACCACTTGTTACCCAATGAGTTTGTCTTGTAGACCGATCACGAGGCTGTCAAATACCTACAAGCTCAACACGAGTTAAATCCCCGTCATGCCAAGTAGGTTGCCTTCTCACAACGATACTTGTTTGTTCATAAACATCGTGCTCATGTAGAGAACAAAGCTGGTGATGCTTTAAGTCAAATCTTTCTTGTCTTGCAATCCATGAGCGTCCATGTTGTCAGCATTGATAGACTTAAGGTTGAGTACACTACTTGTCCTGATTTTGGTCTTATCATTCAAGATCTTCAGGCCAACCACCATCATCATCATCTGTATTTCATTGTACGAGACGGCTTTCTTTTTCGTGGGACTCGCTTGTGCGCCCCTCGTACTTCAGTTCGTGATTTTCTTGTTTGGGAGCTACACGCTGGTGGGCTTGCTGGCCATTTTGGGAGGGCAAAAACCAGTGCCTTGGTTGAAGACAGATTTTATTGCCCACTATGAAGCGGGATGTCGCTAGCATTGTTTCCCAGTGTCACACTTGTCAATTAGCTAAGACTGAGAAATATAACACTGGTATTTACACTCCCTTAACTGTTTCTCACTTCCCATGGAAAGATGTGAGCATGTACTTTGTCTTTGGCTTGCCCAAAACTGCTAGCGGGCATGATTCCATCCTTGTTGTCGATCGTTATTCCCGCATAGTGCATTCTATGTAGCAAGAGTGCGTTGACGCCTCTCATGTAGCTAAGATGTTCTTTCGGGAAGTGGTTCGCCTCCATGGCTTACCCACATCGACTGTTTCTGACTGGGATGTTAAGTTCATTAGTTACTTCTGGAAGACTTTGTGACAACTTTTGGCGATCAACTCAAATTCTCTTCGGCCTTCCACCCCCAAACGGATTGTCAAACTAAGGTTGTAAATCGTAGTTTGTGTGACTTCGCTGTTTAGTTGGTGAGCTTCAAGGTGCGTGGAATCTGATTCTTCCTCAGGCTGAGTTTGCCTACAATAACTTCGTTAACCGCACCACTGGTAAGAGTCCTTTTGAAATTTTTATAGACTTGATTCCCTTACTTCCCTTCTCCAGCGCGTCAAATCCACCGACGTTTTTGCTCAACATATCTGCAATTCACATGCTGAAACCCGTCGCAAAACAGTGTTGAGTAACGAGAAATGTAAACTTGCTGCAGATGGCCATCGTAGGCACTTGAGTTTAATGCAGGCGACCTTGTTATGGCTCGCCTCCGCCCCTAACATTACCCCAGAAATTCCTTTAAAAAGTTGCATGCTCGAGCCCTTGGTCCATTTCGTATCCTTCACAGACAAGGCCCTAATGCTTATTTGCTTGACTTGCCTTCTACTATGAGCATTAGCCCAGTTTTCAATGTGCAGGACTTTGTTCCTTACCGAGGTACTTTGCGCCTCCCTCAGCATCTGCAGGGTTTCCTCCGAGTTCCATTGTTGCATCCCCTGTGCTAGCCTCTCCTTCCGACTTATCACAGCACCTCCGACCATTGACAGTATCTTAGAATTTGAAACAGTATCCTCTCACCAGCGGGGCTACCAGCGCTTTCTCGTGCGATGGTAGAACGGCGCTGCTACAAATGATACATGGCTTACCGAGGGCGAGCTTTGCCGTCTTGATCCCGCTTTGTTAGAGCAGTATCAACATTTTATCTCTCTCGAGGAGAGCTCTTTTCAACCCGGGCAGAATGAGGTAAGCACAACTTGGCGTAATCAGACGACTTGGCAGACTTATTCTCGAAAATCCAAGACATAAATCAAGGATTTTATTCTGTTTCGGTTGATTTTAATCAAGAGACAAATTAGAGACTTCGCACTCAATATTAAAATAAAGGTATGATTCAATCAAATCAGTTACAATCTGACTGAATCAATTAGGAGTTGATTGATCTTTCCATATTTATGTTTATCTCTCCTATATAAAGCATCACCTCTTGTAACTGAAGAAGCAGATTATGAATTGAGAAGGAAAACATTCCTTTCTCTCCTTCCGTTATTCTGTTTCTCCCTCCTCTCTTTATACTCTGCTTGTTTTAAATCACTTGTGTACAGGGGTAAAGCTGAAGTCATACACACTTCAAACCGATGTGTAAAAATATGGCATTTAAACTGAACTAAACAGGATGAAGTTTCGGATTATGAACTCGAAGGAGAATATTGGGTCACTTCACCTTACTGTCACGCAGAGAGGAATAATCACACACACACACACACACACACAGATATATATATATATATATATATATATATATTAACTGAAAGTAATCTCAATCTCAGTATACCTTATTTTTTAACACACTGCCCATGAAAACAGGTATAAATCTCTGTGAAATAGTAGCTCTCCGGATTGCCTCCTGAAAAACCAAAAGATAAAGCAACGGTAAGTAGGTGATATGCTAAAGCTACACCATGCAGCAGGGTTCAACAGGAACCAAGCTGGTATCAATTTGATAGTTGGGGACCAAAGTAAAGGTAGGCCACCAATTCGTTTGGCAAATTGAGTGGAAAGACAGCATTCATCAACTCAGAAGATAATTCAAGTTCACTCAGTTTCATGTCTGCGGAAAAAAGAGTGGAAAAACAAGCATTCACCAATATGCGGATGACTGCTAATGACCTATGGATACTCCATACTATTGAAGGTTCATACAGTTTCTTCCGTGGAGGACGTATCAATAAGTTCGTATCTACCAGTGTATGATATCAGAAGCAGCGTGCAAATAATTACCACTGATCAAGGATAAATTAGCGGACCAGTGAAATACTTTGGTCCTCCATCGTGATTTGGTCAGTCCAGAAGCGAGTGTTTCAACCATTTCAAAAGGAAGTTCAATCTTACGATTTCAAAAGATGAGTGAGAAGGAGGCTTTAACAGTTATGTGAAACCAGAATGATAGGATCCTTCTAGAGATCATGTAGCCCTAGTTCAGGTCACATGGTTTGACTCCCCACTTAGAAGCGAAGTGAACTTCAACGTATCCCATGTTTGGTAATTCCAAAAATCCCCGCTCAGGTAACAAGCTTACCGTGCCATGCTGGGATGGATTAAAATACTTCAAGATGTCTCATCAGCCTTCAGCAAGGTCCAACACTTGAACTCAAATCCAATCCAAATCAAACTCCTCAACCTACAATCGGAATTAGAACTTATGCTGTGCCTTCTGCCAATTCAGCCTATGGGGGTATAAGGAAAGTTGCCCAAGAGGCAGCTAGTAGTGCCTTTCTTTAATATACCGCTAAAACCGAATACCGATGATTGAAAATTTTATATAAATTCACGCCATGTATCGTTCCTCCACGAATACGTGGTGATATTTTCTATCTGACACACCTCAAGATCAGTAGAAGATATAGGCTCATCACTGAGAAATGCTTCAGCAAGTTTGTCATCAACTTCAGAACAACTTCAATCAATTCACACCTCAAGATCAGTAGAAGATATAGGCTCATCACTGAGAAATGCTTCAGCAAGTTTGTCATCAACTTCAGAAACAACTTCAATCAATTCACGCCTCTTTTCTGCAACTAATGCTTCAATATTGGAAGGGATTTCTTCACTTACAACTTTTTCCCTGAAAAATGAAACACCTAAGGAAATAAATAGATGCGCACACAAGCACAAGAGGCTATTAGCTAAACAATAAGTACCTCCAAGGACTTATGAAACAGACCCACTGGAACCACGGAAGTAATAAGCCTTCAAATGGACAAGGTCAACCAGACCCTGGAAGTCATCTTCCAACCCAATGGGAACTTGCACTGCAGCACTGTTATGCCGGAGCTTCGCTCTAGCCTACAAACACCAAGAGGAGAAATAGAGAGTCAGCAGCACATTGTCATAAATTTCGAGAACAATGCAGCTATATGGAACTTTACGTAGTTAGTTCCTTATAAAGCGTTGAGATATTGATTTGAAAGCAGATAAGCTAAGCATAGGACAAGTACCACGTTTCACTCTCATAATTTGATTCAGTTTCAATTTGAGGACATTCACTATGTACTTAATTTTGTCATACACCGTGGACCTCAACCAACGTATTAGGATGCAAAAGGTGACCTGCTCGAATCAGCTCCCCGCCAATACTCACAAAATGTTCAAATTTATACTTCAAGATGATTTAAGTTTGAATGCCTTCAAATATAACACGGATAAAAGTACTGGAAAAAAAAATGATATCATCATTAAGGGTTTATGGACATAAGGAACATAACGAAATCTGGAATGAGTCAATGGAGAAAAGTAAAGATTGCAAATGTAAGATGGGTATCCGGTTTTGCACAAGTAACGATTAAAGATAAATGCAATATGAAGTAACAATATATCCAGATGAACCGACCACGACTAACTAAAAGCAGCATGAATATAAGCTCATAAGGTCCTACATTGTTCACTTCAAATAGTATAACTTGTCGATAGATAAATAAGTTCCTACGATAACTTGTGTCAGCGTATAACTGATGCAGTTATCTCCAATCGAGAATCTAAAAGAGCCCCTCTTCCAAGAGGCTTTTAAACCATGTCTCTAGGTAAATCATTTCATTAATCTCTAGAATCCATCAGTGTTTATTTACAGAAAACTTATACTCTAACTACCACAGTAAAGGTGAACTATACTCTAATATCCCACGTCGGATGCGGGAAACTTTGTGAATGGCCTTAGAAGATCTTGCCAAGGAATTCATAAGTACCTACTTTTGCTAGCCTTCTGAGGGAGGCATTACCCTGTGGTGGGGCCGTGGACCGGATCGTTACAGATGATACTAGAGCTGACTCTCTAAAGCTCGAGTTGGGCTATCCATTCAGGTTGCCAGAGTAGGACACAACGGCATACTCGAATCTGGCCAATCTGATTGGGTTGTCGGTATTATCCAAAAATGGCTAGAGAGGAATATTTGGGGCTATGTGTCACTAAGGTTGAACTTGCACCTTAGCGGGGACACTAAGGCATAAGGAGGAGAGAATGTAATACCCCACATCGGATGTAGGAAAACTATGTGAATGACCTTATAAGACCTTGCCAAAAGGAACTAATTAACACCTACTTGGCTGGCCGTTTTGAGGGAGGAATAGCCAGACCTGGGTCGCCACACATACATGCTTAGAATTTGTAGAATTCTAATAAAGACTCATACATAAATAGTTCATAACCAAATTGGAATGATTTCAAGGTAAATAAACAACCTGGCTGAGAACTTTCCACGGATCCGCCCCCATTCTATCAAGTTTGTTTATAAAAGCAAGCCTCGGAACCTCGTATCTTCTCATTTGCCTATCAACAGTAATTGACTGACTTTGAACACCACCAACACTACAGAGGACAAGGATGGCACCATCAAGAACGCGCAAAGCCCTCTCAACTTCAATTGTGAAATCCACGTGTCCCGGAGTATCGCAACAAGGAAAAAGAATAAATCCAACAACACAATATGCTGCGCTACAAACCTGAGCTACAATTAATGAAGATAAATATGTAACTGAGAAGCTTCAAAAAGGGGTAAATTCTTGACATAATAAAGTCATCCAAATTTCTCAGTCCGGACGAGATGTACAATTAGGCAGCTTATACATTACCAGTCACAAGACGAACATACTTAACTTACCAAGCAAGTTTCAGTTTCAAAAAACTATTTCTGTCTTTTGCAAAAGTTTCAAAGAACACTTTAATGATTCTTCTAAGTCCAGCTTTTGTCTAATTTCCTACACCATTGCATCCTATCATAGCCAAAAAGTGACTCAACTGATACAATTCTTCGTTTCACTAGTCCCAAGCAGTAACGAAACTTATTTTCTCCCACACCTTCAAACAATTTCAATTAGATGGAAAACAAAACAAAGTACTACCAGAAAAAATAAAAATGCCAGTTCAAATGCAGTAAGCAGTAGCTGCAGACTCTATAGTAACCAAACACTAGCCAAACAGGACCTTACTTTCTCTTCAATTCCTCAATGGAATTCTGACAGAAAAACCTGTTCTGCCTCTAGCCCCAATTTGCAACAGAACCCTTTTTGCTTATCTTTCTAAGCGACTCAATTAAATAAAAAAAAAAGAGACAGAAACAAGAAATGAAATCAGTTCAAGTTTGTCACCTGAAATCCATTGCAAGTGCAATAAGTGGCAGCACCGTATTGTGACCAACAGGACCTTACTTTCTCTTCATTTTCCATGTATGATTCTCAAACAAAAACCTATATGCTATTCTGGTTTCTTCTAGTACCAATTTGCCACAAAAAAAAAAAATTCCTACCCTTCTATACGACTCAACTAAACCAAAGAAAACAAAAAGATAAACAAGAAAAAGAATCAGTTCAAATATGTGACCTATTATTCCAAGTGCAATAAGCGGCAGCAGACTGCATAGAAACCAAACAGGACCTTACCTTCTCTCCTTTCCTACCATATTCCACCCTATCATAGTCAGAAAGCAACTCAATTGAAACGATTCTAGTTTTCTCTAGTCCCAACCATAGAGAAACTCATTTATCCAACAACTTCAAATATTTCCAACTTAATGGAACACAAAACGAATTAATAATATCAAAATGACCAAAATGTCAGTTCAAATTTCCAAGTGCAATGGCAGCAGACTTTATAGTAATGAAACACTAGTCAAACAGGACCTTACTTTCTCTACATTCCCTCCTTAAAATTCTCACACAAAAACACTATACGAATCTGAAAATTCCTATTTTTCCTACCCTTTTACATTACTCAACTAAAGAGAAAATTAAAAACAAGAAACAAAATTCCAGTTCAAATCTAGCGGACCTGATAGCCATTCCAGGTGCAGTAAGTGACGGCAGACTGTATGGTGATCCCCTTTTCCCTCTCCAGGTCCATCGAGTCCATCTTCGCCCCGACACCGTCCTTCCCCCGGACCTCGTGGATCCGGCCCGTGTAGTAGAGTATCCGCTCCGTGAGCGTCGTCTTGCCCGAGTCGATGTGAGCCGAGATCCCGATGTTCCGGAGCCTGTCCATGGACTCTTTCCACCAGGCCTCCTTCGGCTCCCTCGCCCTGGCGGCGCTGCCCGAGGAGAACCGGCGGGGATGGAGGTTCCAGGCGAGGAGGGCGGAAATTGGGGAGTGGGGGTGGCGGTGGTTTGGAGGAGGTGGAGCAGAGGCTGTAGAGGAAGCGGGTGGTGGAGAAGCTAGAGGATCGTACCATTGTGTGTGGGAATCTTTGAGCCGAGTGATTGGTTTGATTTGTTAAACCCTCACTGCTGGAGCTCTGGGTTTTGGTTGAAATGTTAAGGGGTTTTTGGGTTTAGATGTGGGGAAAGGGTGAAATGAAACAGGGCGGGTTATTCGAGTTTTTTCCCTAATTAATACATATTTAATACTTAATTACCAATATACACTATTTTAAAACTTATTTACCCGCATACCACACTTTTGAAAATCGCTATTTGAAATCACGATTTTAAGATAGAAATCGCTGTTTCAAACAGCGATTTCTACTTGATTTTTACCTTAAAGTAGAAATAACTGTTTGAAACCACGTTTTCAATTAAAAACGTGGTTTCAAAAAGCGATTTCTAAAAGTGTGGTATGCAGGTAAATAAGTTTCAAAATGGTATATATTGGTAATTAAGTATTAAATATGTATTAATTAGGAAAAAAACTCCGGGTTATTCTGACTTGAGTTTTTTTTTTTTTTTTTTAAATTTCCCCGATAGGAAAATTTGTTAGAACTGCAATTCATATATATAACCCGCCGGTATAGGGAATCGAACTCAATACATCGAGGTCACTCCTCGAGATCCCTTGCCATGTCCACCACCCCTTTGGGTTTATTCTGACATGAGTTGAAGTGTCAGGTCTCATTGGAAATGGAGCCCCTATGCCTAAACTAGTATTGATCTCGTACATTATACACATTATTATACAGGGGAGCAATAATTTTATCATAAAAATAAACTTGAGTAATACTCCGTCATAACTTTCAGTAGTAAATAAAAAAATAGTATATAAAATGATAGAATAGTCTCTCTTAACTAATAGTAATAATATAAACTGTGTGTTAGAATTTTGTACTCTATTTAAGATCACCAAGAAAAGAGTAAAAGAATGATTGCAAATGAAAAGGAAGAGTAAACTATATTTATAAACCTGTAATGAAATAAAAGGAATGAGATTTTCTTAAGCTCTGTTTGACAATACTTTTTTTTTCAGTTTCGAAAAAAATAAAATAAAGAGTAGTTTAATTTTTTTTTTACAAAAACAAGTGGGTGGGTGTTTAATAACCCAAATTTTTATTTAGAGTTTTTCCTTTTGTGGTGGTTTGCGGTGGCGGTGGTGGGGCGTGGCGGTAGCCGACGGTGGTGGTGGCCGACGGTGGTGGTGGCCGCCAACAGTCGCCAGCAGTGGCCGCCGACAGTCGCCAGCGGTGGCCGCCGGAGGTTGCCACCGGCGGCCGGCGATGGGAGGGTGGTGGTGGTGGTGGTCTCAAAAGAAAAAACCAAAATTGAAAAAAAAAAAAAAAAATCATTTTTGAAGTTTTTTTTTTTTTCTTCAGTTTAAAAACTGATTTTTTAAACAGAAGAAGAAAAAAAATGGTTATCAAACGCGTTTATTTTTTTCAGTTTTCAAAACTGGAAAAAAAAGTCATGTCAAACGGGATCTTGAGAAATACTAAATCTAACATATTAATGGAATTGCAAAAACTAAGATCGAAGGAAATATATAGAAAATTTTGGCAAAATCTTAGAATTAATAGAATTGCAAAAATATAAACAGAATTTTTAAATGGAACATATTAATGTAGAACATAGAGAATTATAAAATCTTTTTAATTCGTTGAATTTTAAATGGTAAAAAAGAATTAAATCAAATTGAATAAGAGAGAGGGTGAGAAAAAATAATCTTAATTATTATTACAAATGTGAGTAAACTCAAGATGATTCCAAAAGGTCAAAATAAAAAAGTTCACATAGCGAGTTAAGAGAGTGTTCACCTAAGTGACGAATGGACAATATTCTCTCAACTACTACTTTACTATATATATATATATATATATATATATATATATATTAACCCCGTGCGTTACACACGGGACCAACAACGGCTAATTAAAAGTTCATACTTATATGTCGAATAATAATAACAAATAATATTATTTTCACTTTTTTATGAGTTTTCTAACATTTTTAGTAACAATATCACTAATCTATGTGTTAAGGTTTTTACTAATAAAACTCACCTAAAAACAGTATAAAAGGTTTTACGACATAAGAAAAAATACAATATAAGAGATAACTATATGTATATACAGACATATATATATATATATATATATATATATATATATATATACACGTTTTATATGACTTATAATAAAGTAAAAAGAGGAAGATTAATTTTGTTAGATTGTGACAACATATTAGACTTGTATAAAAATATAAGAAAATTTCAAGATTTAAATGAGATATAGATTAGAATGAGATATAAATTTAAAATTGAGATATATATATATATATATATATATAGAGAGAGAGAGAGAGAGAGAGAGAGAGAGTTGCTTTTAAATGGGACATGCTAACGTGGAAGAGAGAGAAAAATAAAACTTATTTGATTAGTTGAATGCCAAAGGTATTTGTTATTTAGGTGTTTTCTTGTGGCAGTCGATCATGAATAAAAAGAAAATTAAAAAAAAAAAGACAACAAGAAAGTTTTTTGATACAAATTGTAGGGCCCACAAAAGATTAAAAGCAACTCATGGCAATTACCACGGCCCATTTACAAAATATTTACCGCACCTCCCTAACTAGAGCTCTTTCAACTCTAGTTTTATTGTGCTGAGTTTAAACTCATTTGACTTACGCTTGATAAGAGTGGGTGCTTGTTCTAACTCATTTAACAAGTCAAGATTTATCACATACCCTTAGTTAATATTTTTCTCTTTTATATTTCTTGCAAGGACAAAATTACAGTATTGAGTCATCTTGCATGCTCATAGAATGACTTGATTAATATATACACCTAAATAAAAGGATTCAGATTCTCAACTATAACTAAGATAATAGCACGGTGCTAGTGAATAAATAAACAGTGAACTCGTCATAATAAAAGTGACGCATCTAGTGTTCTTTGGGACCTTTTAGCCCTCTAAAATCTATTATGGAGACCCATTTAAGAATTGTATCCAATTTTTTTCCACCCGAGAAAATGGACTAAAAATCAGTTGCTCAGGCCAATCAGGAGGGGTCAACAAAGATCTTCTAGTTTCATGATGATAAAGAAGCATCAACTAATGTGTCCGATGATGGTACAAGACCCAAGACCCTTGTACCGTAGAAACAAGCAGAAGAGGGGAGAGCCAACTCATACAACAACATCAAGAGAAAATGGGAGGAGGAGCCATGTTACAAACACTGGAAAGCAGCTCCCCTGCCTACCCCCCAACCACCAATCTTTACCATCATGCTGACTATCTTTCACTGTCACCCAATTGCTCTGCAACCATTAGTGAACCACTATCGCCTACTGATCATGCGTGCCTTAATCGTGCAATTCGAACGAAAGATTACATCGCAAGTGGGTCTTACTGTGCTGATGTTTTTGGGCCTGTTCCATCTCGCATCGAAGTCGAAAGCGCCATATCTGATCTTCAAGGGCAAGTTTTTATTTTGTGTTTATGTATCTATTTTCTTATTTTGCTTCTAAAGAGTTTTAGATTCTTAGATTTTCCTTATGAACCGTGATGTACATAAGTTGATTTTGGTATCTATCGATTTGTTCCCCCCCCCCCACCCCAATTGAATTGCATAAAACATTTTATCCTACTTGCAAGTATTCTTTTTATTCATGTATTTATATATTTATTTTTGCGTGGCATTTTGAATCCCCAGAGTGATAAGTTTGCGATCAAGTCCTTGGAGTGCTAAGTTGTTAAGCTGGTCAATGTGATTCAGACAGAAGTAATATCAAGGATCTGATATGAATTGTAAGTTGTAACCAATCAAGAATACTGGCTGAAAGAACCCATAATGGAAGATAATCCTTTTCTAGTTGTCATACGCGTCCTTAATCGGCTTAAGGAGTTTTGAATTTCAGCCGGGATTAATTTGGACGATCATGGTAAATAATTAAACAGCGTCTTCTAAATAATTCTTTTTTTAGGAGAGCACTGCACTTACACTGCAATATGAGTACTGAAATCTGGCTTTTCCCCTGTATAAGAATATCTCAATGCAGTTTGTGTATTAAACATTGACGTGGTTTTCATCATTTTCTGTCTAACTAGGGCATTTTATGATTACTTGGAAGTCTACAATCTGAAGATTTAACGCCAATTAGTTGTGATGGTCATTATATTTTCTGGCCATTGAAATCTAGGTGAAGATTTAGAAAATTTCTGTCCTACTTAATTAATTTCCATCCTCAATAGAACTATAGCCTATACTTCGTGCTGGCATTGTTTCTTGAACTGTGACATGTCCATCTTAGGGTCTTGCATGATTGAAAGATGGGAGTGAGTGAATGCCATATTATGCAGGTTCTTGCGTGGATATTCTTCACCTGAATCTGAAAATAACTGGATTCTGCAGTCTCTACACCATCATGATATAGAAATGCAGCAATCTATTGGGTACAGAAGAATCCACACGGCCTTTCACTTGCTGCAAACAGAGCCCTTGATTCAGGTACTATTTCTTAAAAGGTGGTTTGTAAATTCCGGTTCTTATAAAAAATAGGAAAAACTGTTAGATTGTTTATAGAAAATCATTCAGTTAAACGCAATAACTGCGTTTGAGAAATAGCATTAAGGATGTCTCTGTGAAACGTATACTAATAGGCCTGAACCTCGATACAAGTTGAAGCAGTAAGTCGCCAAACACGCCCAACCACTGCTTTTGGAGCTCTCGAGCACAATAGTATGCCCTAAATCCCTAATACATAATTTGCTCTGGGCTCATGCGTGACAACTGTTGAATAACATGCTCATGCGACAACCATTTGTCAAGCTCTTCTATAGAACATCATATTTGAAGCTTTCTCATGGCAGAGTTTGACCTTTTGCTATACGTTTTCATCTTTCCATTCAACTATCACATTTTCAATTTATTATGCTTCTAATGAGGCTGATAATCTGGATGTAGAATTTGGTCATCTCAATATCATCAGACAAAGATGTTTGGGATGCCATCTTGAACAACAAGGCAGTCCAGAATCTCCAAGGCTCAATACACACAGGTTATGAAATGCTGATGATTTCTTTTTTCCTAAGTCCAACTTCTAAGAACTGAATACCTGAACCCATTGTAAGAGATCGCCTCATAATTGAACACAGGCATAAGGCAAATTTTGGATGAAGAATATTCCAAATTTTATGTCAGCATTTGGCATGGTAGGATCTGTCAAAATAATGACAAAACTGAACCAGACTATTTTTTTAACTTTTTACTTATGAAACTTCATTCTGTAAGCATGATGCTATAGCTGAAGATTGGTTTCATATTCTGTTAAAAATTGATTAAATCTCATGCTTATACCCCATGTTAATATTCCTTTCTAGCTTATGCTTTGGGTGCACCCAGTTCACTTTTGCAGTTTGGTGTCATACTACTAAGATTTGATACTTGCAGCTAAGGAGGAACAAATAGTCGAGAGATCTAGTAACAGAGAATCAGACTTGGCGACTGCGCTCCTAAAGTGGATATTGGGTATCACAAATTCAAAGGTTGTGGAGCTGCTGAAAAGGATTGGATCGCTCATGACAGAGATGTTTCAACCCGCTGAGGAGGACAAACCCACCTCAGAACTCACTGATCTTCTGGAAGAAAAAGTTAGATCCTTGATGCTTCTCTCGGTCGCGATTCTCTTGATTGTGGTCGTCACTCAGAGCCACGGAGCCTAGTCAGCCCCCGGCAGCCTGGAATTTTAGGAAGATTCTACAGAATAATTGGCTGCAACAATGTCTCTGGTGACTTTGGTCTTAGTTATTGATGAACAACGTTGATTTCTTGGATTTCAACTTCCACAATCTTTCTATCAAATTGCCTTACTGGAATGAGAGTGTTATTAAAAAATGAGAATGTTTTTTGACTTCTCATGGAGTATCATACGTCTTTCCTTTAAATTGCCTTATTGGAATACATTATTTTTTATAGTTAAGGGTTGTTTTGACTTTAAAAAAAAAAAAAAAACTATGAAAATTTCTTTAAATTTACTTTTGAACCCCAACATGCTCTCTGATTACAAAAAAAAAAAAAAAACAAAATCTATCAAAACTTACCCTCCATTCACGTTGAAACTAAACTACTTTAAAGCCACTACATCTTTCTATCAAATTTGATTAAAAAAACAACTTGCACAAAATAAAGTTTTTTATAGTATTTTAAGAGAAATGTAATATACATAAAATAAATTAAAAAATTGGTCAAAAATCCAATCCTTTTTAATTTTGCATTTTATATTTTAAATACAAATATATTATTATATTAAAAGCATCATAAACATGAAGTTTAGTTCTAAATTTTGAATACGGACATATTAGTGAAAGGAAAGGAACCTACTGAAAAAAAAAAAGGAATTTTTTTAGGATTTCTTAAATGCTTATGTAATCTTGACTAGGGTCAAATAGCTGATCCTTTGTTTTTTCCTCATCTTTTAAAATTGAAGTCTTCATAAAAGATTAGTGGTGATTATGGGTGTTTTTCACTTAATTTTTTTTCCCCAACAAATACCCATTTTGAGTTAGAGTGCTATTAAAAAATAAGTTTGTTATTGACTTCTCTTACTTAGGAAATCAAGTCTCTTCCCTTAATATAGCATTATTGGAATATATGCTTTTGTTAAAGTGAAGGGTTGTTTTGACTTTTACTAACCAAAAAAAAAAACCCTATAAACTCATATAAAATCACCCTTAAAGTTATGCATGTTGTCTAATTGCCGAAAAATATTCTACCAAAACCTACCGCCTCCGTTCACATTAAAACTAAACTACCTTAATAATACCATACCTTATAACTACCACATATTCTGACATTAATTCGATTATAGAAAACAACTTGCAGATAATAGAGCTTTTTACAGTCTTCTAGAAGAAATGTATAATACCTAAACTAAATTGAATATTTTATCAAAAATACAATCATTTTGTATTTTTCATATTTGTACGTTGATGCGTATGCTACAAATTTAATTAATTGTGCACATATAAAGTTTCAATGCAAACATATCAGTACATTAAAACTTTTATAAAACTGATGTTTGATTCTAGAGTTTCAATATCGATACATTGGCATAAGAAAGCTATCGTAAAATTGAAATTTTTAAAAAAAATTAAATGCATAAGAATCGTTAGATCATACCATTCGGCTCTTAATTATAATTAGAGTTCTTGGCAAGTAAATAATTACATGTTCATATTAGAGTTATTGGAATATCCTTATTTGCATGACATTATATTCTTTATATAGTTCTTGTTTTTCTATAATCCACTGTGACCCAAATTATCATATATTTGGATCATAACATGTTCTTCATATGGCTATTGTCTTTGTACATACCATTTAATAAATGACAGGATTAGGTAAAACCCAATTAATAAAGGTTCCAATTTATTTGAGCTCAAATGAGTAATAATTTTTTTAGCTAGAAAACTCTCAAGTTTTGATGGAGGGGTTAAAAGACTACACATTTTCTTTCTCAGTATGCTCTTTTAAAGTGTAAGAGGTTTCTAAATATTGAGGGTTGCTTAAGAATTTTAATAAAGTGAGGCTAAATTATAACTATTTTTTTAAAAAAACTTTAAATCTTTTGTCACTAAAGAGGTTAAAAGTTCCTTAATACATCTTACAAAAGAATATGTATATGATCAAAAGGGGTGAGGATCGGGCCCAGCGTGCAAAATAATCTCAAGAATTAAATGGCTAAATAGTTTTCCTTAAGAATACTTTTTTTTTAAAACTAAAAAGTTTACAAAAATTAAGGGTATTTTACTTTTTAAAATGTGAGGCTAAACTACAGTATCTTTGGCCGAATTCAAATAATTTACTGGTAAAGAGGTTAAAAGTTCACAAATACATCTTTAAGTGAGAAAAAGCATTTGAATTTAACCAAAACAGGTGTGTATCTAGCCCCACTGTATAATAATACCCCAAGGGGTTAAATGAATTCATTTTTGTCTTAAAAATACCCTTTTTAAGTTTATAAAATTAACAAAAATCAAGAGTGTTTTTTAATTTTTAAAAAGGTGAGGCCAAATTATAATATTTTCGGCTAAATTGTAATATTTAGCAGTTGAAGAAATTAAAAGTTCACTAATGTATATTTTAGTGGCAAAAGAATTGAATCAAATCAAAGTGAGAGTGGTTCTAGCTCTAGAGTATAAATATGATGCTAAGTCTTTGTTCACCGTCAAAGAAAACCATATCAAGGCCTAACTTTAAAACTAACAAAAATCGAACTTTTGCTATTCCTTAGAGAACCGTTGATAAGTCCATGTATTATCACGTTCTTTTTTTATATATATTTATCTTAAGGTGGAACCCCTATTGCATCTATTAACCTTTACATATAACTATAAATTTAAATTTACTGGCATAAGACCGATTCAGAATATCTATAAGTTCGACTAGGCCTTCTTTTTCAAACTATTATGATGAATTTATGTGTTATTTTGTGATTGGTAAAATAATGAATTTATTTATAAGTTTGACTAGGCCTTCTTTTTCAAACTATTATGATGAATTTACGGGTTGTCATAATTTTTCTTAAGTCTCAAAACCTTATGCCGTAGGTAATATTTTTTTCTTTTCATTTTGATAATACATGTCTTACTATTCGATGAGTAATCTCGGTTATAAAGTATTCTTGATGACTTTTGTTGAGTTTGTATTAATATTATAAACGCAATGAGGACGTATATAGGATGAAAAACTTAGATTTGTAAAATTATTGAAATTACTACATTCATTACCATTATCTCATATTAACTTCACACACACACACACACACACACACACACACACACACACAGAGAGAGAGAGAGAGAGAGAGAGAGAGAGAGAGTACATATTGACTTTTTAGATGAGTAAGAGTGATATTAACATATAAATTCGTATTAAAATTAAAATTTTATATGGCAAATGTATGCCAATTTACATACACAACTAAACTAAAAGCCTCACTGTTCTACTAAAATGAATAAGGTCATGCTAGCTAAAAATAAAAGAGAGCTTTATAGTACACTATCAAGAGAAACTTAGAGCACGCTATAGATTTTTTAATTCAAAAGTAGAAAAAATAAGATAACATTAAGATTAAGTGCAGAGAGATTGTACTCGAAATCTTAGAACTTAAATAAGAAGAATATGGAAAAGAACTTGCTTTGTATTTTAATCTTCAAATAAGGATATATAAAAGGGCAAATTACACATATATCAATGAGGTTTAGGGGTAATTACAGCCAAAGACAATAGTTTGGACAAATTACACTTATGTCCATTGACCAAACGGAATTTTAAAAACCCTAACAGTTTTAATGAAAAGACTTTATTACCCCTGAGTTGGAACCTTATTTATTTTTCAATGCCATTATTTCATCTTCTTATTTTTAATGCCATTAATGTCATTACTCCCCCCCCCCCACCCCCAAGCCCATTTGGCCATTTCTGTCTCAACACTATCGACAGCACCCCTTCGCCTGTCACCGCACCCTTCCCCTTCCCCTTCCCCGTCGCCCCCACCCTCCCCCTTCCTATTTCCCGTCGCCGGCGTCGCCTTCCCTCGAGATGGCGCCGGTGATAAATCCCGGGCGATGGTGGCAGCTACGAGATGGTTGCGGCGCTGAGGCGTTGGTGATGACGCTCGGTGAAGGAGCGTGGGCTGCTGATCGGACGGTTGCAGTGGTAACAGCAAGGTCGCATCGGCGCGATGCTCGCAGAGGCACGATGAAGGGGCATTTCGGTGAAGGCGCGGGGAACAGAGTTAGTCACCGGCGACCGCGTGTGCTGCCGGTAGTGGGGCTGCCATGGCGTGTAAGAGGGAAGGGACTGCCGGCGTGGGGCGACGGGGAAGGGGGCTGCCGGGGAGTTAGCCGGGGAAGACAAAATAATTATTCTAAAAACCTTAATCCAAAAATCCTTAATCCTAATTTGAACATTTAAACTATTATATTGGATATTTTTCAAGAAAACCCTAATTTGCAAATTAGGGTTTCAAGAATATCCTAAAACTAAAACTAATAAATAAATCATATATAATAATAAACATATATTTTTTAATATATACAGTACAAGGGGTAGTATCGTCATTTTAAAAATACATATTGATGATATCATACAAAAAGTACAATTTTTGAATAGAACCCAAACGGATGGACACGGCTGATACATTTTAAAAGTGTTAGGTCATGGAATGTTACATTTTGAAACTCGTTGTCCTTGACTGTAATTATACCATAACCTCAAGGATATAAGTGTAATTTGCCCTATATAAAAACTATAATAAACTAGATCATTACCAAAAGAATATAAGCTGCAGGGCTATTTTAACCCCCAACAATCATTACTATAAGAAATGACCATCATTGTGCAAAAAGAAACAAAATGGATAATGAATGATATTGAAAGTCCTAAGTAATAGTTTGAACTTTAATAGTTTTAATAGTGATGCTTGCAGAAAAAAAAAAGGCTAAAACTATAAAATAACAATAAAAAAACTTTAGAAATATCCTTGAAGGATACAACTACTAGATTTGTTGCCAAAGCAATTGAATTTTTATACATGCCTTGTTAGATCTTTTGAGTTCATTTGATTCTCGATTTTAAAGATGCAACATTTAAGTTCCAAACTCTTTTAGTTTTACAAACTTTGATATACATTTATGCAACATTTAAGCTCCAAACTCCTTTAGTTTTACAAACTTTGATATACATTTATTAGTCATAACTCATTTTCGTTAGATAAATAGTGATAAATATTGATAATAATTGACATTAACAATTCGGGTTTGAAAGTAAGATAATGTTTTGTGTAATGAACTTTTTATAATTCAAGTCTTTGATTAGTAATTAATTACTTATATATTTAATCATTATAATTTAGTTATAACAGTCGTATTAACTATAATGACTCGAGTTTTGGGCAGGTCTTTCTGCCGCTCTAGAACTTTATCTAGGTTAGCTCAATTAGTTAATGACAAATGTTCAAGATTCGGAGCTAGTGCTGTACACTTCTGAACTGTTAAATACCTAGAAATTACAAAATTCTGATAGTTAGATGTAATTCGGGAGGTAGCAGTGCTTCATTGTTTGCTGTAATCACCGCAGCTCACAAGTATTTAGGAAGAGAATTAGAGGAGAATTAGCTCAAAGTAGCCAAACTGGAGACAATTTTTGACTGATTTTCTTAAAATTGTCTCACCGTTGCTGAAACATGCTAAATTGCTAATCTTACGGGTGGAAGTTTGCACTGAAAATGGTATCTAGCAGTACGATGCAAACAGACTCGGCTGGTTCACTAAAGGTTACTTATCACAAAATCGACTCTTAACTCAGCCAAAGTTTTGGCCCCATCATTTCACGATCTGCGGCTGACCCTTGGCTCGCTAACTTTTGTATACGTGATGAGAACTCCTCAGCCTGACAAAATTCAGAGGAGATCAGTGTTTCAGGGAAACAAAAAAGGAAAAAGAATTTGAGGCGAAATCGGGGATAATATTGACGACCACAATTTAGGTAGAACAGACAATTTATGAGATAGTTAACGTCGTACAAACAGTTTCGGAAGGTAGCATCAGTTCCAAACAAAAAGCTGACACATAATAAAGAAGATACTAGCGCCCACAACCCATTTGGGATTGAAATGATGATCAGAGGTTTCAGCTGAAATGCTAACCTTTTCATCGATCCACATCAATGAACTCAATTGATTGTTTAAGATTCGGACCACAACATCAAGTGGAGTCATCCCATCGATTGCCTCAAATTCTCCGGCCTACATGAAGCAAAAAAGTTCAATACCATAAACCCAAAAATGCTAATAGATTAGAGAGAGAAGAGGCAGTCACCTGGTTGGCATTAAGAGTCTGAATAATTTGTTTAATCTGCTCAGTCATCTGTTCCAGTTCCCTCTCTATGATTTCAGCTTGTTCATACCTGAAAGTGCACCAAGAAGAAATGATTTGCAAAGTACACCTAATGTTGGTAAACTACTGGGTCCTATCTATGTTCAACTCTAAACAGGTATTCAAGCTTCATCTCATCGTCGAAATATAGGATATGCCGACTAATACATAAAAACAAAATGGTGAGGGCAAAACAGATGCAACTGGAAAGTAAGCTTCATGATGTGATTGCTAAGGAGCCTTCATTTTCATCATTGAATGCAGATGGTTCAGGCAAACAAAAACCGCTAATTGGATATGTTTCGCACAAATTGCGATGACATTGCACTATGGTGTGTCTTTTGTGAACTGTGCACTCACATTGCATCTCTTGTGGATGCCGCTTCGTCATCAAGAAGTAATCTACGCTCATCTTTGTATATTTGCTCGGCTTCTTCTTCCATACTTTGCAAGGCCTTATCAACCTAACAGCAAAACCAAGTGAAAAGAAATAAATCACGGAGAACAAGATATTAACCAATTGTATGCTTTTTCTAACCACTAGCCAAAATATAAAGACTGATCCCATGAAGGAAAACTGGGAAAGAGTGAATGGTTGAAAAAATGGGAAACTGGTCACCAGTAGGGAAATAAGTGTGCATGTAATCATCTCGGGGAAACAAGAAAAGAAAATAAGCAATAATAAGCTTCACAATCCTAATTAATTACATGGGACAACTGTAATGAAAAGTATTATGCAACTGAAAGAAAAAGAAATTTTTTTAAATTGAATTACCTCCTGCTGATGCGTCTCGATTAGCTCAAGTTGTCTCTCCAAGCTAGACTGGGTCTCGACTACTTTTGCAACTTCACTCTGATTTAAAAGCATTTCGCATTAGATGAGGCGACCAACAAAGCTAGTTGCTAACTCTAACTACTCATAAGAACTTAGGTATTCAGCATAGATAAGACAGGTAGCAACTAGCAACCATAGTTTCATAACATAAAATATATTCACCGTGGAAACCTTAGGCTCAAGGCAAAAACTTGCTCATTCAAGTTCTTGTTCACATGACAATGATAAGAAACTTCCCCTATCACAACCCCATAAACATCAAACAAGAGAGACTCACCTCAAGCCTAAGAAGAACGTCGCGGTTCCGTAAAATCTTTTTGTCCCACTCAGCTATTGCATTAGCCTGCTTTCGAAATTTGCCAGTACGTTCTTGCAGCTCGGAATTCCACTCCTTAATAATCTTTGGGGGGAAAGAAACGAACAGAAAAATGTCACTTGACAATGTAGTAGGAATAAACCTCGAGTCTGAGAAGGTATTTGGCATTGTGCGCTAGATTATTAATGCTATCTCAATACATATTAGAAGGGGTAATCAAGTGTAAATTCCAATTATTGACATGAAGAACAGCAAAAACAATATACTCAATTAAAGTTATATGTTGCCTAATGACAAATCCTGATGTTCGTTCCTCCAGATAAGAGTAGCACACTTCAAAGTAGCATTTTTGCATGTGTGCGAAATAAGCGATTATCACCTTCTAGATTTTAAAGATAATCTGAACTTGATATCAGGAAATTTAGAGGATATATGATAAGGAATATATGATAAAATTGGAGAACTCTATTACCTCCTCAACAGTTTTTCCAGTAATTTCAGATGGTAGTTTTGGTGCAGAGGCAACAGCTGTGCTGACAGTTGAAGTTGCTCTAGAAGAAAACCAACGAAAAGAAAGAAGAGAAGTGAGACCCCATATACCCACATTGCTGAAAATATTTTACACCACTATCTGTACTTTTACTTAGGATTACCGTCCTTAAGCTATAGTTTGCAGAATTCTTCCTATCTGCATATAGTCTTATATACTTTATATCAACTGAGAGGGAGGATAGAAGTAATGATTGTCAATGAGGTATAACCTAAGTATATCTTTAGATGATTGAAGGAGGAAATCCTTCCGCATAAGAGAGTGGGATTATCAACCCTCATTTTTTATTCTGTCACTTTGTAATTCTATAGTTTTACCTGCCTTGTTTGGATAAGCATTCCAAGTAAATATACCTTGGATATATTATAATAGTGTATATACTTAATTATTTGTCTGTGAGAGTCGAGGCAGCCACGGTGGAGGTGGGGAGTGATTGTGTTGATGGGTGGTCGGGATGGCAATGGTAGGACCAATAGCAGTATGAGTGTTAGCTGCAGTGACAGTTGTGGTGGCAGTGGTGGGAAATACAACAATTGTGGTACTGGGCGATGGCGGTTCAGAAAATCAAATGATGGTGATAGCGGGAGTTGGTGGTAGGGAATACCTAGTGGTAGAAGTGGTGGTGGATGATGCTGGTTAGGGTCGAAATTGTGGTGGATGATGGTGGCTAGCGTAGAAATGAGGTGAATGATGGTTTTAGCAGTGCTGGTTATGAACACCAAAGCAAAAATGTTGGTCAATGGTGGAACCAGGAAATTTGCCAAGTGGGTTGAAAGATTAAGGTGTGTAAAGGGTCCCTAAAGCCAATGTTCATATTTGTAAGGACACTTTAAAACAAGAGGACATGCACATTAAACAATTGAGAAAGAGAAAACGATTAAGTGATGCAACAAACATAGTCAATAGTGAAACAAAAAACTCAAACAACACTTATATTTTGCACCAAAAACACACTAAACAAAGTGATAAAAGACCTCAAGTTACAGAGAAAGAGTTGAGCACTTTCATACAAAATAAAAAAAACAATATGACTAGGATAAGTGGAGGGAGGGAGGGTTCAAAAGGAAAAACATGGGAAAAGAGATATTTCAGTCTGAGAGAAAAAAGTCTACAAAAGATCAATAAAAGAATGTGGGAATGTCTCAAGTGAACTGCATCATACTTTACACATGCCTGGGTGCATCAGACTCTTTTATACAGAAACCATAGGTCAATACCTAAATTTTCAGAGGGTACAAGTGTACCCACTCATCAGAACATGCTTCCACCCATGCTGGTGGTGGTGACAACAATTGTAGACAAGCAATGGTGGTGGTGAGGACTACGATTATACAGATTATCGCAAACAGTGGATTTGAGGTGGCGGCGGCTGTCATGAAGATGGTGATGCTCACTATTGTGACGGTTGTGGTAGCGACAGCAACATAGGGGTGATATTTGTGGTGATGGTGATGGTTGTGTAATTGTTGGTGGTAGTAAACATGGCCGTAGCAACACGATATATATATATATGGGAACTGATCCGTTGATAGCGCTAGCAAGTTGCTAGCGCTGTTTGGCCGTCCGCTACATAATGTAGCGGACGGTGAAAAAATTCGTTGTTGTGGCGCGCGATTTGGCCGTCCAATCTCGCCCGTGGATGGTCAGATTGCGCTAGCAACTTGGGTTAAGTTGCTAGCGCTATCATTTTATCAGCTCCATATATATATATATGGTGGTAAGTCGTAAAAATTGATTATAACAAGTGCTAATCCAACAAGGGAATTCACAAAAAACACCACTTGAGAGGTTATTCGAACTACGAATCTAAGTCCCTGGGGTTTAGCAAACTCTCCATGAATTTGAATATCAACTCCCACATCCTATCTCCAAGCACACTCTAGAACGCTTGGGGAAAGCGAAAATGTTTGGCTATCTTGATACTTTACACTTTATTTTATTCTTCTCCAGATAGATTTGATTAATTGAAGCAACTTGAAGGTTAGAAGTTCCACTCACAAGGGTAGTAAATAAAGAACCCGGGGGGGGGAGCAGATTTAGAGACAAATTTCCCCGCAGTTTAAAGCAATCAAAACGATCATGAATATTTCCTTTCCTTAAAAATACTCTAGAGGATAGAGCGAAAAGTTAAGATAGATTTTGGGATGATCAAGATGCATACAGACCCACTACTGGAAGCTACAACAAGAGATGATGATGTCTGAGTGGCAGCACTGCTACTTGAAGTTGTTGCAGCCGTAGAAGTTGAAGCTGGGACTCCTACGGAAAAAGGAAAATCACACATCAATCAAAATCTGGAACAAATGGCTGTGAAATAGGCTTCATACATCGGGATTGAAGTGGTGACAGAACTAATAAGAGACTAAGATGCAAGCTTGAAAAAATTGTAACTGCAAAATATATTATAGGCTATGAGATGTATACCACACTCTAGACAAGATTTAAAGTCTGACTTCCAGATTACGAGACACCTGACATTAGATACATAAGAATAATGGAATAGCTTTGCCGGAAAAAAAAAATTAAAGTGGAAAATCAATAGTTGAAATTTCCGTGCATATCGAAGAAATATTTGTGAAATTTGGCACATAGTATGCGCCTGTTATCCTTCAAGTAGAAGTGAAACAGCATAAGGGAACTGAGAGACCTACCGTAAGTGGAAAGAATTTCAAAGCTTCCTTCACCCCCCACCCTCCACCCCAGCGGGGCCTAAAAGGAAAGAAGAAAGGGAACCCCAAAAAGAATGAAAACAAGTGCTTATTCAACCTTTATAACAATAATTTGACACAAAAAAAGAAGCACAAACAATATAATTTCAACCCTAAGGCCTCCCCCACAATCTATGAAGTGGGGCCTAGGACTGCCGATACTCATCAGAAAGTGCTTCTGAAGTGCAAAATGCTGTTAGTCCTTGATATTCCTGAGGGCTACACATCGCAATCATGGGTCATAGACCACGGCTTGCATCAGGAGTCATCTTGACATCTAAATTAAAGCTTCAGCTTCGTGCATTCTCTATCAGGTGACAAGTATATATTTTGAATTTTTCGTAGACTCGTAGTAGCTAGATAATGCCAGAAATTATCACCAATAGGTGCATCTACATCGGCACATGTAACTTTATCTCGTCTGTCTAGTCTACTTTATGTTCCATAAACTTGTGTCGCCATAACAACAGACACAAGTTAAAGAACATATGTTCCCCCGTCATCCATCAACACTTACACTATAAACGCAGTCATCTGCATGATTTATTAAGTTAACCTAATTTATCAAGTGCACTACAAGGAAATAGGTTTAATGCAAAGTGATATGAATAGCGATTCTTCACAAATAAAATTCAAAGAAGAGAAAATTAGAGGGCAAAAATAGAGGAATGTACTCAATGCAGTCTCATGCACCCAATTTATTTGTGCAGTTGCGGGCGGTGCACCTTGATCTGTCTCTCCCAAGGAGTGTTAAGCATGATACCTTGTTAGGCTGATTCTACAGTTTAAGCATTTGGAGCAAATGGTCACTTAACGTAGTATTAGATCTAAAACCATCTCAAATTCATTATTTTATTCTCCAAAGCCCAAAGAATTGGCAATACACCAGATCATTCTGGCAGCCCGATACTCAGAAGTATTTGTTCTGTTAATTTTACTACTTTGTGGCTACCACTTAGATGAAAGTTTGCTAATGTCATGCCGAGTCTATCCCAACATGAAATCTGAAATCAAAATGCTATTTTTTGTATCTCATCCACCATTTGTTCACATCATCACATGCAAAGTATACTAGAGAAAATCCACCAAGGGGTGAATCCAAGAACAACGAACTACCAAACAAAGTATAAAATGCAGGAACACACAACTTCTAAGAAGCATGTAAAATAAGACGCAGAAACAGGACATTCATTCCTAGAGAGAGAGAGAGATCTGAAGAAGACTTGTAAATTCAAACCACTCAAGCCTTCAACGAACCAGCTCCATCAGATAAACAAAGACTTGATTTATCCATGATTCAAGGTTGAATTGTAGTAGAAAATCTTGAAAGATAAATGATGCTGAGTGAGCAGTGGCATTAATCAAAAGGAAACTTTCAAATTGTGCAACCTCGATTGTAATTGGCATTAGATCAACCAGAGAGGAAGAGACTTATTAAGGGACGTCCATGTGAAATCCATCAAAAGAGGAAAAACAAAAAGCAAACATAGCCTTCAAACTGTTCCAATGGCCTGGCCATCCAAAGTTCTAAACCACAGACAAGATATTTTTTTTTTCATTTGGTGGCAGCCCTTATGTGCAGCACTTGCTTCTTAATAAGGGTATGCAATAGGCAAATCCGCTGCTCCAGGCAAGTTTATAAAAAGCACAAAGTGCTGAATTAAAATACTCAATTCAGTCTCACAATCAAGGAAAAGAAGATGTGCCAAATGACGTGTTGAGATTTGCATGCCACCATAAACAGTCCGCCAACCAGATGATCCGGCACCTCACACCCGAACCTCGTACTTCTCCGCATATAGTAATCAATAATGATGCATTGGTACTCTACACCCCAGTACCCCAAACCCGCAACTAAAACACAAAACCACAGCTGGGGCCAAACCTAGCAAGTGTGTAAGACACAAAGCTGAGATTCCTGCCTTCTTACTTGTACTTCGAAGTAAAAAAGGAAATACCTTCAGTCACAAACCAATGCCTTAAGGCCATAGATTCTAAGAATGACGTAGGTATTGATCAACAATTTCATCACCTTCAGATCTTGTACTCTACCAATCGAGGGTGTGGAGTGCGGTAGATTGACCACCAACCCAATCAGGCCCTAAACTAAAAAGAGTGTAAGACACAAAGCGGAGGTAAACCTATCACATGGGTGCAAACTGCAAAGCTGGAAAAGTCCAAACAAAACTTTTCAGTGCTTAAAAGGATGAGCACCCAAAGACTAGAAAAGTTCAAACAAAACTTTTCTCTGCTTAAAAGAATGAGCATAAAAAGTCTAAATAATGGTACCCTAAACTTTCTATGGCTCAATACATCTGCTACTAAAAGGTTTAAGGAGTCACAGCGTTGGGTAATGCTATAGGGCAGGTGTATGTTATACCTGCTTCTTTGAAAACTCTAGCTTTTGTAAGCCGGTAAGGCACGAAGAATACCATCAAATCCCCAGAAGGTGCTTGTTGAGGTGCTAAGGGAAGATTGTTGACTTGCTTGCATGTTGCAAATATACTTCAGAGAAGTACAAAAGAAACATTTATTGCAGTAAAACTGCATACATTACTTTTATACAAGACATTACATGACAGGATACCCTGAAGTCCTTATAGAAAGAACGAAAGGAAAAAAGAAAACAATTTTACTACGAAAACCATAACTTAAAAGGCCTTTAAAATATGGATAGACTGCAAACACCACTTATGCCAATGGTATTAGTATCAGCAAACCTCTGGAAAAAAGGCCAGGCATTTGTGCGACCAATACTGTCCTATTGAGAAAGAGGTGAGCTTAAACATGTCAAAACAAATGTTCACTCTGCAAATAGGTTCATACTCGTGCCGTGTTTGGGCGCACAATAGCACTCTACTACGAGTCTCTTTAATTTCGTCATGTTGCATTGATGTAGAGTAGCTGTTGTAAGACTGACTTTCCTTTCTACCCGCATAGGTAGGTTTCCATAATGAGCCTCATATCGATTTCTTTCTTAATAATTTTGAATGAATTTCATAAGAAGTCTTGTAGTACACCAAATCATTGTTGCCACAGAATGACAACAATTAGATAAATGATGGCATCAAACTTAATGCATTTGAAAAAAGAACATTGTTCTGCCGCTTTTTTCAAGGAAAACTAGGTGATCCACATAGATCATAGTCATAAGAATCCCTTCATCACTAGCCTTTAATTCGTGCAGATGCACCGCCTTGAAATATAGTAATCATTCTTTAATAATAAGTGACAATTAACTGAAAAACAAAAATGAAATAAGCAAAAAGAATACTACTTTGAATGAGATTCAATTCAGATAAGACTAAACGCGGACATTCACTTTCCTAGTCAATGACTCACTTTATATAGTCTAAATATTTGCTTGTTTACATGGTAACCAGCATAATAGAAACAGAAGAGAAAGAAATTGAGAGCCTATTCTTATCAAGTGGTATTTGAACAAATTCTCTAACATTAACTTTCTTTTCCTCTTCAGCCATTCAGAACAAACCAAGAAGAAGATGCACATTCACTCACTTCACCTTTTTGTTTTACAAAGCAAGGTGACAGTCTACTTGTTTGTTGCCCATGTCCACTGTCATCCTATACAATGACAAAAACATAAAGATCACGATAACCATTCATCTAAACATTAGAAGTTTAAAAAATGACTTCTGAGAAGCAATGCCAGTTTGTTTTCCACCCCTCCATTCTCTGGAAGCCTCCAATCTTAGTTGCAACTGATGTTTCTCATATTGATTAGGTGACTTGCTATGGGGGACTGAAGATGTGCTTGGTCGTGTAGAGGCCCAAACCAACACAAGAATTATTGACCGGATATCAAATTGTCCCGAGAAAGACGAAATAATTAAATCTTTCTCTTGCCTAGATGAACTTAAGGAGTTGCAAGCGTAGAACCATTCTTCACTATTACTTCTTGTGCATCACATAGTTTAAGTTAACATTATCACAAAGAGGGGTAGAGAGATTAAGAAATCACCAGAAGCAGAAAAATGCTACTGTTAAGCACTACCTCTCAATATAGCATCAACCTTCTTCTTACTTTATTTCAGTACTGGACTGCAACAAGGAAGCACGTGCTTTTGAGGCTTCAGTTTTCATTTACATTATTATATATATAATATAGGTGACAGACCAAGGCAAAGACTACTTATATTGGCCATTCTAAATAAAAACCACGACTTCATCCACCTAAGGTGTAAACCGTGCTTATACTTTGAACTTCCTTCTCGTCAAGAGAGCTATTAATACAACTGTGGGTGACACTGAGCGGCAAAGGGAATATAAGACACAATAAAATTCCTTTCTCCTGAGCAACCATCACAGTAGCCCTTCACCTAAATTGGCTCCAAAAAGATCGTTCCCTTCAAATTCAACCTTAAAGGCAACTACCTCCTTCTTCCAGACCATTTGTCGTAGCTCCATCTCCATCAAAGATTTCTTGGCAGCATCTATCTGTTGGCCCAACTCCTCCAACTCCGTCATACGTATGTGGTATTTGGAAGCTGCCACGACTTTGTCCACCCTTTGCTGCAACCAGTCCACATGAAACCCAACCGCTACCGCGTCAGCTGTCCATGTCTGTATAAGTTGCAACTCTCCATAACCTAAGGTGTCTACAGTATGGTTGCACAGTCGATGCACAACACCAGCCACCAACTGCAAAAACGTGGACCTAGCAGCAGTACTCTTCAGTAAGCTCCCGTTGGTAATGTCACCGTACTTGGCTAGAATTTGTTTGATAATTAAATTGTTGTGGGGAGAGAGAGTAAATGCAGTCATGCCAGTTGCTAGAGAAGGTACAGGGGATGTGTGGCCTGCAACCCCAGGATAAGCTATTCCATCACGACAAAGCACTCCAGAAACAGCATATACATTCTCAGGCATATCATTTTTATTCCCTTCAATCTCCTTGCCTGGCAGTGTCACCCCTGCAATGGTTGCCGCATCATCAATAAAAAAACTGGTCGTAGGTACTACTGCACAATCCACACTCTCCTGCACACCAAACTTCTCGAATTCCACTTCCTCCCTCTCAGTGTCATGATCTTGCCCCGCAAATTCCAACTCCTCCTTAGCTTCCAACTTGGTCGGATTTACTTCTAGCTGCATCCTACCATTCACCTGTTCATCCATTCCCCCTTCCTCTTCATAATCTACCCTTACCCTGAGAATAGAAGCAGAACACCCCGAACAATTTCCACCAAAAGAATAAGGGGTTCCTGAAATGAATTGAAGGAGAACCTCAACCCAAAATGACCCAAGAAATTTCCCTAAAAGTTCAATCACTGAGCATCTAACATGTAGTTCTACATTTCACAACTTTAATCTAATGACTTAGATGCCAACTCACCAAGCAAAGTTACTGGAGACATTAGGAACAATACTTACTATATATCCTCTATATGGTTCAGACCACAGAGTTGAATCACAAAGAACATATAGTTAAACTTACAAACCTTAAATAAACAGTTGATATGCAGGTGCATAATCATGATTACAAAAAATGCAAAAATGGATTTTGATAAACAAACTCACCAAACAGAGGTGTAGCAGCTGCAGACTGCGGCTGCGATGCTGAGATGGACAGTTTTAAACCAGTAGTAGAAGCTCCAGTGCCAGAGGAAGCAGCTGGTGCTATTGTGGACAGTGAAAAGCCAGTACTAGAACTGGAAGGACCTGAGGAAGCCGCTGTGCTGGGGGCAAGAAAACTTGAAAATGACGCACTAGCTGCTGATGAAGCAGCTATAGTACCAGTTGCTGTTAAAGACGGAGTTGCTCCAGATGTCACACCAAAAGGAGTAAACCCAAGAGCCGAAGCCGAAGCTGCGGTAGAGGCCGGAGTCGAAGCACTCGTGGTACTTGTGACGGTTGAGAACAGTGGTGAAGAAACTGTTCCAAAGCTAACTGCAGCCGGCTTTGTAGAAGAGACAGCAGAACCAGTAGAACTAGCAGCAGTAGAGGCAACATTTCCAAATCCAAAAGAAGCCTGCGAACTGGAGGCGGCTCCGGTCCCGAAGGAGAAGCTAGATCCGCTAGACGAAGACATTGGCACCGAGGCAGACACGACAGTTGGCGCAGAACTGGCGCCACCCCTTGAAAATGCCGATCCTGCTAACGAAAACGCTGGCGTGGAGGAAGCGGGGAACGAAGTAGAGGATGCCACACTCGCACTCGAGGCGCTAGGGAAAGAAAAAGAGAGTCCTGATGAGGCAGAGGAAGCCGGGAACGACATAGATGAAGCGAAACTCGCGCTCGAGCCGCTAGCAACCGAATATGCGGAGGCAGAGGAAGCCGGGAATGGAGTGGACGGAGCAGAGCTCGCGCTGGAGGCGCTAGGGAACGAGAATGAAGGCCCAGAAGAAGCAGAGAACGACGAAGTCCAGCTCAGGGCCGAAGATGGAGCTGCTGAAGCTGAGCTGGAACTGGCTGAAGGAGCTGATCCAAAAAGATTAGGAGAAGACGGTGTCGTTGAAGCTGACGAGGACGAAGAGCCGGCAATTAGGGGCGAAGTCGATCCGAAGGGACTTGAATTAGTACCAGAATTTGAAGCAAAAATGGAACCGAACGATGTCGGAGCCGAAGTGGTTGAAGCTAAGCTAGCAAAAGAAGATCCGAAAGGGCTCGAAGAAGCGGCATTCGAGCCGAACAAGGCTGGAGTGGTAGTGACTGGAGCTGAGGTGGCATAGGAAGATCCGAAAGGGCTGGAACTAGAAGCGAAACCGGAGCCGAACAGAGGTGGAGCGGTAGTAGTTGAAGCCGAGCTGGCGGAAGAGGAGCCGAATAGAGTAGAATTAGAAGTAGCACCAAATGGAGACGAGGACACCGGCGTACCGAAGAGAGGGGTGGTGGAGGCGGCAGCGGAGGAGGAGAAGCCGAAGGAGTGGCCGGATGAGGGGGTGTAGCCGAAGCCGAAGAGAGGGTTGGTGGAGGAGGAGGTGGAGGGGATAGGGTTAGCATTTGGGAAGAGAGGGAAGGTGGTGGAGCTGAAGAGGGAGGGGGAGGAGCTAGGGTTTGAGGAGAAGGAGAAGGGGGAGGATGCGGCGGCGGCGGAGGAGGAGGAGGGGGATGGATTGGTGGAGAATGAGAAGCCTGTCGACATTGTTGCGTTGCTTTGCCTCTCTGTCTGTGCTGGTTTCTCTGAATTGAGCTTTTCAGTGTGAGGCGTTTATCGAGGGTTTTGAAATTTGGGGTTTTGCGTGATTCTGGCGCTGGTTTTTTACGAGTTTTTTCCCGAAATAATACATATTTAATACTTAATTACCAAAATACATCATTTTTAAACTTATTTACCCGCATACCACATTTTGGAAAATCGTGGTTTGAAACCACGTTTTCAAGGTAGAAATCGCTGTTTCAAACAGCGATTTCTACCTTGAAAACGTGGTTTCAAACCACGATTTCTACTTTAAGATAAAAATCAAGTAGAAATCGCTGTTTGAAACAGCGATTTCTACCTTGAAAACGTGGTTTCAAACCACGATTTCCCAAAATGTGGTATGCGGGTAAATAAGTTTGAAAATAGTGTATTTTGATAATTAAGTATTAAATATGTATTATTTAGGGAAAAAACTCGGTTTTTTGGGGGTATATAAACAGGCGACGTTTTTGGACTTTCGGGTCTACTTGGAGCCCGCTACGTTTTTGGACTTTCGGGTCTACTTGAAGAAATAGAGGAATAGAAGAAAATGCACTTTGACACCGTATACTTACACTGATGTGCAATTTGGCTTCCTACTTTTAAAACAGTGTACTAAGCTAATATCTACTCCCTGAAATTGTGGACAATGGACGGTTTCCTTCCAACTTAACCCATCTTTAGGCCGGAAACATTTGGTGACCTTTTTGAAGACCTAAATACCCTTTTGGTCTTTAAACACATACCCACACAAACACACACCCGCTATGGTTCTTCCCCATTCCCACCCACCCATCCATCCTCCATCACAAACACCTGCACAACACAGACGCACAACACACAAAAAACCCGCACAGACACACAACACACACAAACGCACACCCACTCACTCACACGCGCGCGTACACTCACACTCTCCGCGCTCACATGATCACTTTCAATGGCATTCATGATGGTAGTGGGTGATGGGCAAGAATGGGGGGTTGCACCACTATGTGCGAATGGGTGTTTTTGTGTGTGTGCAAGGGTGATGGAGGATGAGAGGTACATGAACATTAGCTATTGTGTGTGGTTGTGGGTGACGGGGGATAATGAGTAGGGGTGGATGCGCTAGCGTATGTTGGTGTGTGCAAACGGGGTATGTTGTTGGTGGATTTAGGTATATTGGGGTTTAGGCTAAAGGAAAAAATGTAGGTGGAGGACTGGGGGCATTGCACGGTGGGGCATGTGGTGAGTGGGGGTATGTTTTTGTGTGTTGTCGGGTGATAGAGGTGGGGGGCGGTATGGTGGTGGGCGAATGAGGGCCAGATGATGGGATGGGCACACCACTGTGTGTGGTTATGTATTATATGTGTACATATAAGGTGTTGGGATTATTGGGGGGGGGGGGGGGGGAGTTAAAAAATGATTTTGGTTTGAAAACTTTATATAAAAAAAAAAACTTGTAGTTATGACATTTTGACGGGTTCTGCTATAGCTCGTCCAATGTGCACAGTTTTCCAGGGAGTAGATGTAGGTTTCGTATAAGTTTTTAAACAACATGGAGCCAATCCGTCCACCGATTTAAATATAGGGGCCAAGGTGGATTTTCTCCTAAGGAATTTATGTTGAATAAACAGCAGACTCGGATCCTCTATAAATTCCTTCACCGCAGAGGTGTTGTATGCTCAATTTTGAACGTTTATCTAAGTCAAGTGGCGCAGATGATGACATGTTAGCGAGAATAAGAGTAAAACACTAAACGTATTGTTTTGTTCTAACAAGGACAAGAAAGCCACCATCACTACTCAAGCATTGATGTTTTCCATCTCTGGAACATGTATTCTTTATATGGGTTTTCTCATATTTTACACAGATCTCCTTTCCAAAAGAGAAAAAGTAATGAGCCACAAATCTACACTCAATTGACCATTCACCCTTCAAGATCTCATTTTTGGTCCCCCATGTATAATATCTGAAAAATCACTATAATTTTCCATTTATTGCTTCATCTTCTTTTCAAAATTGAAATGCGAATTGGGTGGTAGGAGTTCCTATCAATCATTCTAGCCAAATTGAACATTTAAGGGGTGTTGAACTTTTAAGGAGTTCCTATCAATCATTCTAAATTTTGTAAAACTTAGTGGTACTTAAATTTGTACATATGAGTATGAGAATTGTGTGACCAATGTGGTTATGGAGGCGCTTAGTGTTAGCCGCAATGGTTATCAGTTTAAATAGTGATGTAACTTGACTAGAAGTTGTAATGGATCCAAGTTCTCTTTCTAAAATGGTAGTCCCCTTGTTTTGTTTGATAACTTTTTGATGGGATGATAAAATCCTTCATGTTAGGAGATAATCTATGATCTTTCCACCGAGTATCGAAAATATGAAATACAGGACGATATACGAGTGATCATAATGAATTTTGTAAAATGACTCATATAATCCTTTGTTTTTTTAACTTTCAATTCACATGCCACCCTCCATATACCTTTTCTTTCTTTGTAATGAAACCCCTCTCCCCGGCCCATCCCCTCCTCACTTGCTCTTTCCCTTTCAAATCTAACACCATCATCATATCCTCGACCATTAACAACCACCCCATCACCAATTTATCTCTCTCTGGATTTGCCCTCTTCAACTCCAACACCACCACGACGGCACCAACCCAAAACCATCAACCACAACTACATCACTAACATCACTAACCATCACGCCACCACCATAACCAACCACCATGACACCACTACCAATACCTCTGTGCATACAAACTCGCATACTCATAAATCCACTCATAACTTACATGCCACATGCACACAATCTGCACACAAAGCACATATTCATGTGCATACACATAAAATGATTGAATTTGACCAACAATCAAAAGCACAAATTTGCATGAGCACAAACGCGTCCGTGCACACACAACCCCACAAAAATGAAATCATACCTACATACAATGATTATGGCGAGATTTGAATTTGGCTTTAGGTTTGGATTTGGATTTGTTTATAGGAAGGTTAAGGTGATAGTAATGGCAGTTACGTATTACAGTGGTGGCATAGAGTGGTAAGACGGTGGCCCATGGTGGTGCATTGGCAATGACAGTGGCTACATTGTTGCAGTCGTGGCTGTTGTACAACTTTGGGGTTCTCGAGGAGTTTGGTTATTAATAACAGCAAATGGTTGAATTCAGTATCTGGGGATAATGGTGGCATTAACTGTAAGATTAGTGGATAAAGATGGCGGTGGTGGTGGATTTCATTACCAGAGAAAGTGGTAAAGGTGTCGTACTGAGGGGGTTGAGGTGGCTGCCATTCCTGTCGATGGTGGGCGTGGTGACCACTGTCCTTTCCTTTTTTACTCATTTGTGAATTATGGTTTTTAGGTGATTTCCTTCTGTGTTGGCTTGTTGTTAGGGATCTTAGTGGGGAAGTAATTATGGTAGGCTAATAGCTGGAGTTTAGTGCTTGGTGATAGTGGAGGTAATTATGGAAGTAAGCTTGGTGGTTGGAGGTGGCAGTAGCCTGGGGTTGATGGACAAAGATGGCACTGGGGTGGAATTTGGAATTTGTGTATGGTATACCGTACAAAAGGCTGTATTAAACTTTTCAAAATACAGTACGCTGGTATAAGCAAAGAACGTATAGATTGTATACATCGCGGATTAAGAGGTAGCATTTTTAGAGTCAATGGAGTTAACTAAGATTAACCCGATAACCTCAAAGGGTTCACAAATATATCCTTTTTAGATTCTCTATTTTTTACTTTAAGTCCCATTCAGCTTAATTTTGTTTCCTAGGAGAATCAAAGAAGGAAATGCATCACTGCAGTCACTATGTTCCTCTTTTGATAAAAGCGAAAGGCCTAATCCCAAAATTGTACCCTCAAGTTTACCTTCAGTACAACTTTAGTACCCAAGTTTGAAGGTGTGCCAAAGAAGTATCTAACTTTGAAATAGCGTACCAAATCAGTACTTCGACTGACGGGCGACGGATGCCGTTAGAAAGTCAGAAGGGTAGGACTATCATTACGAAAAAAGGACATAAAGCATGTCCATGTGGCCACGTGGGTCGTCCTCTGGACATTCTCTCTCTCTCTCTCTCTCTCTCTCTCTATCTCTCTCTTTTCTTCTTTACTTCACACAAACAAAAAATCCACACACACATAGATCGCCGGTGACAGAAAAAAGTCAATGGAGTTTTTAAATTTTGTTAATAGATTCACAATTCATCATCTACTCACGCAAATTCGTTCAAATCTGTTCGCATCACATACATTCAAACATGATGCAAATTCAAGCATCGCCGGAATAAAATCACCGGCGATGCCGGTGATGGAGTCATGATTGTAGGTATTGGGTTCTTGCCTTAGTGATTATGGGTTCTTACCTTATGGTCAGTGTATAACACACAAAGAGAGAGAGAGAGAGAGAGAGAGAGAGAGAGAGAGAGAGAAGAAGAAGAAGAAGAAAAAGATGATGAAGAAAAAGAAAGAAGAAAAATTGGGTGATGGGTCTGTATGTGAGAGAAAGAAAGAAAGAAAAAGAAGGGGAGAGAAAGAAGAAAAGGCAGAAGAAAAAAAAGAAAGAAAAAGTGGGTGTGGGTTTACGTGAGAGAGATAGAGAGAGAAAGAAAGAAAAAGAAGTGAGAAGAAGGAAAAAAAATAAAGAGAAAGTGGGTCTACATGTATAAGAAAGAGAGAGAGAGAGAGAGAGAAGAAAAGGAAGGAGAGAGAGAAGAAAAGGAAGGAGAGAGAGAGAGAGAAGAAGAAGAAGGAGGAGGAAGAAAAAAATAGAGAAAGAATGTGTGTGTGTGTGTGTGTGTGAGAGAGAGAGAGAGAGAGAGAGAGAGAGAGAGAAAGTGGGTGTGGGTCTGCGTGTGTGTGTGAGTGTGAGAGAGAGAGAGAGAGAGAAAGAAGGGGAGAGGGAGGGGGGAAATAAGAAGAAAAAAAGAGAGAGGGAAAAAGTGGGTAATAGGTCTCCACGTGTGAGAGAGAGAGAAAGAAAGAAAAAGAAGAAAGAGAGAGAGAGAGAGAGAAAGAGAGGAAAAAATCAACTTGTATTGGAAATGTAAAAAGGTACATTGTAAATGTAAAAAAATACATTGAAAATGTAAAAATGGACAGCCACGTGACCACATGGACAAACTTTATGTCCTTTTTTTAATATTGACAGTCATATCCAGTGTTATTAAAAGCGCGCCTAGGCGCAAGGCGCGCTCAGGCGCACAATCCGCGCCTCGCCTAGGCTAGGCGCAACGCGTTCAACTAGGGGCGCGCCTTGTGAGCCTAGGCACCCAGGCGCTAGGCGCATAGCGGGGCGGGAGGCGCGAAGCTAGGCGCCTGTTCGTCCTTGCTCCCAAAGTCTAAAATCCCCAAATCCAAATCAATTTCACTCTGTGTGCGACTGTTCGTCCTTGCTCCGGTGACCTCGTCACTCCTCATCCTTTCTCCGGTGACCGGTGGCCGTCGTCGCTGCCATTGCTTGTCCCTTCGCCGTCGTCGCTGACTGCTAGTTGCTCCGCTCCCTCTGTCGACGCCGTGGCGCTGCTCTTGCCGCTGCTACTCCGCTGCTCCATGCCTCAACCCCGCTGGTCTCTCTCTCCCCCTCTCCTCATCCCTCCTTCACTCAGTCCCTGTTCGTCCTTGCGCCTGTTTTTTTATGTATGTATATATATATAGATAGATATCACACTCTTTTTCTGTATCTCTGTAGAATTACACACACACACACACACACACACACACAGAGAGAGAGAGAGAGAGAAATGGGCTGTTGGTTTTCAGGGACGATGATGACATCATGGGCTCAGATGAAGGTCATCTTTGACAGAGAGGGGCAACCACCCATGGAAACATCCCATTTCTCTCTGGAGCCTCGTTCTTTGAGCACATCAAGCTCTGTGATGAGCTTCGTGTAAAGTGATCTGCTGGTAGTTCTCCATTTATTGTACCTTCAACTTCAGATATGCCCTTCATTGACCACGTATTTACACCTTTGTGGTTGTAGTTCTCACGAATCTCAACAACAACAAAAAAGCTTGTAAATATGCTTTTAGTGACATTTTTATTAGCTCTTTCAAAAATAAGAATTGTCTATTTTTCACGTCATGTGTATTTTTTATATTCTCGTTTGTCGCTAATAGATTTATAATCATAAAATGAGGATATTATTTAATACGCTCATTATCGATAAAATGGGGATGTGAACGACTTAAAACATATGTACAAAAATAAGGTACACTATCTAGTTCTTTGTGGTTCTCATAGGAAGTATACTGAAAAAGAAATGTTTTTTAAATGTAATTTTATTGTTTTAATGCACTATTATTTATTTATTTATTTATATTTATTTTAATTTTGCGCCTCGCTTCGAAAAGGCGCGCGCCTGCGCCTTGCGCCTAGGCTCTAGGGACCTTTTGCACCTTAGGTGCGCCTGCGCCTTTAATAACACTGGTCCTACCCCTCTGATTTTTTAATGACATCCGTCGTCCGTCAGTTGAGGTACTGATTTGGTACGCTATTTCAAAGTTGGGTACTTCTTTGGCACACCTTCAAACTTGAGCACTAAAGTTGTACTTGAGGGTACAGTTTTAGGATTAGGCCAAAGCGAAAACATGGTTATTATGAGTTTTCTGAGATTTTGCTAACGAGTCAATTTTCTAGCCATGTAATAATCAATTGAAGGACAAAATTGGACCTACTACACCTCTGTTGTAGATACCATTATAGCAAAGGATCTCCTTCCATAAGCAGCTGCTCGAAGGGACTTCTTCCATGCATATAGTAGCTTTTGCTCTTTTTATTTTTATTTTTATAAGCAACTTATTAAATAAATAAATTTAAGTAAATTAATCCATAAGTGGTATGTAGCGTTTGTCATAACTTATGAAATTATATTTTATTTAGGGTTAATGCCAAAACTGTATCTTAAAGTATCATCCCAGTATATCTTAAGTACCAACGTTTCAAATGTGTCAAAGAAGTATCTAAATTTTGAAAAATGAGATGAATCTGTTCGATGGCCAACGGATGCTTACATTCATTAAAAAGTCCGAGGTAAGACTGTCTTTATCGCGCGCGCACACACACATGCACAGAGTCACGCACACACACAAAAAAGGCAGTCTTACTCTTTCTCTTCTCTATCTCTTTCTTCTCTCTCTCTCTCTCTCTCTCTCTCTTCTTCTTTAATTCACACACTTACACCCAATAACTAGCGCGCGCGCTCACACACACACAGAGTCACGCACAAATACAACCCCCTCCTCCACAGTCAGGCATACACAACCCCCCCCCCCCCAACTGTAAAACACACAACCCACCCACACACATGTGCGCGCGCACACACACAAACAAAGAGTCATGCACACACACAACCCACAAAAAAAAACACACCCACACACAGAGTTTCACCGTCCCACACACATATACACACACAACACTCAACCACCTACCCATACACACACAATTACACCCAGAAAGAACCCCCAACACACAGAGAGCACCCACAGACAAACGCACCAACTCCACTGCTACCAGCCTCATCCCAATCTTCACAGTGTTCGAAATGAAAGAAGTGACTCTCAATATCCTATGGTTCAGTTCTAAGGGAAGGAATTGACCCACCTATTCAGGTATGATCAAACCTAATAGTGCATGTACGTGAGTGTGTGTGTGTGTAGGTAGGTAGGGGGAGGGGGAAGGTTGTGTGTGTGTGCGTGACTCTGTGTGTGTTTGTATGGGTTGTGTGTGCGCGCGTGTGTGTGGGTTGTGTGCGTGTGAATGTGTGCGCGTGTGTGTGCCTGGGTTGGGTGTGTGCTTGACTTTTTGTGTGTGCCCGCGTGCGCTATTAGGTGTGACAATGTGTATATGCGCGCGCGGGCGCGTGTGTGTGGGTTACGTGTGTATGTGTGAATTAAAGAATGAGAGATAGGGGGAGGCGGGGGGGAGAAGAAAAGAAAGAGTAAGACTGTCTTTTTTCAATAAGACAGTTTTACCCTTGGACTTTTTAACTGATGTGAGCATCTATTGACCATCGGACTGATTTGGCTCATTTTTTTAAATTTTACTACTTATTTGGCTCATTTGAAATGTTGGGTACTAAAGTTGTATTGGGTTGTACTTTAAAGTACAATTTGACATTAGCGCTTTTATTCAAGCTGGAATGAAAAAATATCCAATAGGCTTTTGCTTACTGGTACACTTTACGAAATGCCATTATTCATAGATTTTGGTGACCCAAAAAAGTACCTTAATATACATTTCGTATATCGTAAATGAAAGAAAATTCAATCTCAAGTTGAAGATAACTTAAATCATCTACATCTGACATTGAATGAGGTAGAAAAAATAAAATCTCTGAAAATAAAGAAGAAAGAGAAAGAGTAAACACGTGACACATGACAAGTATAATAAGTGAAGGATATTTTGAAAACCTAAAATTCATAAGCTGGAAAAGCATCTCCAGGTACTATAAATTATAGCTAATTTTCGTTTCAAGAGGGTCGTACCCAACTTATGACTTATAGCTCAAAAAGCTACCATCAAACAATCCTTTGTCTCTTGCAAGATTGATTTCAATAAATCCACAATAAAGCCGAGCAATTGCCTACCAAAATAATAGACATCAAGCAAATACCTCTCAATCCTTCCCAAAAAAGCACATTGTTTTTTCACATGCAGGGCCGATGTCAAGAGCAGAGCACATGCTTTTCTCTGAAGGGACCAAACTCAATCATGTAACCCATACAAGTTAGGAAAAGATTAAAGAAAAATCACTGGTAACAAATTGCCAGACAAATTGTAAGTTATTAAACTTGAATATTTGTCTTATTAGTCAGACTATTAAAAGAAAGAAGATCTAAATCAACTCTAAACAATAACTTAGATGAAATAGTTCAACCATTCTTGGCTTCTTATCTACTTTGCATTATGAAAATTATCCAATACCAAATCAAATGAGAACCTCGATCTCTTTCTTTATGCATGTAACTAAGTAATTGGTGAGAAAGTCGTCTTTGTCTTGTTTATTATAGAAACTCCCATTAATTATTTTTATCGTAGTAAATGCTCTTTCTACTGTTGATTTGGATAACATAAGAGTAAGAATATGATGGAGCAACCTATATAACAGGATACATTATTTTTTTTTCTGTTATCACTGACCCCTGACACAATTCTTCAATTGTTGACAATATCTAGAAGTTTGCATTTTAAATGACACTTTGCTCATTGTGCCACAAACAAACTCTTATAATTCTTTTCTCATGCTCTATGATGTCTTAAAGATAAAACTTGTCCACTGGCTTACAGATATGATTACCTTTAAACAACTTATTACAATCTCCAAGATCTAAAGTTGCACCAACAATTCAATTGTACCTCTAGCGAAATGGTTGTTTAGTTCTTGTAGTTGGGAGTTTAATGTAGACTTGTAGTAGTGAAAACACAATTCAAGAATGTTTTCCTAAGTGAAATGGCCAGAACAAGTTCCACACCGACCTCTATGAAATAAGAATATTGGAATCTCTAAGTTATGCTCTTGGCAAAATAACTTCACATTTTACCAAGTGATCGTCTCATCCATCATCCTCTAATTGCTGGATAAGCGATTTTACCGACGCCACTAAATGTATTGCGTAGAGTATTTCTTGTGATTTGCGCTGCAAAGCTTGAAAATTGGTCATCAGTAGGCTCCATAATGTCTCTCATAAACAAACACACAAAAACAAACTCAATAATGTTAAAGAGTCCCAAATAGCATCTACCTTCGCACAATTAAGCAAGTTAACCCCTTAAAATATTACATTCTTAAGCATCGAACAAGTGAATTTGAAAGGTGCATCCATGGTAAGTCCTTGGCCAATCTCGAGTTCATCAACATCAAGTGAATTTGAATTTTAAAAGGCTTGAGCTACTTTAAGTTCACGTTGAAGCTTGCATGAAGCACCAACACAATAATAATGATCTCGCCTTCAGTTATCGAAGCCACCAAATCGATTTGGATGGTCGATAACAAAACTTAAGTCTAGATACTGGAGCTCCAAATCAATTTGAAAGAGTCATCTAGACAAATAAAAGAACCTTGTATCTTGCCGGAGCCCTCAAATCGATTAGAAAGGGTCGACAGAAAAAATGGAAATAACTCAGAATATTACCAGATCCCTCAAATTTATTCAAAAGGGTCGACAAACGGAGTGAGAGTTTGATTCATAGCCAAAGCTATGAATGTCGTAAATACAATTCATTGTTGGACGTGAAAGAGTATGTTCACTTCACGAGGAGATACTGTTGCAACTGGCAACAAACACGAAATCCTGTATTAGTCTTACACCGTACAAGAGCCGTTGGGCAGAGCAATTGAAACAAAATCAGGGTCGTGAACCCACCTAGGGATGAGATGTCGGACATGCACATGCTGGCACACAAGCATACAAATGCTAGATAACAACACCCTCGGACAAAGGAACATACATCATGTGATGATGCACAAGCAAGCAAATGCATATTTATAATGATGGTGCTGATACTCAAAGCACAAACATGCATTCTAAATCTTAAAAAAAAAAGTTTGAAAACCGACTGGTTGATCAGCCGAGGTAAAATTTGAAAATTTAAAATTTTGGATCGATAACGAAACAACTAGTCAGCGAGTTATTAAAATTTTGAAATATGGGACGAAAACCGGCCAGTTGATTAGAGGCTTTTTAAGAAAATTTTAAAAATTTGGCAAGAGAACCGGCCGGGTGGTCAATCACCTTGACCGAGTTAAATGAAAAAATCGGCCGATTTGGCCACTTAGTTTTGTGCGCGATTTTAGGGGTTTTTCTAAACACTTCCAATACAATCCCACTTAATATCTCTCAGACTTCTTTTGTCTAGGAGTCCTAGGTTCTCTATTCTAGTCCTAATCACACTCATAACCTATAACTAAAACCAATTTCCTCTACATCCCTCTCAATTTTGCAAAGATATGGAGGAGTACGTGCAAACTCACAAAGGGCACGAATGAGGACCCCAATCGGGAAGATATCAAGGTTTCGATCGAAGTACCGGTCCGATAATCGACCTTTCCTCACCCCAGAGCAAGGCACTCACCTCAATACTCTCTACGCTGCGGAGGAGGTATGTTTTACCCGAATTTTTTCTAGACGCATACTCTTTCACCTTATTTCACACACGCACCATGCCCATGCACAGTAGGACCCACGAACTAGGTTTTTCATGCAACTCTTTCATAAACTGGACGGCTCCTTGGTTTTCCTCTTTTACTTTGGAAATTTGTAGCCCCTCCCCGTGAAATGCGATCTAGGGGCTTCTCTTACCTTGTGGAACAGTGGGAGAGTGGTGGGCCCAAATTCTCGTCCCTCTTAAGAATAAAGTAGCCGCTATGGACTTCCGTCCCTTGGTGGATGGGTTTGGGCTACTTCTATGTCTGCCAAGTGCTAGTGGGACTCTACCAACACTTTCCATATTCTGTTCGGGGAGGCTACCATTACCCCGTTTGATTTCACAAACATCACTGGTGTTTGTTGTCGAGGGAGGCCCATACCTTAAGCCCATGATCTTGATAAAAATCAAGACCTTGTCATCCATTTTCTCGACTACGAACCATCCTTCAAGAAGGGTGGTTCCATACTCTTGGTTCCATCCGGTCTTACTATGACCAGATGAATTTAGAGGGAGTGGAGCCCATATCGCTTGATTAGTTCATATGGATTTTTTTTGGCTTTACACTATAGGGGAAAATCTATTTAGCAACGGGGACCACTTCTTCCAGCTGTGGTGCCTTCGGGCCCTTGAGGTGATTGAGGATATTGAGAAGTACGATTGGGTTACTCCCGCTTTGGCTTACTTGTACCAATCGATGAGTGTTGTGTCCCAGAGGCAGTCGCTTGGCTTTATGGGATTTTATGATGTTTACGAGGTACGTCCAAGCTTTTGAATATTTTCTAATAATGCCATGCTTATTCTTGACATATTCTCACATGTGCCACATTTATTCTTACATATTTGGGCTTTTGAGGTTCTCGGTTCTGGTGCTCCCCATCTGGGGAGGCGCCTTTTACTAAGGCTATACCGGTGATAAACCAGTGGATTTTTTGGGACGAGTGGGTTGAGGTCTCGAAATTTATGCATCGAGACAATTTTAACGGGTTGACAGAGCGCCCGGTAACTAATCTACTAGTTCATAAAATTCTTCTTTCTAATTGTGCTTATCGAATTCTCACATTTGTCCCTTTTTAATCCAGGAACTGTCCAGGTGGTGGCACAAGGTGGGGGATTATGCTGAGGAGTTGAGCCATACCCGATGTCAAATGCTATTGGTGGGACTCTTGCAAGAGGAGTTCTAGCTAGGGGATATGGTGCTTCCTCACCACAATTTAAAAGGCATGGGTTTTAGGATACTGGCGGCCCCTCCAAAGGAGATGTTCCGCATGACAGAGCTGGATAGGGGGTTGAGACAGACCTTGCTTAGGGGCATTCAAGGGTCATTCTCACGATGGCCAAACGATCCTCGAACATACGAGACATTCATGAAAGAAGATCTGGCGATTCCCTAAACTCGGAATGGCTGAAGAAGATCTAGCGGGAGAGGGCAACCCGGGATAAAAAGGGGAAATGAAAGAAATAAGATGATGTGGTCAAGGGTCTTTTATTCCCCTGATGGATGGTGCCAATTTACCCAAAGGGGAAAAACCGAGGCATATGAGTCCATCCCTCTTCTGGAGAAGAACTCTGAAGTCTTTAGGCTGAAGGAGTTGGCCCGAATCCAAACGGTAATCTCTAGATTAGACTTGTCTCTGTTTATTCATTATTTATGCATCCTAGATTTTGACTTGGTGCCTTTTCCTCATGTAGGTCCCTTGTTTCCTATTCTGAGATGCTTATAGTATGAACACAACCTTAAGGGCATGGTATCCAGCTAACGGTACATGCTTTCCATGTACGGGACTTCGGAGGTGTTAAGATGTTGACTTTAAAAGTCTACATTCATTATTTTGATGATTTCAAGATTACTGTGTTAACACTAATCTAACAAGGTTATTAAGTGTGATTTCAGAACCAAACATAACATGTAATATTATCTGGTCAAATGACTATGGACATACTTGGACTTGGTTCATTTTTTTATTTCCTTTTAATTTATTCAAAGTTAAGCCTTCTTAAAAGATCTTCCAGAAAACCACAAAAGGCCAAAGCAATAAGTGTATTCCTTTAAAATAAATAGCTTTCTTTTGACTGAATTTTTCAGTCGTAAATTGTCTTCCTTCAAATTCATTTTTCATTCGACAAAAAAGTCTTTATTTTGACCGAATATTTTCGTTCGACTGAATCCTTCAGTCTTTACTTATCTGGTTTTAAAATAGTTTTCATTCGAAGCAAACACTTTTCATTCGAAGCAAAAGTTTTCATTCGAAGCAACGTTCGAAGCAAAAAATTTCATTCGACTGAAACTTTCAATAGCTCCAAAACATCTCTGCTCTTCCAATTGATTCGAATAAATCTTAGTTTCATTCGACCGAATTCTTTAGAGATAGTTTAACAACCATTTCCTTTGAATGATTTTATTCTTTCATTTGAATGAATCTATGTCTTATCCCTTTATCTAGTTTTCAACGGTCATATTCCTTCTTAGTATAAAAGGGACTCTTAGAGGATTTATTATACACTTTTCTGATCTCTAGAAAAAATTTCTCTTCTCCTCTCTAAAAGACTCTCTCATCTTATTCATACATCTATATACTATTCCTTAAGTGAGTTCTTTTTTGAGAATATTGAATAACAAGCTTCTTGGTTCAGTTCTTCAAGGTTTCAAATCTTCCCACCTAATAAAATTTAGCTTTGTTGTTTTCATTGTAATATCTACTCATAAAGGAGTGTGTATTGTACTTTAAATGTAATCTTTTTTTCACTTGTAATCACTTGAAGGGTTTTGGATTTGTAATGTGGTTTAAGCTAGCATCCAATGCTAGCTGTTTAGTGAAAGGCTCGAGTAGGTCTCCCTTGTGTGGAGTGCTCGAGGACTGGATGTAGGCAAGTGGTGCCGAACCAGTATAAATTCTTGTGTTGATCTCTATTTGCTGTATTAGTTATTACATTGTCAATTAAGTTTTTAATTTTTTTACTTTTTAGCTGTAAACACATATTCACCCCCTCCCCCTCTAGGTGCTTTTAGGGACCTACAACAGAGACACCTACTCCTACTACCTTGGTGCCACCTTCGGGAGGTGGATCGAGCAGTTGACCGAGCTCTGCAGAGCCTCCACTCCCTGTTGTTGTTGCTATCCCTAGAGGACGAGCCTCAGCGACATCCCACTTTGCTGCTTAAGAAAAAGTCACCGGAGAGGAATCTGACTATCGAAGCTACTTGGAACCAGGAAGCCGATGTGGATGCTTATCTCGAGGGTTAGTTGGACAAGCAGGGTAATAAAGGCAAAGTAAAAGCGGATAGAAGGTCGGTTTTTCCAGTAGAGGAAGTGGAAGATGTCCTTCTTATATTTCAGAGGCCGGCTTGTAAAAAAAATCTGGGGACATGGAAGTTAATCATAAATGACGAAGACAATTCGATTATGAAGAATATAAATAAGATGCTGATATCCCATAGGTTGCTAACTTGACTTTCTCTTCCCCTAACTTTTGTCTAGGCTTCCCTTTGCAGGGTTTTCGTCCCAGTGGGCATATTTATTTTTTCTAGCATTTTCTCTTTTGACATAACTCTTGCCTAGGCCACCCTTTACAGGTCTTTCGTCCTTGCGAGCATTTTTTTTTCTTCTGAAGAATGTAGTTAGTGCTTTAGCCAGTGGAATTAAAGAATTTTATTAAAATTTGACTGTATCCGAGGTAACGTATGGGCTGCCTACATACCTCCATCTATGTGTTACATCAATTGATGTGTAGTGGAAAATATTCTTAAGGTGGATCAGATCATTTGTAGTTCAGTTACGAAACTCACTCAAGCATAATATTTCTTTAATCGATCTAGATTGACTAGCTATGAATTGTGATAACTCACTTCCGTCTAAACCAACTAACAATGTTGCACCCCCCATTCATGGTTTGCTTGATCATATAAGAACCTAACCAGTTAGGTCCAAACTTTCCTCGCGGCCTCTAGATCTGTCCAATAATTTTCTTTAACACCAAATCTCCTTCTTTCAATCCACGTCCCTTTACACGCTTGTTGAATGCTTGAGCAATCCGTTCCTGGTAACCTTGTATGTGATAAAGTGCATTTAACCTTTTCTCGTCTGCTAACGCCAAATTTTCAAATCTATGTCTCACCCAGTCTTCCTCAGCTATCTGATTCTCCAGTAGCACTCTGAGAGAGTTGACTTCTAATTATATTGGTAGTACGACCTCTATGCCGTAGACTAGTGAATATGGGGTAGCCTCGATTGACGTTCTCACCCATGTTCTATAGCTCCAAAGTGCCTATGAAAGTTTATCTGGCCAGTTCTTATTGGAATCTATCATTTTACTTAACATGTTCTTTAGGTTCTTATTGGCGGCCTCGACAGCCCATTTGTTTGCAGCCGGTAGGGTGACGAGCGGTGTCGGGTGATACCATACTCCTTGGTCAGCTATGAGACTTCTCCTTCAAAATATAGCATGTTGTCTAAGATTAACTCTTGGAGCACTCCGTATTAATAAATAATGTTCGTTCTGATAAACTGGCAACCTTCCTGCCATTGAGCATGGCATACGAACCGGCTTCCACCCACTTCGTGAAGTAATCTATGGCTATTAGTATGAGTTCATGTCCATTATAGGCTTTGAGACTAATCTTCCCTATCACATATATTCCTCAAACTGAGAACGACCAAGGGGAGGTCATGTTGTATCATTCTTGTGGAGGAAAATGTCGCAAGTTAGCGTATACCTGACATTTGTGACATCTCCCACATACTCGACACAGTCTGCTCCATAGTACTACAATAGTTTTTTTTACGGAGGAATTTTTTTGCTAGCATCCTCCCGTTCACGCATGGTCCATACTCCCCTGGATGTATATCCTCCAGGATTTGGATACTCTCTCTCTCTCTCTCTCTCTCTCTCGGTTAGACATAACAGTCATTCTCCGTTATAATGTCTCTTATACAATCTCCAGTCGCATATGATGAATTGTGCCGCCCACCTTCTCAGAGCTATTTGGTCATTCGTGGAACATCCCTCAGGATATTTTTCATCTCGGATAAGATTCTATGCATTGGTATACCAACGTTCGGCTACTCTGTCTTCTTCTAAGGGAGTTATCATAAAGCAGTAGGCTGGTCGGTCCCTTTTCTATATGACAAATAGCTCTACCTTCTATCCTTCGGGTATGTCAACTATTGATACAAGGGTGGCTAAGGCATCGACAAAGTTGTTCTTGACCCTCTGGGTAGTTAATGGAATTCCACCTCTTCAAACTAGTCTACAATCTTCTCCAAGTGGGCATGATAAGTTTGTAGACGTTCATCTATAATTCTCCATAGACCCTGGATTTGGTATATGATCAAGGTTGAATCTCCATACACTGTGATCTCCTGGACCTCTAGGTTTAGGGCCATCTCTAAACTGATGATACAAGCTTCGTATTCGATGGTGTTATTAGTACCCTCGAAAGTCATATTCCAAAACCTTGTTGTTTGCTACTCCATCAAAGTATAATTGCCACCTTATCTCTGTATCAACAATGCAAACTTTTTCATCTGGGAATGTCGTTTCCCATCGGCTGGTATCATCCGTCGAACAACTGGCTAATATGTCTGCTATGGCCTTTCCTTTGATCGGCTTCTGCGTGACATATGTAATATCAAACTCCGACAACAACAAGAGCCATTTGGCTGTATGGTTAGACATGACAGGCTTTTTGAACATGTACACTCATGGGGTCCATTCTAGCCAACAACCTGATGGGTTACGTCAGGATATAATATGTCAACCTTCGTGTTACCCAAACCAAAGATACACATGTTTTCTCTAGTTCACTCTCATTTGGTCAACTTCTTACTCACATAGTATATGGCCCTTTCAACCAATGAATTCTCCAAATGTTGGGCTAACATGGCTCCGGATGCAGTATATGTCACGATCATGTATAGTAACAAAGGGCTACTGGACATAGGCGAGCTTAGGGCTGGAGGGCTGTTAAGGTACTGCTTAATCTTGTCAATAGCTTCTTGACATAAGGAGTTCCATTCTTTGCTCGAATCCTTCTTCAATAGTTTAAACACAGGTTCACAAGTCATGGTTAATTGGGATATGAACTAACTAATGTACTGGATTCTACCCAAGAATCCTCAGATTTCCTTCTCAGTTTTTGGTGGAGGTAACTCAACTATGGCTTTGATCTTGACTGGGTCCACCTCATCCCTTGTTTACTTACTATGAAACCTAGCAACTTTCTGGTTGTTACTACGAACACACACTTCTACAGGTTCAACCTCACATTATACTACCTTAACCTCTGAATGTCTTTTCTTAACACTGTGCAACGATCTCCTTGCTTCTTAGACTTGATGATCATGTCATCCACATAAACTCTCGCCTCCTTATGGATCATGTTGTGGAACATGGTAGTAGCGGATCGTTGGTATGTAGCCCCATAATTTTTCAAAACGAAAGGCATCATGGTGTAACAGAAAGTACCTCAAGGGTGTAAAGGCTATCTTCTTCTGATCCTTGGGAGCCATTTTTTCTGGTTATACCTCGCGAGACAACCCACAATGGATACCAACTCATGTTCGGGTGTGTTTTTTATGATCAGGTCTATGATGGGTAAATGGAACTCATCTTTCGGAGAAGCCCGATATAGATCTCGGCAGTCAACACACATCTTAGCTTGACCTGATGGCTTGGGAACGAGTCGAATGTTGGCTAACCAGGTAAGGTACTCAATCATTCGGATGAATCCAATACCTTCATCACCTCCTTCTTAACCTTGAGGGACCATTTTGGTCTTAACTTACAGAGTTTTTGTTTGACTGGCTTGGCTTTGGGTATGATAGGTAGGTGGTGTTCCATGATGGATGGGTCTATACCGGGCATGTCACTTTACGACCAAGCAAATACATTGATGAATTCCCTAAGGAGTTCAGTTATCTCTTCTCTTTCTGCCTCATCTAGACTAGCCCCTGTTTTGATTTCTTTTGCGTCTTCAAGGAAGCCTATACTAACTTTAATTGTTTCCTTAGCCACTGGTTTGACACGACTAGGTTCCCAATTTTCAATTTTTTTTCTTCTAAGTCACATTATCAATCAAGTAGTCTAAAATACGTAGTAGGTAAGTAGATTTAAATTGGCTAAGGTGACATAAGCATCCAAGTCTTTCAGTTTCGGTGCATCTTTGGCAGCCAGACTTCCTTCGTTAACCTGTCTCGCATTCAGTGGTCCGTACTCAACTGTGGGAGAGGTCTGTACTCGGTCTGTACTGGCATTTTTTCATCCTTGATCCATTCACAATTGTAGAATATCTCTCATACTCTGATTCGCTTACCGGTCTCAACACTGTAAACTAGCTCTAGAAATCCATAGAAGGGCCCACTCTCTCCTTCCTTGATGAAGCGTTCGTTCATAGTAGGGATCTTGGTTAGGCTCATATGCTTCGCACTTTCCTTGTCATTCTTGGGCCTGGGCTAACTTCCGGATAGCTTCCTCATTCTTTTTTCTGGTCAGCTTGTATCCTAAGTCGAATGGTCTTTCTAGTTTTCCATATCCGGGAAGCTGAGAATTCCTTGACAATTTTGGCCTAAACCTTTTTCGAAAAAAGTAGTACAATTTTCTCAACATGGGGAGCAATGTTGTATCGCTATAGGGGAAAAGGTAAGAAAGTTTTCACCGTGACAAACTTCCTCATACTCGAGACACTGAAACAGTGATCCATCATAAATCCATTAAGCTAAATATCCAAAGAATCATGTGGTACCTGAATACTATCCTTCTCGACTTGTCTAATCTGAGGCAAATGTGAATCTCCCCTTACGGTGAAAATGGCATCAATCAACACAAACCTGACTTTTTTTACAATATAAAGGGGATTTTCCCCATGAAGTGTATCAAAGGTCATCCCAATAGAAGATTGAAAGTGGCGGGTATATCCAATACCTAAAACTTAACATCAAAGCTAGCAGTACCCACAGTCATCGAAAGCTTCACTATACCAATTACCTCCCTTCGGCTATTGTCGTAGGCTCGGACAGCTTGGTTGGAGGGAGTGAATTCTGACTGGTTAATGCCAAGGGCTTGAACTGCGTAGGGACAGACATTTAAAGCAGAACCACTATTTATAAGGATTAATGAGATCTTTTTATCAAGTGCTCGCATAGTGATATGGAGCGGATTGTTGTGGCTCGGTCCCATTTGGCAGGTCGGACTCGAAAAAGGTGAGGACATTTTCGTAATGTATAGCCCATAACACTTGGAACAGGTCTTCAAGTTGGGTCTGGATTGGTATATGGGCTTTGCTGAGAAGTTTGATAAGGGCTTGGCAGTGAGAGTATGAGGCTGACGGTAATTCACAGCTGGAAATGTTGGCTTGGGTCTTTTTTAACTGTCGAATGACTTCATCATCAGGAGGGTCTTGAAAGAATAATAGGTCGGATGCTGCTGGCTGATTTGGGGTCTGGTATACTCGGGCTGTTCTGGTTAGGTGGCACATATTAGCACTGGGTTGGAACATAAAACCAGTTTCTTCATCGTATTCTTCTTTGACTGTGAAGATCTCACCTTTCATTAACTCTTTCCAAGTAATCATATCACAAAACCACTGCAGAGAGTTATAAGCAGACACTGACTTTAAAATTGGCTGACTGGATGGAACAATAGAAAAGGTCAGATCCATAATTGACTGGCTATCATCAATACAATTAACCCTACGAGGTGGCAAAGGTTCTTTTCCAACATTTGGTTTGACATGAGGGGAAACTTTACCCTTTTCGATGAGGTCTTATATGGCTTGTCGTAGGGTAATGCATCTCTATGTGGGATGACCCTTTCCTTGATGGTAATCATAAAAGGCATTCACATCATATCCTTAGGGTATCATTGTTGGAGTAGGTGTAGGCGGTAGCTTAAATATCATCCCTCTCCTCAATATCTGTTCAAAAACCTTGGGGGTAACACATTCAAGGGCGTGAATTTCCTTATAGGCTCCATAGTGGGTTCCCATGTTACTGTTCGAGATGCCTACACGATGTTGACATTATTGGCTATTGCAGGCTTAGGCTACACATGAGAACTCCTTGGGTTCCCTCGGTATGCCCTTGGTGGTTTCGACTCATATGAGATTGTTCCCTAGTTGGTTGCATCTTCCATCTGTATGAGGGGTCCCATAAGAGCTTTGAATGACGTGTGATAGTGGCCAAAGATATAGTCATGGTAAATTGGGAATAGGTTGCTTCTGACAATGTTCATTTGCTCTTCCTCCGTTGGACGGTTCACCATCTGAGCTGTCTTATTTCTCCACCTCAGGACGAAAGGTGAAACTGACTCTCTCGGCTCTTACTTTGTGGTTTCTAATCCTTCGGGTAATGTCTAGGTCTGCATTGTACTGGTACTACTTGAAAAACTCTTTCACAACATCTTCCTATGTGCGGACTCCGGCTTCATCCAAGGTAAGGAACCATTGGGAAGCGGCTCCAGTTAAGGTGCAGTGGAACAACTGCATCAACTAGTTCTGATTTATCTCGTACGGGGCCAATGCTCGCGTGTACATCTTCACATGAATCTTGGGTTACATGGTCCCGTCAAACTTATCCATTTCTGGCATTTCGAACTTGAGGGATAGCCTATCCTTGGGGTTCATAGCTAGGGTGCTGAAGTCCAAAGGGTCATCGACTCTCCTCATCCTAGAAATCTGGGACTCGAGTGCATCTAACTTGTCCTTCCATTCTAGTAAAGTAGGGGCTTTTGTTTCTTCTTCCTCTGATTCATGCATCCAATCAAACTCCAGACCTTTCTTCCGATCGTCTTTCTTCCCATCTCAAAGAAATGGCATGCAAACTCTAAGGAGAATAAGCTTATGGACCCTTGAAAATGAAGGCCAAGACCCCTTTTTATAGTGCTCAGGGTCACAGAATCTGATAAGATTGGCAAATCTGCATGGCTGGATATAAGTTAGAATAAATGATAAAATCGCAGATTGACAAAAGTCAACTAACCGGTCGATCAGTAAGAAACTGGCCCGTTCACCCCATTAATAAAAAGAGTTAACTATGCGGTTGACCACTATACTATTGGGCAAATTCAAGTTTGGTCACTGGGCTTTGATTTGTGTCAAAGTGACCACTGAATTTGTTAATTTGTCCAATCAAGTCATTCTGTTAGGCTCCGTTAGCCCTAAGTACATTAAGTGACTTTATCTAGGGGTAAATATGTCATTTCAATTTCTTCTTCTTTAATTATCTCCTGGTTTTTCTTCGAGCCCAGCATCACCACACGACGCCGCCACCAACCACTGAGCATAACCACACCACCAACTTAACATCACCATAAACCACCCAGCACAGCCACGCCTCGACCATCAACCACCAAACAACCACGACAACACCCTCACCCTCATACTCATTGATCCAGTTCACCACACAACTACATGCATGTTCATTGATCAATTCATCCCACCCCCAGCCCCCACCGCACAAACATAGAATGCACACAGAACACACACACACACACACACACACACACACACACACACACACTTAATGATCCAATTCACCACAGCCCCAGCCCCCGCCCCACATACACACAGACTCTCTAATGATCTAATTCACCCCACACCACACACAGAGAACACAAGCACACACACAAAATGAATCGCGCATAGACACGCACACACATATACACCAAATCCCGCACAAATACTATCTCATACACACAAGCAAAAAATCAAACACGTCTGCCAAAACCTGTTGATTCAATTATGTTTACTGTCAACCTCATGATCATTATTAACAATGAGTTGATTGCTCTCAAATTACTCCCCGTAGTGCACGAATTACTGTTTGAGGACTAGGTTAGGGATTACGTGAGGTTCCTCGAGGTGGCCGTGGACGGAGGAGCATGAGAAGGCGGTGTCACACACACATACTGAATCTCGCACACGGTCACACACCAGATCGAGGCTTGGATGGGGTGTCGAGAGGTGTTGTGGTGTGTGACAAGGCTTGGGTGGGGTGTCATGGGAGTGATGGTCGGCTGCTAGTGGGCTAGGTCGGCAGTGGAGGGAGGAAGGGAATAAGAATAAGAGAAGAAAAAGAAAATAAGTTAAAAAAAATAAAACAAAAACCTAAAATATTTTGAAAGTGCTAGATTTACCCCTAACTTAATGAAATTAACGGGCCTGTGGATGTCTAAAATTAACATAATGACCCGATTGGGCTCAATTGAAGACTTCAATGGTCACTTTGACACAAATCAAAGTCCAGTGACTAAAGTTGAATTTGCCTAAAAGTACAGTGTTCAACCGCGTAGTTAACTCTAAGTATAGTGGCATGCAAACTCTAAGGATAATAAGCTTATGGACCCTTGAAAATGAAGGCCAAGACCCCTTTTTATAGTGCTCAAGGTCACAGAATCTAATAATATTGGCAATGCAAATCTGCATGGCTGCATATAAGTCAGAATAAATGATGAAATCGCAGATTGACAAAAGTCAACTAACCGGTTGATCAGTAAGAAACTGGCCCGTTCACCCCATTAATAAAAATGATTTTTTCCCAATTTCGAGGCCCTAATTCCGCTAATTATCTTTGAAATCATAAATGAGATGTACCAGATTCGAGATAAGTTACTTCTTAACCACTAAATAGATTGATTTGATCTTTTTATCAAGGATAAATCATGGATTAAATTTCCAAGTAATATTGACAAATTACATCAATTAAAATAATCTAAACTTTGGACCGGACTTCACCTAAATGGACTGGAGTAATGCAATGGACCAGACTGACAAACTAGACTAGATAATTTAACTGGACTAAACTAATTAAATAAAACTGGATTGAATCAATTAATTAAACTACATCACCAGACTGCTAGTTAGAGGTGTCAAAAGGGCCGGGCGGCCCGCGGGCTGGCCCGACCCGGCCCGGTTCTGGCCCGGGCTGGCCCGGCCCCGTCCATGAACAGTAGCGGCCCTGCACAAGGGGGCTTGGGGCCTGGGCCTGGACCAGGCCTTCAGATTCTGCGAAAAAGCCCGGCCCGGCCCGAAAACGGCCCGGATTTGGCCCGGCCCGAATCCAGCCCGGGCTTGGCCCGGTTCTGCGGCCCGGTTCTGGCCCTGTAGGCCTGTTTGGCATTTTCTGTTTCATTTCTCTTCTCTGTTTCCTGTTTTCTTGTTTTTTTGTTTTCTGTTGGTTCTTCTTTCTTTCCCATAAGGGAAAGGTTTTCCCTTTTTTTTTTCTTTCATTATCTTCCACCCAATGCATCCATTATCCACATATCCCATATTTTAACATTTAACTAACATAGTAATTGTAAGTTGTAACAAGGCTGATCTTTGAATAGAAAAGGAGTGGATTTGCAAGGTCCCAAATGAATTGACTTGTTCAAAAAGGGGCTTGTTCTTTGGAAGATTTATCTCCTGCCTGGTAGTGCATGGTTTCCATTTACAACTACTTTGTACACATTATTTTTCAGGGTAAAACTATGTGAAGCTGTGCATGAAACACCATTAGTATATGGGGGAGTGCCAATAACATTACCCATGTGTTATATTTATGGTTTAACTTCACAAGCAAAAAATAAAAATAAAAATAAAAAGTCCTTTAACAGTAATAGGCAATAGAAATAATGACCGACACCTTATAAGAGAAGATAAAATGGAACCTTTAAAGCTGCTATGGCGAAGTCCCATAGCTCTTAGAAATATATTGGTGGTCCGAGACTAACAGTAGAGATCATCCAAGACCATTGAACATAATATTGAATAGAGTTCTGTATCTGCTTAGACCTCTCTTTCTATTATATGAGTCCTCTAATTCAACAGTCGTAAATGGTGATAACTCGATTAGTTCGAAATCATGTGATATTTATTCCATACTTATTGACACATGATTCATGACTTGTTCCTCTTTCTTGACAAGTTCAAAGTTAAAAGTCAAATTATGTTAAGTGCAAGACCACGGTTAGGTGCTCGTAGTTTAGTTAAGGTAAAATCGAAATATATATGTTAGAATGTTAGATGACTTTTGTATTTGGATGAAAAAAGACGTCCGATTTTGTAATGCATGCCATTTTCGAGAACATGTGTCTTGAAACTTGTAAAATAAAATCACTTCATTATCAAAAAAATAAATGTACCCAACAAAAACATTTTGCAAATTCTTTTTAGTAACTAGATTTCATTTACTTTTTGTTTGAGTAGGGAGGTCTTATCAACCATTGTCCATTGCCCACAGTTGACATGGTAGGGCCTCCACCATTTCTTGCTTTAAAATGTTTAACATATAATAAAAAGAGTATGAAAATGTTTAACATATAATAAAAAATATAATGACTAACAAATATTATTAAAATTGAATAACAAGAGAAAAAAAAAATAGGGCCCGGGCCCGGCCCAAGCCCGGCCCTAGATATTGGGCCTAGGGCCAGGGCCTGGACTGGGCCTAGGTTTCCCTTCGGCAGGCCCGGCCCGGCCCGGCCCGGTTGGCAGCCCCACTGGCCCGGCCCCGGCCCGGCCCCACAGCAGGCCCGATGGGCTTGGGCTGGGCCGGCCCAAGCCCGGCCCTTTGACATCTCTACTGCTAGTCCAAAAAAGGCTGCTCCTACCAATACTAACCTTACGATTCTTGTAGTTACAAGAAGCCAGACTGCTATTCCAAAAAAGCGTGCTAGTCCTGTTCGATTCTAGTCCACCACTCTCAACAACGTTAGTGATGGTACTAGTGTTGTTCAACTCCTACTTTAGTAATTACAAGAAGAAATGCCATTAGTCCAAGCAAGTACGCCAGTCCAAGTGAGCAACTCATGTTTGATGCGTCCAAGTATTGTTACTTCTAGTAGGGTTGTCATAATAAGCCAAGTTACTACTCTTAACAAATTTGGTCATGGCCAAAGGGTTGTTGCTATTCCTAGTATCATTCTTATAAGATGTCGGGTTAATGCTAGGGCTGTATACAAACCGAGTTCGAGCCGAATATGGGTGTGTTCGAACTCAGTTCGTATATTTTCAGAAATGTTTGAGCTCGGCTCATGTTCGTTTAGGAGCCAGACATGGGTGTTTGAACTCGGCTCAAGTTCGTCAACGCATAACTCAGGCTCAACTCGGCTCGTTTGTCTAAAAAAACAAACTGATCAACGATAAAAAAAAAATGGCCAAAAAAGAAGATGAAGTCGACAAATTTCTGGATCTTAAAAAATATCAAAGATTTGGAGTCGTAAAAGATCCCAGATCTGATCGGGGTGATGCCAGATCTGATCCGGGGTGATGGGTGTATGTGCATGAGAGTGAGAAAGAGACGGTACATGCGTATGTATGTGGAGGAGTCACGCACGCACACATGTGTAATATCACTGATCTTACATTTACCGTCGAGAAGATAACGATTAGAGAGGCATCAGTGATAGAGATGACTTGGCTTGTGTGGAGAAGCAGCTGCCATTTGAGGGCCTGTGGCCTGACTTGGAGGTGGTCTAGCCGGCGATGTGGGCGATGGTTTGGCCGGCGGTGTGCTTGTGTGATGAGAGAGAGAGAGAGAGAGAGAGAGAGAGAGAGAGCAGATGGTGTTTGACTATTTGAGTGTCTGAGAGAAGGCCACATCGTGGGGGGTGATTTGGCAAGCGATGTGGGCGGTGGTCTGGCCGGCGGTGTAGGCGGTGGTCTAGCCGGCAGTGTGCCTGTTCGATGACAACGAATATTGGCCGGCGGTGTGGGTGTTTGACTGTTGAGTGTCTCACTAGAGATAAAGAAAATGAACTTACTGATAGAGAGAGGAAGCATGTGTGATCCACATGCTTCCACGTCCCAACACAACACATAGATATTTTGTTTAGGTTTGTAATATATATTATATTTTTTAATGAATAAATGAACCGATGTTCGTTTATAAGGCTCGGCTCGTTAAGTAAACGAGCCCTCTTGTTCACGAACATTAATAAACGAACATCATCATGTTCAAACTCTGCTCATTTAATAAACGAACATCATCATGTTCAGTTCACCTATTACATGAACGAACATGAACGAGTTTCGGAGAGAACGAACAATGAGTTGTTCGTGGACAACTCGGCTCATTTACAGCTCTAGTTACTGCTCCTACCAAGGTTGCTAATCCTAAGGAGATTGGAAATCCAAAGAAGTCTGCAGCTCAAAGAATGGCCACGCAGGAAGGGGGTAGGAGTGGGGGTTCACATCATTCAAAACATTCACATGAGACATTCTTCAACCGATTGGAGTTCAATATAGAGGTACGCCAGTAACTAAGTTCAATATAAAGGTACCCAGTAACTAAGCTAATTATCAAAACATAATTAAGATATTCAACGACAAACTCAACATCATATGGAAAATTGATTTTGCACGCATAGCACCACCTTGCAGGATTGAGGTTTGTCTATGATCTACGCATCCTTGCATGGAGTTCATATTAGAAGCATGCTTCCATGCCCATGGAGGCTTTTTTTTTTGGTTGGAAGGATGAAATTGCATTACTTTAAACAAAGAAATTTATATCAGTGTTCCTATCTTCTTCCAAGTGTAACAAAAGGTTGGAAGAATATGGAACAAAGGCAAAATGATTACAAAAGAAACATTGGGCAGCAAGATTGTGAGCTACACGGTTAGCTAATCTGGGAGAAAAAGCAGCATCCCAGGACGAGAAAAGATTCAGGAGTCTCCTAGCTTCACTAATGGTTGATCGGATCAACCAATTAGGATTAATCGAAGGGTCCAAAAGCAAATTTATAATGCCTTTAGCGTCACCTTCAATGATTACGAATTTCTTCCCTTGGTGTAAGGCTGTTTTAATGGCTAATAGAGCAGCAAGAGCTTCAGCTTCTTCAAGGATGCCCGATTCCACTAGTTCTGTTTGACCAAATTCCATGCCCGTGGAGGCTATTTGATGGTGCGTGTGTTCCTTAATATGGGCGGGGATGAGGGAAAAACTCTATTCTTGAAAACAGAGGTAAAAAGACGAGGAGAAATCACTCAAATGCCCCAGCCGCGGGGCTCGCTAATGGGTAAATCTAAAGGAAGTAGGCAAACTAGCCGATGCTACTAACATTAACCACCAGAAAAATAGTTCAAATCTAAACCAGTGAAACAGTGATATCTCATGAACCATTTGGGCTGTTTTCTTTATATTAGATATAATTAATCTCCGAGGAACAAAGGCATTTTGAATTTCTTTTTTCTTTTTTCCCCTTATTTTGCTCGTGCAAGAATGGTACTGTGGATCCAGCAGTAACGGAGACGCCAATTTTATTAGTTATTAGATATGGCCTTAGCCACAATATTTGAAAGACACTGCATGATATTTTTTGGTGTGTTAACTTTATGAACCAACGCATTATTGGTGTGATTGACACCTAAAAGATCTTCACTCCCATCCAAAAATCCAAGGCATAGATCTTTACGAATAAAACACCAAAAATATCACCCAGATAAATAAAGGAAATGCTCCCATTATGCCACAATCCGAGGCAATGATGACAATCTTCGCTACTCTATGAGTTATTTGGTCACACGGGAATGAAATCTGCTTCAGAGGAGCAAATTGGGGACATAGATGCATCATTTTGAAAGGGCAAAATCTGGCACAATGCATTTGGAAGCCTCTCATTGCTCCTCCGAAACAGACAAGGTCAATAGACAAGCCAGTAGGACTGTCTAAGAACAAACTGAATTGCCTCACAAGTTAATGCATCCAACCTCTAATCACCTCCGTGACTGTGTCCTAGAGACCATAGAGAGCAAATGTGTTTCATCGATGTCCGAAGCTCTTTTCAACAAAGCAGACTACGATCAGGCGTAGGGAGATATATCTCAAAATCACTGGCAACACGGTAGGGATCAGTAGCATGGTCCTATAAAGCACAAGACCCCTACGCTTCACAAGCTTTGGCCATCGCAAAAACAAATTTTCGGGCCGAGCAAGACAACTTTTGCATGAAATTATATATACTAACTCAAAACGTTTACCGGCATAGATGAAAGGGAGGGAGAGCATAGGGCAGCTGCTGCCTTAGTATTGTATGATGTATGTTATGCTGCTACTACCTTTTACTACTCAAGAATCATATTACAATGCAAGAAACTACTGACTGAAGCAGCTTTTTTAGTTTCTTTTGCACGCAATGCCAAATAAGACGTATCCACGGTCTGTACGGTAATTAGCTCCATATTTTGTTAAATATGTAATATGATTAGCTGCAAACAGCTTCTAGCCTGGATGAATTTGTCAAATATCAAGGAAATATTTCTTCTATTAACGGAAAAAAGAAGAAGCATAGGCTGAGATTTCGAACCAAAACTTCCTTCTCATGATTAATGTGAATACTAAGAAAATGTTTGAAGAGAAAAGGATAAAAGTAACCTCGTTAAATTTTGTAAAACGAAGGAGGTGAAATTACAGTATTAATTGACTTTCAAATCGAAAGAAAGAAATGGAACTCGTAATACTGAAGTTTACTGTTACAAATTCGGAGCCCAAAAGCCATGAAAGCCAAGAGGGAAATTCAAGTCCCTGGGAACTTCAAGTCTCGCAACAAGTGCATTGCTCTCCCCAATTTGCTTGGAATTCAAAACAACGAGGTAGCACCTTTGTGTGGAAACTGCATACTGCAAAACGCAACAGGTAACGCTCCTTTTAGAATGCAAACTTTCTCCTATGGTCCAAACTTTGGACCTATAACCCCAAAAAGAAGAAACTTTGCTAGGTTGTTTTTAGTCAAAACGTCTGATATTGTGTTAGATCAAGTACTTTTGTCAAATGGAACAACCTGCATCTGCACCATTCAACTAAGGTAGTTGCGTGACCGCTACTTTTGAGCACTAAACTGGCTCTAAACTCCAAATATGTTCTCTCTAATTATTAGCGACATTTAAATTCTAATTTTAAGGATACGAGGTAAGGTTCAACAAAAAAAAAATGATCATTTAGTTACTCACCTCCACAATGAGAAGGTAACCATCATCTTCCTCGGCGCCTTTCGGGACAAAAATGGGCTCACCAATGAAGCGTCGGCTGCCAACAGACCATGTCTGCGCGGACCCGTCTGCCGTGTTTAATTTCACCACCATATCAAAGGGAAAATGTGGGAGTGCTCGCCTTGAACCGGAGGTAGTTGCTGCATAGACGTACTTGTTTTTGCTGCCGGAATATTCTTGATTAATGATGGGGAAATCTGACGCTTTGTCCCAGTCGTTCAAAGGATTCACTGTACAGTTTTGGCAATTCTCGTTTGTATCCAAGTTTATAGACACCTGCATTGCATGCCGAATTTGATGCTTAAAAAGAGCCTTGGATAGCCTCCTAATTTTTTTTTTATAATAAGATAATTGCATTGATATCTAAATATTACTAGAGTTTACACGTTCCGGCAACAAGGACGAACAGTTGATAATACAGGTAGTAAATATAAAATTACAGGCCATATTAAAATAGTGTACACAACGTCACAACCATATCAAATCACTACAAAATAGGGTCTCCTAGCGCGTCGCTGTCATTTATCTTTTAATGTTTTTTCATTCGTATATTTGGAATTTTTTGAAACTGATCCATCTGTAAAGTTTTTGTAAATGACTTTAGAAGTTTCAGATCCCAACGTGAGCGTTTTGTAGTATGTGTGCACGTGTGTGTGTGTGTGTGTGTGAGAGAGAGAGAGAGAGAAAAAACCTGAACAAGGTGTGGTAATAACTTTCCTTCGTCATCTTTTTGGTTCATCATGGAAGGGTCTAGTTTACCGCTTTCCCAATCATATCCTAGACAAAGAAAATATCAATATTACTTGATAAGAATACATAATCGTTTACCGAAGATGTATGCTAGCAATTAGTAACGGTACAAAAATGTTATCAATCAGCTGTAGCGAGGAATTTTTGCTGCAAAAAAGAGGGGGTTTTGTGGAATTTAATTGCGGCAAATTAAGGGACAAAGATCCTCTGATGTATAGCATATATACTGTAACGGTTTTAATAGTAAAAGACTGTCACTGTTACTAAAAAAATAAAGACAAACTTTCGTCACTAAAATACATTTAGCGACATTTTTCTGTTATAGCGCGGAATACTCGTCCAAAATTAGATACTCCAAGTGATAGCTGATGATAATTACCAAACATTTTCTGGAAATTGAACCACCGGTAGGAGCAACCACTAGCTTGTATTTGGACCTCCACATTGCCATTCTCGTCCCTCCTTTCGAAAGCATTCCCAACGTGCAGCACCCACATTTGCAAAGGAGCTTCAACAGGTACTCTCCAGTCCCTCTCTCCGGCATTAGTTTTGGATTCATTAGCAAACCGAGGAAGCAAATAAATGGGAGATGTGGGCTTGCTTGGATTTACGGACAGTGCTGATATCATCGGAGATAATCCGCATACTGCTGTCATTGATCCTGCAATTTAAACCCAACAGTTTACGTGCATATATAGTAAATTTCTCTTTAGGGCCATAACTCTGCCTAATCCATTAGTCCGTGAAGTTTTGCGTACAAGTCCACAAATATAATTCAAACTTTTTTAGCAGCAACTAGGGTTGTAACAAGAGGGTATTAACCCCATTCTTGATGGTTCCTAAACATTAATACCGACAAAAATACATGACCAAAAAATACTACTGATCTTATTTAACGTTAACTATTTATTGCTAAACAAGGTTATAGTCTCGTGTTACAAGCCTGTTGCAGCTATAATTTACCCATGCAGTTAACCACCCTTTTCCACAAAATTGTCAATCAAAAATTTGTGACACTTGTCGGTTTAACAATGACTTTTCTCACTTTATCGCAGATGTTGACTTTACAACCCTGATTGTTGTTGAAATTTTGAAATATGGTTCGTTTCCCATTTTGCAGGTAGCGGAAAAAAACATAGACTAGGGAACACGGTCGTAGCCAAAAAGCGATATTTTGGCTTGATTCGTGTACATGTGCGACATTCTCACACCCTCAAAATTGTTATGTAGTTTCATTACTAAATTATTATTATACCTTTTCTTACTTTAGAGGGCGAGCACTAGTAGAAGAAAAAGAAAAAAAAAATGCCATTAAGAAGTGAAGGATTTCCTCGAAAGAAGTCTGAGCTGGGTTGGGTTCTACATTATGACACCATTCTGGTAAGGATTAAGTGAACGGGCACCTAACTCAGTCCCATAAACCCAAAAAGAGTGAAGGGCTGAACAAAGTCGGGAATGAGCAAATGACTCAATATCCCGAGCTCCAAGGGTTCTATTCTATTCAGTAATCGGAATAGAATATGATATTTACATTCTTGAGCTAAAAACTGCCCAATTACTCTATTCCTTCGTAGGAACAAAATAAGGCCTTGTCTTTTTGTATGGAACTCCCTTTTGGATTTTTTTTAAAGTTTTCTTCTTCTTTTCCAAGGCCTCTATTACTTCATCCGAATAGAGTGTGGTCTTGCCCTTCGTCGAGTTACGAGCGCCTCAAATAATTCTATATTTTTGTTTTGTCCTAAGGAGTAAGAATTTCTTTACCCTCGGACTCCCCAAATTAATTCTAATTTCTCTCGTATGGAGCCACCTTCTTCACTCAGGTAATGCTACTTCTGAAGCTCTCGCTCCAGAAATAGTCACTGGGCACCTATCTAGCTACTCAGCAGTCCCCGGAGCAACCCGACTTTCAAAGTAAATGTCCGCCTTTTTGTACTGTTGTTTGAGGATCTGACCGATTTTTACCATTTTCTCTTAAAAGTCGGTCTTCCTGTGACCTATGTGCTTTTCTTTGAAAACTTGGACCAAAGAGGCATGTTCCTCACTCTAGTTCCCGGGACTGGTTTCTCCCTTATTCCCTCCTTTTCCTAGCCGTCTTACCTCCCCTCAGAATTTATATTGTAAAAGAGTGGGCTTGCTAATTTCGCGGAACGATAAGTTACAAATCCTCTTTCTTCCATGTGTCTCAGGGTCATCAGCATGACCCGCCATCAAATATGGAGAGGAATTGTAACACAAAAGTTCGAAGAACAACTAGGAAAATTGTGATGGATGGGACATCAGCGCTTTTGAATATCACATATTACAAATGTAATCAACTCTGCTTCTAGAGTTTGAAGTTTTCTCCTTTAGTTAACTTACAGTAAGTAAAGGAACCATTCTTCCTCTTCTTAGATCATTGTTAGTACCAACCTATGAGTTTATCTTTCTTACTTTCATATAGGAAAGAAATAAGTGAAGTCCCATTTCATGTAATTTACCTTTTATTTCTATCTATATACTTTCCTTAAGAAACTTATAGTGATTTAAGATTTTCTTGTAGCTGTTTAGAAGCTGTGGATCCTAATATTTTAATATATTTAGCTTACGGGGTGTCACACTTTTTGACTTTTCAAATTTAAAATAAAGCATTCGAGGAAAGGATAAAAAAAAAACTACTTATAACTTTCGGCTTAATTGTTTCGCGGCAATTTTTAAGCACTAGTATAACCACTTTAGAAAAAGAAAAAGAAAAGGATAAGAAAACTACTTTTGGTCATGCAAGGTCATGACTTACCCGGAACATCGAGCTTGATGCGATTGCCAAACAATATGTAATGAGTCTCCGTGAAGGCCCAGTCATGGATCATTAGGTGATCAGGGATGTTGAACTCCTTGCTTTGCACCAACTTGAAATCTGAGTCAAATTCTGCAGATGACAAAATTTTTTTTACTGTAGCATACGGTAATTACAGTAAAAATTTACCTTACATTGCCCCTTTTGTCGTAACTCCATCTTGTTATTATAAAGAATATTCCACGAGACAGATTACCAAATTTTATATATATTGCTTCATTTCAGTATCAAGTATCCAAACAAAAGAGTTGGCATAATAAGACCGCCGGCTCTCGCACGAGTCACGACCAAACCTGCAGGCTGCCATCTAAGAATTGGGCATGCTGGCAAACTCAGCACGGTGTCAAGTTCTTTTAACTACCCAAAATTAGTAGTCCTAAAAATAAGTGAACAAATTTTAGGTGCTACTTAGATTGAAGAAATCTTCTTCTAACTCCGTTTATAGTGCCAACTAATAGTCGTTAAATCTTTTTAATGACTTTTTATAATACTTTCAACGACACTTTCTAGTAACATTTTTTAGAGTCGACAAATAAAAGCTACTAAAAATAAGTAGCGACTAGTAACTGTCGTTATATGAAGGGTAGGAGGAAGATTCTTTCAACCCAACTAGCAGTCAAATTTTTTTCAAAAGTCTTCCACCGCCCATATTGAAAATCATTCACTTGTTTTCTGGATTTACCACCTTTGTTTTAAGCAAATGCGTGAAGGTTTCCCACTTACCGTAGAACGTAAAATGACTGCGAGGAAGCAACATATCCTCTGCATTGCATGACATGATTAAAAGTCTCTTTCTCTTAGCATCGATCTTGTAATGAGACAGCAACCTCTTTGGAGGCATATTAAAAACTCCTGCGTGCAAGTTATATATTAGAATCTCTCGTACTAATAATGCAGTCCAATAATGATACTTTAATATATGCTCAAACTGGGGGGAAAAAAAAGAAGAGGAATTTTTTCAATTCAGACGAACCATAAAGGATTGGCTTCAACATTTCTGCAGCTATGTCCCAAAGATCCCCGGACTTGAGCCCTCTGTGTGGCGACGATTTGAGACTGTCGATCACATCAAACTTTCCGATGGTATCCAACGACGTCGATTCGATCTCGTAAGGATCACCACCTTCCCATAAGCAGAATAACCTTCCACCCCACCGTAACACACTAGTGTTAGCTACATTTTTCATCACCTTTGTATTGCCAACCTTCTTGCCACCTTTTAGTACCGAAAACGGCCCCCGGTGCGTGAACCGCCACGTGCCGGTCACGGGGTCACGTTCCTCCACTTGAGCCTCGGTTTTGATGTACTTCGCCATGAACTTGACTTGTCCTTTTTTACCATCAATTGTAAATGCTCTGAGATAGCCATGACCATCAAGGGGGTGCACTGTCGAGCCGTGGTCATCGGTGAAGACGCCCGGTCCGGTAAGAAAATAAGTACCTGATGGGAAATCAGGCGGTATTGCGCCATCGACGACGCGAAGGGAGACTGGCTCGGCCGTTTCCGAACGCTGCGACACAAAGAGAAATTGGTAGTCCCAAAAGGCGGCAATGGTGTCATCTACGTCCGGAGTTGAAACTTGACGACTTGGCACGGTGATGGATATGGCGTGCGGTACTTTACCGGGCAACGGAAGCTTGTGCACCGGGGGTAGCTTGACAGGTACCGGAAATTTTGATGGGATCAAATGGCAGGATCTGGCCTGCATTTTTGAGCTTTGTGGAATGGTGACAAGTAATACAAGGGGAAGTTGGCATGGTATCTTATATATGCCATCTGCAAGTGTTAGTGCTAAACTGTGACCACGTTGGATTTTTAATTTGCACTTGCATAGGTGGTGGGGCATACTGTGCCTAATGACAAGCTCATATTTGTTCACTTGACGGCAGACAACATAATTCTATTTTTACTTATTGCATAACAAATTTGTACAAGGGCTGGTCGAGAACTACTTATGCCTAATTAAGTTGATGCTACAAACAAAGCAGCTAACCAACACCCCTCACGGAAATTAACAAAAATACAAGAGAAAAGATGGTTGAAGCAAAGCTCATGATAACCAAATAAAGAAATGGGTGGCATCATAAGTGGATGAATTTGATTTGATTTTGCGGGTGTGAATGGACAAAGTTCAAGATAGCATGATCGCAAGGCTTCTAACATTTCATTAAGGGAGAATACTCGCTGACTCAAGTCACTACACCGGTGTCCAAAATGTCAAAGATAACACTTCTAACGGTTATCGTGACACAAGAAATGTATGTACACCCGAGAAAAGAAGTTATACATCTTATAAATGATGGCTTTCCTACTTCTTTAATCTCAACAGTTTTTTTTCTTTATATTTCTAGAGCGAAACACCAAAAGTTACTCATAGCAAATATCTAGGCAGTTTCCATTATCGAAAAAACGTAGCATACATAGCTGGCCGGGCACATCTCAAAGAGTACGAAAGGCATAAGTTTCACCCTAGGGCTTTACCTCAACCTCGATATCGTGTTAGAAAGCCTCACACGCTCGAGCTGAGATACTATTATATGTGTTTACTCGGAACCATAATTACATATATAGGGTTGCACAGAGAACAAAATCACTAGCCAGAAGAATCAGACAATGAATTGGGAAAGAATCTTCTGGAGTGGTATTTCAAAGGTTTTTCAGGTTGTCGGGTTCAGGTATTTTATTCCAACTTGAATCTCAATCGAAGTTGGCAACCAGATTAGTTTAATGTTCTAACATCAAATGGTTGGCTAGTGATAAAAAAATTGGCAGAGGACATCTATATACAAAGGGTTGTACTAATATTCTATGAATGCACTATGAAAGAAATGATTCACGCTTTGATCTCGAAGAGTACTTTGTTGGTGTTGATACTACCAACATAGTGACAAGAAGGGGCCACATTTCCTACTTAGGCCGTCTAATGAGGGGAATCTGATGAAGTCACCTTCAACTCAAACCTTGAGAGCAACACTGATTGGACTCTAGTCAAACCTAACCTCAAAGTGTTCCATTTTGAGGTTAGGTTTGACTAGAGTCCAATCAGTGTTGCTCTCAAGTGTGGATCTTGGGACTGTGGTAGGTCATTTCAGGCAGTTTTTTGGGGTTAAAAGATCAACCACGTTGGAAACATTACTGTCGTTATGTTGTGAGAACTGGTGTTCATCATTCGTCAAAGTTGCTTATGAATGAGGATATCAGGTGACGGCATAAAAAGACATATGGGAGGACAGGTTCCAGCTTATAGCTGCCAACCTAATCCCATCAGCCAAACAAAACTCAGCCCCAACCAATGACTCTCACTTTGGATCTCTTTTGTTCTCTATCGTTGTTGTTTGTCCAAAGAGACCATATACCAAAAGGAAGAGCCAGCAAATTATGGATCGGGATCGTCCCTTGCTAAAAGTGCTTAGATGTTGCTAGAAGCCTAGAACTTATAGCAACACGGTTTTTACTTCTAAACACTTCAAAGGACACTTTTCAGTTACGGGACTTCTGTTGTATTGCAGAGGAAGTCAGTACACAAGTTATAGATGTGTCCAACGCATCTAAGAGTCATTCACGTAAGCAAAATAGATGACAAAATATCTTTCTCGCGCTCTTTCAATCACAACCTCAAACAACTGTCTTTCTAGCGATCAGGCGAAAGATTACTCGTGAATGGGATGTGAACTCTTTAACATTATATTTAGGTCTAAAGTGTGCACATCTATCTATTTAATCGGGTTAGTGGGATATGATGTGAATTCTATTACCAATGATATGTCATGAGTGGGATGTTAGATTTTTAGCAACAAATAAAGAAGTAACATATAAAATGGTGGACACATATGCTAGTGTGTGTGTGTGTGTAATCCGTTGCTAGCACCGACAGTTGCCAGTTATATAGTTAATTTCATTTTCAACCCCTCAACTTGGAAGCAATTCACTTAAAACACCTCATACTTCCCAAAAGACTAAAATTGATCCCTCTCAAGATTAGAACACTTCTCTGACCAAAGGAGAATTTGGCCGTACAAAATTGGTATTAGAGCATAATCAAAGGCGAGATTCAACTGAAAAACTCATGAAAATTCCTTATTTATTAAAGAGTAAAATGCACCGATGACCACTGAACTATGACTCATTTTTCATTAAAGTCACTCAACTTTGTTTTCTGCCATTTTGGCCACTGGACTCTCAAATATGTCCAATTTGACCATTTCGTCAACCAGCGTTAGGAAGAGTCCCGTTAAGTGGTCATGTGCGAGGTACATCGTCTCACCAAGTTAATATTTTATTTCTTTTTTGACTTAATTTAACTTAATTGTAGTATATTTTTGTCACTAAAATAAGCATTAAAATTAGCTTTAAACCTTTTAGCGACAAAAAAAGAAATTTTAGTTCTGTTATTTTGTTTTTTCCCAGCCGCCACCATTTGGAGCTCAATCACCACCGCACAACACCACCACCCGCCACCACTGTACAACACCACCAGCCGCTCAATCACCACAAATACTGCACCACCAGCCACCACCATCAACCAATCAAAACCACCCAAGCCCCATTGCAAACACCACCCAAAATCCGCCACTATAGCACAACACCACAAGCCAGCGAAGACGACAACCCATCCTCGCAGACTGAACAAATACAATCCAAACCGATCATTGAGCTCTTGTCCACTACAACAAAAAAGGTTTTAGCGACGGGAAAATCCGTCGTTAAAAGTCCAAACTTCGTCGCTAAAAGTCCATCGTATAAAAGCCCGTTACTAAAAGTTTGGCGACGGAATATAGAAATCCGTTGTGTAATATTTCACTTTTTGCGACGGAATTATTTATTAATTAGTGACGGAATATCTGTCGCTAATTATATTTTAAGTATTTTAATTTATTTTCTGTTTTGTAAAATTAGCGACGGAATAAATGTTTTAGCAATAGAATATTCCGTCGCTAAATAAGATTTTTAGCAACGGATTATTCCGTCGCTAAAAAATTGATAGAAGGAACACTTTTAGCGACGGAATTAATCTGTCGCCAAAAGTCAAAAGTTTTAAATTTTATTTTTATTTTTCTATTACCCAGACTTGTAATAAAATTTTCATTTCTTAACAACAACGCACAATAATCAATACACAAATAAATATATATAATTAATCATAAAAAAAATTTATTATAAAAAATATTCATTATGTACAAGCCGGGAACCGGATACAGCCGGTTAGGGGAGAGGAGAAGAGTACAAGCCGAGCAGGGGGGGCAAGCTGGAACCGGGCACGAGAAGGGGCTCATCAGGGGTTAGAAAGTCCCGGATCTGGATCCTGCTGATAATACTAGCCGGGTTGGACGACAATACTATCGTTTCTCCGTGCTGCGTCCACCTTGTGTATCCACCCATAAAACTGTATCCACGAAGATGCCATTTTACTTCAATTCTTTTTCTCCAATGCAACAACTCACATCTACCGCACAGACACTTTATCTTATCAAAGTCAACATGTGCAGGATGAGCGTAAGCGAAGTCGACAAATTCGTCAACGCGATCCTCAAAATCGTCAGCATTCTTCATTTTCATCCAACTTCGATCAACCGACATGACGACTGAATTATTGTACTGTATACCACCTTCAATTATGACCAATCATTAGGTAGGGTCGATGTAAATATGAATGTATGAATGTGACAACATGTCTATGTATTTCCCCTCTATTCTCTAATAGGTAGTGGTCCTATCCCATTCAGAAAAGCACATGTTTATAAAACAGTGAATAACTCATGCTTAGTCCTATGTCTGCGGAAAATTCGGCAACACCTCCCCGCATTTCTCCAAGTACACGACATCGATTAGGTGTTTTAACATTCATCTAACCTTGCCTTGCAAGGTTTGACGAATGTTAGAACACCAGATCTGTATGAACCCAGAGAAACACATGCGAGCGTGTACCAAATATCCACAACATAGAACACAGAGCATGAGTTGAAACACTGATTTATAAACACGTAACTTTTCCAAATTGTCCAAACTGGACATCCAAAGGCTCATTACAAAGCATTACTTTGTAATGACTGCCTTTGAACGAGAACTAAGGGTTTTCATGCAAGCATGCGTTCAAAAATTGATAATATATGCAAGAATCTTTTTGAAATATCAAAACTGCAGAAAGATCGTTGCATATGTTACCAATTTCGGACATGTTCGAAGTCATTGATTTAATTTTTAAATGCCAGACACCGTGTCTGTCACCCCTTGAAGAGGTGTCCACAAGTATAAAGCCAAAATGAAACATTTTTCGGTGTCGGTGTCGATGTCGATCGGATAGGGTGTCCGTGACCTACCGACACCTCGACACCTCCGGACACGTGTCCGACACCTCCGGACACGTCCGAAGTCATTGATTTATTTTTTAATTGCTGGACACCGTGTCTGTTACCCCTTGAAGAGGTGTCGGTCACCCCTTGAAGAGGTGTCGACAAGTGTAAAGCCAAAATGTGACATTTTTTGGTGTCGGTGTCGATCGGACGGGGTGTCCGTGACCTACCGACACCTCATCGACACATCCGGACACGTGTCAGACACCTCCGGACAGGTGTCCGACACCTTTCAGCTATGTTCGAAGACATTGATTTATTTTTTAATTGTCGGACACCCATTAAAGAGGTGCCGGACACTCATTGAAGAGGTGTCCACAAGTATAAAGCTAAAATATGTTATTTCGGTGTCGGCGTCGATCGGACGCGGTGTCCGTGTCGGTGCTACCTAATGGGGATCTCAATCTAATTGGGTCCCATCCTCCGTTAACAATCTCAATTCTCAAATGCTCAATGCAATAAAAATTAATAAAAATCACACATTCAATCCAATTGGGTCCCATCCTCCGTCAACAATCTCAATATCTCAAATGCTCAATGCACAATTAACAATCTAAAATCATCAATTAACAACCTAAAATCATCAATTAATAATCTCAATTACTTCAAATGCACAGCTAATAACCTAAAATCATCAATGAACAACTTAAAATCATCGATCAATAATCACAATTCTCAAATGCACAATGAACAACCTAAAATTATCAAACAAATGATCAATGTTCAAATGAAAAAAAATTGTTCAAAATGCACATATCCGATGCGCTTGAATCATTTCAATTTGGGGTTCGATTCGATTAGGGCAATTAATTTAGGGTTCAATTAGTGGGTTCAGTTACTTCAATTTAGGGTTCAATTTGGGGGTTCTATTAGTTCAATTTAGGGTTCGGTTAAATTGGGGCATTCAATTTAGGGTTCAATTAGGGGGTTCAATTAGTTCAACTTAGGGTTCGATTGGATTAGGACATTCAATTTAGGGTTCAATTAGGGGTTCAATTAGTTTAATTTAGGGTTCGATTCGATTAGGGCATTCAATTTAGGGTTTAATTAGGGTTCAATTACATCAATTTAGGGTTCAATTATGGTTCAATTAGTTCAATTTAGTGGTCGGTTGAATTGGGGCATTCAATTAGGGGGTTCAATAAGTTTAATTTAGGGTTCGGTTGGATTAGAGTATTCAATTTAGGGTTCAATTAGTTTAATTTAGGGTTCGATTCGATTAAGACATTCAATTTAGGATTTAATTAGGGTTCAATTACTTCAATTTAGGGTTCAATTAGGGGGTTCTATTAATTCAATTTAGGGTTCGGTTGAATTGGGGCATTCAATTTAGGGTTCAATTAGTTCAACTTAGGGTTCGATTGGATTAGGACATTCAATTTAGGGTTCAATTAGCGGTTCAATTAGTTTAATTTAGGGTTTGATTTGATTAGGGCATCCAATTTAGGGTTTAATTAGGGTTCAATTACTTCAATTTAGGGTTCAATTACTTCAATTTAGTGGTCAGTTGAATTGGAGCATTCGATTTAGGGTTCAATTAGGGGGTTGAATAAGTTCAATTTAGGGTTTGGTTGGATTAGGGTATTCAATTTATGGTTCAATCAGTTTAAATTAGGGTTCGATTCGATTAAGACATTCAATTTAGGTTTAATTAGGATTCAATTACTTCAATTTAGGGTTCAATTAGGGGGTTCTATTAGTTCAATTTAGGGTTTTGTTGAATTGGGGCATTCAATTTAGGGTTCAATTAGGGGGTTCAATTAGTTCACTTTACGGTTCGATTGAATTAGGATATTCAATTTAGGGTTCAATTAGTTTAATTTAGGGTTCAATTCGATTAGGGCATTCAATTTAGGGTTTAATTAGGGTTCAAGTACTTCAATTTAGGGTTCAATTAGGGGTTTTATTAGTTCAATTTAGGGTTCAATTATGGGGTTCTATTAGTTCAATTATGGGGTTCTATTAGTTCAAGTAGCAAGGGCATGAAGGTTCTCATGGCTCACTTCACTCCACTGCCTGTCCCTTCTCAGTCACGAGCACATTGTCTGGGGACTGAGATCGAGATACTTATGTATAAGTCTGTCTATATGCCAAATATGGTTGATAAAAATCAGCACGATTCAGGCTCTTAATTTTTTAATTTAGTTTTTAATGGGTTTAATTACCTTAATATCCATATGCAATGATATAACTACTTCTTATATGTACGTCTATATATGTCAAAACATAATTTTCCATATGCAATTATTATACCAATTTGATCAGCATCAACACCATTCAGGCACTCAAATCCTTTGATTTTAAATTACTTGGTTTGATACTTTAATTACCAATTTGAAGACCCAATTCTTTAGTGATGATCCGAAGGTGGTGAAGGCGAAGATAAAGAAGTGGGCGCAGGTGGTTGTATGTTCGGTTCAGCAATCATCACCTACAACTAAATCATGACTTGAAATCCCACCCCCTGGAGGAAAATAGATACCTTAACTCGGTTAGGGTTTAGTCCCTGTTAGACCTTATTTCGGGTTAGGGTAGTCCATGTTAGTTTAACTTTGGGAATCTCAAACCTAGTTTGTTGTGTGCACTAGCTAGTCAATGAGTTTAGATTAATGTTGCTTTAGCAATCATTATTAGTTTTGGTGCATGAGTTTTCGTGTGATCTTCTCTGGTCAACCGTAATTCAAAATGACTTTTCGCTAATAACGTTGACATTTTTATCATACTTTGATGCCAAGGAAAGTAGGTTCGCAGTCGACGTGGAGGTGCCACAAGGAAAACAGCCCGAGTCTGATGCCAAATGTACTGATATGAGACACAACATGGGTGGAACAAGGACAGAGAGCAATGGCTTCCCAGACAGAGCCTGAGGGTGGTAGTGCTGCGAGGGCGATGACGTAGGGTGAATACACGACGACAGTCACAGTCCGATGCTTAGGTCCAGAGTTAGGGTACTGTATGTTTCTCTCTCCAGGATTCTAGAGTGAGAAAGTGAAAATGTGAGCGTTCCAATGAATTCTCAAGATCTTTATTTATAGAGATTGAGATGATGATGTCATTAACCGACATGTGGCGCTCCCCGAGAGTGACACGTCACCGGGGGGTCCACGGGTGCCGGTGCTCCACGGACTGTCGAATTGCATATTCACCTGGCCTGCCCCACACAGCGTCTCTCTGTTTGTTTGGAAATACTGGCTCCCCCAGCGTCAGTGTGGCCAGAGAACCCCTTGATCTAGCCTCCAATCCAAGCCCTTGCAGAGTCCCATAGGCCTGGCAGCGGTGGGGAAGACCCGACGCCCAACTGCCAGGTGAACTAGGCGCGATGCCCTCTGAAGACCTGCTCCCGTCTCAGAGTGACCCATGGGTCAGAGTCCCTAAGGGTGCCGATGCAAGCCCCTAATGCCGGAGCACGTGGGCTAGTCACGCAGACACCCTGGCGGAGATAGTTTTCCTGATGAGTCGCATATTCTGCAGGCCGAGGTAGCATCCCGGAGGAGCTGTCTACCTGACCAGCCAAGGTAGCATCCCAAAGGAGCCATCTACCTAGCGAATGGGGAGTCTTCGTGCCGAAGCACTTAGAGCTCCCTGGCAGAGATAGTGTCCCGGAGGAGTCACCTATCCCTGCGAGTTAGTCCTTGTGCCGGAGCACTCAGAGCGCGTCAAGGTAGAATCCCGAAGGAGCCGTCTAACCGACTGGCCGAGGTAGCATCCGGGAGGAGCCGTCTACCTGGAGGAAGGGCAGTTGAAGAGCTCCCTAGCGGAGATAGTTTCCCAGAACAGTTGCCTATCCTCGAGGGTGAGTCATTGTGCCAGAGCACGTCAAAGTAGTATCCTAGAGGATCCTTCTACCCGACTGGCCGATGTACCATCCCGGATGAGCCGTCTACCCGACTGGCCGAGGTAGCATCCTGGAGGAGCCGTCTACCTGGCAGAATGGGAGTTGAAGAGCTCCCTGGCAGAGATAGTGTCCCAGAGGAGTCGTCTATCCTGCGGGTGAGTCCCTGTACCGGAGCACTCGGAGCGCATCAAGGTAGTATCCTGAAGGAGTCGTCTATCCGACTGGCTGAGGTAGCATCCTGAAGGAGTCGTCTACCTGGCGGAATGGGAGTTGAAGAGCTCTCTGGCGGAGATAGTGTCCCGGAGGGGTCGCCTATCCGCGCGGGTGAGTGCTTGTGCCGGAGTTCTCGGAGCGTGTCAAGGTAGCATCCTAGAGGAGCCGTCTACCCGACTGGCCGAGGTAGTATCCCCGAAGAAGCCATCTACCTGGCGGAAGGGGAGTTGAAGAGCTCCATGACGGAGATAGTGTCCCGGAGGAGTCGCCTATCCCACGGGTGAGTCCTTGTGCCAGAGCACTCAGAGCGCGTCAAGGTAGTATCACGGGGGAGCCGTCTACCTGACTAGCCAAGGTAGCATCCTGGAGGAGTTGTCTACCTAGCAGAAGAGGAGTTAAAGAGCTCCCTGGCAGAGATATACTCCCGGATGAGTCGCCTATCCCCACAGGAGGATGCACACGCCGGTGAGTGGGTGGAAGCACGTTCCATGACCAAGGTAAGGAGTGCATGGTGTGAATGAGTGTGGTGCCCGGGGGGCATGTAACATGATTGTGGCGCATGGGCGCGATGAAATGAGTAAGGTGCCGGGGGCACGGTAGTGTGACAAAGAGCCGGGGGGCACGGCTGTATCAGCGGCGAGACGCATGGGCGCGACGGAGTGTTGGAGTGCGGCACCCGGACGCCGGCGACGGGGGTCGCGGAGACGACGTCCGGGCAATAGATGAGGTGCGTCGTGAAGTTGGCGCATGGGCGCGGGCGACGTCTGAGTGACGGGGTAGTAGAATGACGTCCGGGCGACTGGGGTCGCGGAGTGACGTACGGCCGAAGGGGTCACGGAGTGACATCTGGGCGACGGGGTCGCGGAATTATGTCTGGGCGACGGGGTCGCGGAGTTATGTCCGGGCGACGTGGTCGCGGAGTGATGTCCGGGCGACGGGGTCGCGGAGTGATGTCCGGGCGACGAGGTCGTGGAGTGATGTCCGGGCGACGAGGTTGCGGAGTGATGTCCGGGCGACATGGTTGCGAAGTGATGTTCGGGCGACGGGGTCACGAAGTGATGTCCGGGCGACGTGGTCGTGGAATGATGTATGATCCTTTGAAGAGAAGTGAAAATGTTAAGTATGGAAGCCAAAGGCCAACCCTTGGGAAAAGGCCAAGGCCAACCCCAGGGGAAGGCTAAGGCCGACCCCAAGGGGGATGCCATGGCCGAGGCCAACCCCAAGGGGAAGGCCAAGGCCGACCTCTTTCGATAAGCGCCATGATGCGCCGACAGGCGACAGGCAATGTTTGACGGTCAGAGCGTGATGAGCAGCCGTGCAAGGATAAGTTTCTTGGTGACGAAGTCACGTAGTAGAAGTAAGAAGTGCACGTGACTTGAGCGTGCACGCTTTGACCGGTTATGAGCGTTGAATATTGACTATTGGTTGTGCGGATGTGTCATGAAAAACGGGACCCCAGTGGGCCTTTGGGTGCGACCAGAATAGGTTAGGAACATACTTTTATATGTCTCGTTGGAAATATAGAGCTCTAGTGCAGCGGTGACACTATCCATTCGGGTTTACAACTCGTTTCCCTTTAGTGCGAGGATATGTCTGTCGCTTGTCTTTCAGATTTGTGGAACGTGAAGTCTAATTTTGTTATGTACTCAAATCAGCAAGTTCACAAGAATCATGTGTAAGCAATGATGATGTTAGGTGCAAAAATTCCAATTGTTCGTCGTCTCTTTTGGATATCATATATACGTACATTCGGTTGCTCTCGATGTTGAAATATATATTTTCAATTGCACAATTAAGTTTTTGTCAATGACAAGTGGATAGCTAATTTGTAACTTCTGATTTAAGGGTAGGACAATAATCTCAATAATCATCAATCAATAATCACCCATGCAGCCATGCTGGAAAATCAAACTAGATAACTAACCTCAAATGCTTTTCTTTCTACAAAATTGAATAATGAGGAGTTACTGTATGCTGAACATCTTTGTTGTTCATCCATTGATATGATTAGACCACAAATCTACTAATAGGTGACATCATTGATCTTTATAGCATTTCAAAAAAAAGTCAAATAAATCTTGTAGAATTGTAGAGATGGCATCATGGCAAGATTAAGGTGAATCGGAACATACCTTTGTCGCCGATTGCTCTGCCGGTGGTGAAGATCGAAGAAGATTAGGATTTGGGAGCTCAGAGCTGTGGCATGTTAGTGTCGGTGGATTGGTTGAGTGACCGGAGGACGGAGGTCTTCAGAACTTAGATCGATGCTGCCGGTGCAGAGGTCGCCGTGAGACCGTCCGTCGGCGAGTAGCGGCGTAGATCTAGATCCAGTAGACGTCGCCGTACATTGTGGCTTTGTGTCGATTGTGTTGGGCTCGTGGCCGTCGTCGCCGGTTTGTGCTTCACTGGAGTGAGGCGTCGTGGCCGTGACTGAGACGGTAAGGAGGACACGTGTCCGAGGTCGTGTCGTTGCTCGTTGGAAATTGGAAGGAGAGAGAGTCGCGAAAAGAGAAAGAAGAGAGGGAAAGGCCGAAATTCCAAATATAAATAAATAAATAAATATATATATATATATATATATATAGATATATATATATTCAAAATCTGAGGGGGTTCATTAGCCCCCTCTCATGCAAGTGTGGCTTCGCCACTTGCCTACCAGCATAAGGTATTTCCAGTTTGAGTTTGATTTTCAGTAATTTTGAGAAGATCAAATTGTTGGAAGATCAAAATCATACCTTTTAAGTGAGGCTGACAGGTAATTATTGCCAGCGGAAGTGGAGGGCGGCGGTGTTGGTAGCACGGCGCAGTGGAGGCTTTGTGGCGCGGCGGCAGTGGAGGTGGAATTTTGGTCACGCGGCGTCGAGGGGAGGATGAGGTGTTGCCGGAGGTGGGGCACAGTGGAGATGAAAACGGCAGTGAGAACGGGGCAGTGGAGGTGGGGCACCGTGGGATCGCCGGCGGTGAGAACTTAAAGTATTCGAAGAGTGAAATGGGGGATTTATTAAACACTTTTAGCGACGGAATCAAGCCGTCGCTAAAAGTCTGTCGGTGAAGGTCGAACTTTTACCGACGGCGTTATTCCGTCGCTAAAATATTTTTATTAAACCCTTGGAAATAAAAAAATTCTAAAAAAGTTTTAGCGACGGAAGTTCCGTCGCTAAAAGACTGCCGGCAAAATTCCGTCGCCAAAACTTTTTACGACATCTGATTCCGACGCTAATAGTATTTAACGACGGAATTTTTACCGGCTGGACATTTCGTCGATGAAAGATGATTTAGCGACGGAAGCACTTCCGTCGCTGAAAATCCATCGCAAAAGGCATCTTTTCTTGTAGTGGTCGCCGAGTGCTGTCATTGAGTAAAGGATGGTGAAGTAATTGAATCAGCAGACACAAAGACGAAGACAGGTACGAGCGACTGTTGGTGGGTCTCTTTGTATGTGTTGTTCAGAAGATGGAGGAGGTCGAATTTTGAATACGGGTATGAAGGGTCATCCAAACGCACTGGAATGGCTAGAAAAATTGGGTTTTTTTTTGGCTGAAAACTTAGATGTTGAAGCATGGGCAGGCGGCTTGAGGCCCGTTCCGAATGACCTATTTGACAACGATGACGACGACCAGATCTTGGAGCTCTGCCAAGCCCGCGACGATGACCGCTACCATGCCTGTGCCGACCTCCAAACGCCTAAATCAGTTATGATGAAATGAAGAAAGAAGGAAAAGAAAGAGAGAAAAAGGGAGAGATTGAACTGAAGTGATGGTTTTGCCCTTATTGTGATGCCCCATGTGCGCATCATGTGACCACTTAACGGAGAAAATTTAACCGTGATTGACGAAATGGTCAAATTGGACAGATTTGAGAGTCTAGTGGCCAAAATGGCACAAAAAAAAAGTTGAGTGACTTTCGTGAACAAAGGGTCATAGTTCGGTGGTCATTGGTGCATTTTACTCTTTATAAAATCATATGACAAGAATTATACACTTAGACCACGGAGTTGAAAAAACTGAGATAACGGGATTATTAAATCAAATAATGGATGTATCTCATGAAACTTTAAATATCTGTAGAACTCTAAACACGATAACATTTCAAATATTAACTGAATTGCATAATTCAGATAAAATGTTAGGAAGTGAAAATCACGTCCTAAACTCAGCTAACTTCTTATCAAACTTTGGAAGTTATGACACTACCAATAAATACAAACTTTGGAAGTTATGGCACTGCCAATAAATACAATAGCAACAAAACTTCATATTTATTTGAAGAAGTTATAGTATACAGTGGTAACGAATGCGAAAGAAAACCCTTTTCGAGTTGCTCAAAAGACACCAAAGATCCCATAAAAGGAATGGGTGTAGAAGAAATAGAAAAAAAAAACTACTTAGATAAAGTAGAAAAAGAAAAGTCATTGAAAAAAACCAATGATTGATGAAATAATTCCAGCTGTTCTAAAAAACAACAATATAAATAAGAAGAAAAAAGACCCATATCAGAAGTAAATAAAGCATTTGCTGATATAAATTTATGGAGCGGAGAAACCGATCCAAACTATGTAGGAACGTGGAATCCAGAATTAAACTTAGAAAGAAATTCTAACATTAATAACGTCCCTATAAGGACAAATTTAAAACAAGAATTTGTCCCAAAAAATAGAAGAAATGAGCCCGTAAATCAATACGACACATATCTTAGTATCGATTGTATTTCAAATACTGAAGAAACAATCGATAATGAGGTACAAGCCTTAAGACTTGCCATAATAGGTGATAATTTAATAGAAAGACATGCTATGAAACATTTTATTCGAGCAATCCTGCGAGGAAATGCAACTAGGTTCTGGAATAGCATAGCAGATAATAAAATGATAATTGAAGTCCAGAGCAAGCTTAATATTTGTAAGAATAGATAATGTTTTATGCGGATAACCTCAAACAAGAGTTTTGCGGAATTTCTACAAATAATATAGGTATTCAAGAAAAAAGTACTTTTACAAATTTGACAATACTACAAATATGTGATATGTGCTATTTTAAAAATTACACTTGTGAATTTAGAAATTACTTTTACAAGTTAGAATTCAGAGACATCCTCCACTCACAAAAGCTATTTATTGCCAAACTCCCTAAACCATGGGACGAGTTAGCAGAAAAAAGAATTTACTAAACTCCTAAACGACGGAATGCTTTACGATTCCTTAGGAGAAAGGATAGCAGTTGTAGAAAAAGTGTTAAAGAAATATTGTACTGAAGGACACGTAATGAAAGATATGAAAAAGCTCATGTGAGTTACGGCTGTTGCTCTAAAGTCGATAATATGGTAAACAACTATATTTGGAAAAGAAAAAAGATATGTGAAGAAATTGAAAAAAAATCAAAAAAGAAAATTTAATCCGTCAAGAGAAAAACCAAAACAATGGGGAAGATATGTTAGAAAGAAATCTAATGTTTCGTACAAAAAAAACTTCATTTCCAATAGGAAAATCACCAGAAGATTGTGATTGTTGCTAGTTATGTGGTGAAAAAGGACATTATGCGAATAAATGTCCAAATAAGAAAAAAAAATATAAGATATTTCTTATTCGCTGAAGAAAGATACGAGTCAGCATAGCGATACGAATTAGGTTTTGAAGACGAAGCATAAGAGCTTCTTTTAGAATACGACTACAAATTTGATGATGAAACAACATCAGCTGACGAAGAAAGTTTAAATAAAACTTTAAGAGGCGTGCGCACGATCTTCATACGACCATGAAGAAGAGATGATTTCCTTATCTAATAAGATAATTAGTCATAGTGAATCAATTGATGAAGAAACTCCCAATTCTACTATAAACCATTAAGAGATACCTAAAATCAAGGTTGGATAAATATACAAAAACTCCATATTCAAGTTCAAGAGTAAGATGAATGTAGAGATTTCCGAAGGAGAAACTTCGGCAAGTCAAATTGAAGAAAGAATGCTAGACATTCCTCTTTTCAAGACAGATAAGACAAAACAATACCTTAGAGAAGGATATCACTATGTCTATATTGGAACGATACAAGTTGATCTATGTCCATTATTCATAGATCGTACAGATACACCAGTAATCTTTACGAAAATCGGTGAAATTTTTTTGGAAATTTTTTTAAATGGACCAGTTTGGTTTAAAACTACACCAGTAATGTTTAATAGACAATCGGTGGAAATTTTTTGAAAAACCCCAATAGGGGGTATCCAAAGTAACGTGTATAATGGACCAGTTTGGTTTTAAACTACGCCAAACCACTTCATATCCTTAAAAGATCCTTATCTTAATAAAGCATTAGGACTGAGGATTCAGACTCAAGGCATGACCGAATTACGAGAAGTTTGCAAAAACATTGCAGTAAAAATATCGTCTAGTCTACATAGTGGTAAATACCACAAATCCACTAAGTAAAACGCTAAACAGGGAAGTAGAACTATTTGAACAAATAAGTAGTAATGTACGAGCAATAAAAGCACGGAAGATAAATCCAAAACAACTATCATTGACTAATAAATGGGTGATAGGAGAAAGATTAGCTAGTAAACAACTAGAACCTATATAGATTAGAGAAAATAAAGGTGTTATAATCCTCGAAGAACCAAGGAGATATACTATGTTCTATACCTTCCATGTTTACAAATTCCAAAGGCAAGGGAAAGGAAAAAATGACAGAAGAAGCTATCAAAGAAGAAGACAGTTCTGATGAAGATATCATAGGGTACAAAACAGTTACCATTCCAATAAGACGGAGTATGTCATCACGTGTAGAAACCATACATGTAATGACCAAAACATCAATAAATTACATTGTCATGAAGAGGCTTAAAGAAAAAGGCTTGACAGGAGATGAGCTTGAAAAGTGTATTCAAGACATTATGAGTATTATCAAAGGTAAAAGAAGGTCCGAAAAAATGAATAATAAAAGGATGGCAGTAAGTCCAAACAATTCTTATATAGAATTATGTTTTGACTTCCAGGGTTTATCACCTCTGTAAAATAGATGCTTTAGTAGATATTGGAGCATCCTATTGCCTAGCACGACCATAAATTTTACCCTCTGAAAAATGGATCAAAACAGATCAACTCATGAGCATGCGAATGACAAATGACAATGAGTTCGAGCCAGAATATGAAGCATATTATATTCCGGTCATAATAAATGGAAAACAGTTCATTATAGAGCAATTAATCCAATTTGACTTTTTAGACAGTGATTTTCTAATAGAAAATGATTTTCTCAATCAAACTGAAAATCAACCATTTATTTAGGAAGCATTTCATATTGAAATGCAACGCCAAAAAATTCTGTTGTTAAAATATGCTGCTCAAAAATATAAATTTGGTTTTCATCCAGAAAAACTAGGAGAAATCCAAAGACATATCAATAGTGAGTCTCTCTACGCAGCCCATGAATAGTACAAAAAGACTCATGAAAAAGGTTACTTGAAGAAGAAGAAGTAACCAAGGAAGAATCACTTAACGAAGAAGTAATCCAAGAAAATGCTAGTTGGGTTAAAGAAATAAACTAACATTATCAATGCAAACAAGGAAAATAAATTCCTACTTGATAGTATAAAAAATATGTTAGAAAATAATTTTAGTGATAACCCGCTAAAATTATGGGGAAAAGATAAACTTTGGGCGACGTTGACCCTCAAGAATAAAGATTATGTGGTTAACGTAAAACCAATGCAACATAGTCTTGAGATGGTTCAGGAATTTGAACGACAGATTCCTGAAATAGTAAAACAATGGTTAATATGACCCAGCGAGAGTCCTCATTCAAGTCCGGCTTTTATGGTAAAAAATCATGCAGAACAAGGTAGAGGAAAAATCAGATTAGTCATAGACTATAGAGCTTTAAACATATTAACAATCAAAGATGACTATAAAATTCCAAACAAGGATATACTGATAAATAAAATCCAGCTAGCCAACTTTTTCCCGAAGTTTGATTTATAAAGCGAATATTGGCAAATCAAAATGGAAGAATCATCAACTCCATTAACTGCCATTAGCGCACCACAAGGGCATTATGAATGGACGGTGTTACCATTATGATTGAAAAATGCTCCAACTTTATTCCAAAGAAGGATGGATAGCATTTTTAGAAAGCACGAAGATTACTGTGTAATATACATAGATGATATATTAGTATCCTAAAAAATCAGAGAAGAACATAGAAATCATCTAAAAAAGATAGCACGAGAATTCATTGACGATGGATTAGTACTATCACAAAAGAAATATGAATGGGAACAAACCACCATTAACTTTCTAGGATTGAGAATAGAAGACAGTAAGAAAATTGTCATTCGAGATCACATAGTTGAAAAAATAAAGCTATTTTCAGAACAAAGCAATGATGTAAAGCAACTTCAAAGATTTATCGGGTTGTTTAATTACATGAGGAAATTCATCCCGCATTTATCAAAACTAACAGAAGCCCTTAGTAAAAAGCTTAGAAAAGGAAAATAGATATGGGAAGATGAAGATACTCAAAATGTTTTGTGGATAAACGACCAGGTTAAAACCCTGCCAAAATTAAGTTTGCCTAAACAAGGAGAGAAGTTAGTTCTAGAAACTAGGGGTGAGCATTTAAACCGTTGAAACCGATCCAACCGTGAAAACCGAACCAACCAATCCGTCTATTTCCAAATCGATCTAAAAATCAATCGGTTTGGTTTTTTTTCTTTCCCAAACCGTACATTCGGTTCGGTTCGAATTTTTTTGAAATCGCATAAACCGAACCAACCGTATATAATGTAACATATCTATATTTTTACCTAATCCTAGTTATTTTTTACTAACCCTAGTTATCTAACCACTCATATAAAATGGGATAAACCCTAAATCCCTTAACGTAACACATATTTTTCATTTCCTGCCTACATCTCACTAAGTGTTATTAATTATAATTAAAATTTTCAGTTTTTTTGGAGCTTATTATTATGTATAAGTTATTAATTTTTGGGCCTAAACCGATTAAACCATCCAAAGCGAACCGTTCAATTCGTTCAACCCGCATAAACCGAACCGTTGAAACCAAACCATTCAACTACGGTTTGTTTTTTTTTCTCAAACCGAGGTTGGTCGGTTCGGTTTGGTATTCAGCCTCCAAACCGAATCGTGCTCACCCCTATTAGAAACTGACGTTTTTGAAAATTGTTGGGGTGCAGTATTTAAAGCAATACCTCCTGATCAAGCTAAAGAACAACTGTGTGGATACTGGAGTGGAACCTTTAAGAAGGCACTCAGTATCACATAAACGAAAAAGAGTTTTTAGCTATAAAACGTGGCATGAAATCTTTTTACATATTTCTAGTTTCAGAAAAACTTTCTTATCAGAACAGATAGTCGGAGTTTTGAAGCTTTCCTAAAAAGATACTTAAGAGATGTTAGTCAAACAAGACTTTATCGATGGCAACAATGGTTCAGCTATTATACTTTTGATGTAGAATACATCTCATCAGCCAAAAATGCACTTTCAGATAGCCTAACCAGAGAATTATGCTTTATGATGCAAGGAGTTTTACCCTAAAAAAGACTACTCAAAAGGCCTTAAAAGAAAGGTATCAAGCAGGAGATCCTGAAGTCGATCTACTGGGAGAACCATCAATAAAATTCGACTGCTATGTCATTTACCCTAAGAAGAAAGAGAACAGTTCTTTTTCAGTCACAAATCCTCCCCCAGTAATGGAAGAAGATGGTTGGAACTACCACACCGAAGACCCTAAAACAGGAAGATACAAAACTAAGCATTCAAAACCAATGCATAAGTTTTGGAATAAGGAGAGTAAGGCTGAAACCTCGACAGCGAGGTGCCCTAAACAAGTAGGCTGGAAAATAAAAATTACTATCCTAACAACAAGGATCTAAAAAGAAAAATGGCAACTGACGAAAGTGAAAAATCTTCAAAGCAGAATGTTACCATAACACAAACCAATGATAATAAAACAAAATCGTTTTATGATCCATGGTTATTTGAAGAGAGCAAAAATCTCTTTGGAAATGTCTGGCACTATTTGAGGGAAAATTACTGAAATGAGTTACGAAGAACCCTTAGTCAATTAACTTATTATTCTAAGCACTTAGAAAAAAATGCTTAATATAAACGATGAAGAATGAATGATAGTCCTACAAGAAAAAGAAGAAAGAATCCGGTTGCTTGAAAAAGTAGAATCACTACTCCCATCTGATATCACTACTAAAATAAAAGAACTAGTCAGGAAAGAAAATGAACACGAAGAGATTCTTCGCAACCCAGAAGTAAAAGAATTCCTGAATTGGGATTATGGATGGCCAAGCCTCATCACATTTGAAATTGACCGTGGTGATTGACAGAAGTAAAAGAATTCCTGAATCGGGCAAAATTAATCTTAAATGGATAGAACATGGACTCGCAGAGACAATTGAAATTAACTGAGGTGATTGGAAACTCATCAATATTCTCCCAGCTATAATCCGATATGCTCTTGGAGTTATGGGATTTAGTCAACAGGTCATCACAGTCCAGATTTATTCAAAGTTGATAGAAAGAAGTGAAACCAAGTTCTATCAGCCATACCAGATTTGGTTCATTTATCGCTTAGCTAATAAAGATTTAATAAAACCTTGCCAGCCACACAAGAATGAATTTTGGGACAGATATAATGCAGAGAAAGACAAACTTAGTTTTGTCCATGAAATTATTGAAGGCATACTAGCCGATCCCCAAGAAGCATGTTTCTGCGATGGACGAAGGATAGTAATCTTGAGGGGATGTAGAGCATCATAGAGCCCTCCAAACAAGGTCAAGATCCAATAATAAAACATTAACATCCCGTAATTTTTCGGAACGTTAAACAATCGATCGATCAATCACTTAATCATTTGATTACCTAAATTCGATAAGAAACCCCGATGTGTATCAGAGCTTCTTCAATAACTCAAACTCTCAATTACATTGTTCTTAAATAAAACATGAAAACTTAAATACTCAGGAAACTAAGATAAACATTACTTCCCTCGCGGGGGCTTAACTAAAAGAAATAATAACATTTCCAATCAACTTCTTATTAAGGCTCTAATCACTGCAAATATCTTATTGTTGATGATCACCTGCAGAAAGGAAGTCAAAGAAGAGTGAGCTTTTTAGAGCCTAGTAAGTTCGATCAAAGATTTAAAAACAATTCGGACCATCATTACATTTACAGTTAAATGATAATTTTTTAAATGATTTTTCAGATAAAACCAATGCATTTCGATATAAACATAGGGACGAGTATCAACTCAATGCCTTAAATCAATAATTATTTCAAAACACTTCAGGTATAATAAAACAGAAATATGAAACATTGAACTTGAGTAGTACTATAGCAAAGCCACCCAGACAGTGCTCGATACGCTTTACATATGCATATGTACACTGACTAGTCTATTTAGGTACTAGTTTAACCGAACCAACATAATGTCCTTATAACGCCAAAAATACACACCATCCTTATAACTCTATATTACTAACTCATGCCAACATTTAGAAGGAGTAAAGAAAATTCAAAATGCTTTATGATGAGCAAATCAATAACCAGATGAAATGAACAATGAATTCCAAGCATTCACTTTAAGGCTCAATTTAGGGTTCACGGGCAATTGAAAACATTGTTATATCAATCATAAAGACCAACATTAAATGTAGTTTATTAAAACTATTATTATAAGCATTTAAAATCAGAGTAATGATGGAGGGTTCGGATAGAAAGTCCTTACCTCGATCCAAGTTAAGTAATGCTACACAACCTCGATCAATAATCCTTCGAATCAACCTAAATTGACAATTTATTTGTTAGAACACAATATATGTCTAATATACTATAAACCCTAATATCAACTGCCCACCACGAGCTCACTTCTAACTCCAAAATTGCGTAATTCAAAGCGGGTCCCGCCCACGGCTAACCTAACCAAAATCTCTATGCACTCTTTAATACGTAACAATACTCCAAATTAATTATAAATTATAATAAAACACTTTTGTAGCTTAAAACATTAATAAAAGTCAAAATATGAATTTTCTGAAATTTTGAATATTTTCGAATTAAAATAATTTCTTTAAATGCAATAAAAACAAATAAATAGCCATAATTGTCTCTAGACGAAAATAAAGTCCCATAATTTTTAGAAAAGCAACTATGAATAAAAAGTACAAAAATTGAAATCAGAAATTAAAAGACATTAAAACTATTTTTAAATTATTCTTTTTGCTAAAAACAATGCGATACAGAAACTATATCAAATCAACCCTAAAAATCACCAAACTTAATCTGTGACTTTTTTATACTATAAAAACATTACTCTAATTTTTTTCAAAACATTTTCATGAGTTTAAAGGCTCCAAAAGAATTTTACAAATTTGAAATTATAGAAAATACTAAAAATTCATATAATCTCAAAAAATTATGTATTTTTGCCAGAAATTCTAACTTAGTCCAACGTATTATAATTTAAAATTTTACGTGTTAAGAATCACTATAAAATACCCCATGCATGTATCATACCTAACGCTAACCCGATACCCACTAACTACATACAAAAACCCACTTCTCTTCTTCTTCTATGTTGTTCTCTGCACTCAATGTACTCACTGAACCGTAGTCCCTCTTCTCCTGCAAACACACACATACACACGCACACACACATATATATATTATATATTCACACATAAGACACGTACTACAAGCATTATACTGCCTCCCCCTCTTCTCCACACACTATACACCCATTAGAACTCATGCAAACACACCATGATCAGACACACTACACAAGCACACAACTCACACGGTCTCTTGGCAGCCTTGCCACTCACATCTACACATACAAATGCACACACGAACACACGCACATGGTTGTCTTCAAGACAGCCTTTCTCAAGCACACATATTCACTATAACATCCCCGAAAATCCGGAGCTCCGTCGCTCCGAACTCCTGGGTCGTTAACCTACCGGATCACATCAAACCTGTCAGATTTACTCACTAACACATACTCCAAAACATCAAATCCGACACCATCTTAAATTCTTCAAATACAAGCTTACAAGACTGCCTAAGCTCAAACTGTTAAAATCTAAGTTCTTTACAAACTCCTTATAAATGAATCGACAGTACCAACCCGCACAGGGGTCTCATTACACGGAAGTGGCGGGCTCGCCGGAGCTCACACAGATTCTAACCCATTCCCAAATCTGCTACAACTTATCCTCACATGCAGAAGGGAGTCAAACGAAGGGTGAGCTTTTGAAAGCCCAGTAAGGTCGCACAAGGACTAACAACAGGATTACAAGCGATTCCGAAGAATCTAACCGAGGAAACTTCCCAGAATACTTCAAATGGTAAAAAAACTCAATGCTTTTCAAAAGGGTCAAAACTCATCTCAAATAGATACCAAAATAAACCAGAACAAATACGACGGATTCCAAATCAATCAATAACAGATCATTTTCAGAAAACAATGAAGATTTTCCAAAGGATTTCAACAGAAGCACAAATCATTTCAGATAATACTTTCCAGATTTCCGTAACAGTCACGACAGTATACAGAACAAATAAAATCAAAAATCAACATTGATCCTGGGTGATTGCAATGCCATTCCGGCAGAGCACAGAAGTGTACACATGCATGATGTACCAGAATAATTACTAGTCCACTTGGGTACTAGCCTGCTTTTCCTGCAGGATTCAGACCAGCCTTATTACGCCCTCCCACAGAACGGAAACCCAGGTCAACACAGAAAATCAACAATATCAATGAGCTTTAATCTAAGCTCAATCACCAAAATCAATTCGGATTCCAATAACAATATTCGGAATTTTCAGAAGAAAGCAGAATTTTCACCAGAATCAGATCAGATCAGATTTCAATAACCATAACATATCAAAATAAGTCATCATTCAGAATTTCCAGAAGAAAATCACAATAAGTAGCAAAACGATTATCGGATTTAGGCATAACAATTCGGAAGAATGGGATACAAAGAATTATCAGATTTACTCAGCATGAAATACATGTGAGCATCACAAGATTTCCAAATAATCGATTCAGGTTCAATATTGGGGTTTCTGGGCAATAACATGCTGATAGCAATACACAATTCAGAGTTCGGCATTAGCCATAAGTAAATCAATAAGTACTTACGAGTACGAGTTATCAAAATAAGGGTTCGGACAAAAGTCCTTACCCAGGGTTCAGATAGAATCCCTTACCTGGATCCGCAGTTAAACTATCTAACCGGAAGTCTTTAACGTTAACCTAAACGGAATAATCGAACTATTAGAACACAGACTATAGCAAAATATTATAACTTAATACAGACTCACGCATACTCCCAAAATGAACCTCCCCTCACCGGGTATGTAAAATTACCGAAACGCCCCTAGGGTGTAAAATTACCAAAATGGTCTTCTTGTGAGTAGAATCGCTGAAATAAGCTTCCCATATGTAAATTTATGCAAAAATACCTTTCTTAGGTCAAATTACCAAAATACCCCTTCGGGGTGGCAAATTACCAAAATGCCCCTGGGGGTTTCCGGTACCGGAAAAATCCAAAATATCTTAAAACGCTATTTTAAACATGCTGATATCACTTCTGGCCTAAAAAGTATTTTAAAGAATTTTCGCCCAAAAGTCCCGAACTAGTGTCCGGACCGAGCGCTAAAAGGTCAGTTCCACGAAAAATATCTATCGGCCACAGAATGGCACAAAAGTTTGGAATCTAATACCTATCCGTGAAATAAGATTTTACTAAAAATATCAGATTAAAATAACTTGGTTTACTAGGTTAAATAATTTGCTAATTCTGTTAAATAGATGCCCTCATTTAGCGCTCTTCACGGATACCAAAAATTTCCAAAAATTTCCAGAGGGTACATCTCGTAAAAATATCGAGGGTTACAGTTTTGGACTTTACCTAATTGTGGCTCTACCTATTTATGAAAATTCATGGAAAAACTGCCTAAAGTAATTTTGATCTTTAGCGACAATAACGATTACTATTCAAATTCATACACACACTACTTCACCCAAACTCCACATAGCTGTCTTCTTCTTTCAGCCCAGCTTTTCATCCCACACACCCTTCCTGAACACCAATTGATTCACTTCCAATTCGTTCTAAATTATTATGAATGCAGTAGATTACCTTAATTACACTCTAACACACCCATAAACACACAATTCAACCCACAATCCTACACCTACCACCATAGCCGAAGCTCACAAACTCAAGAACACACACACAAAACGCTGGAACACACACCCACGCACACTGAACTCCCACCAATTACGAAACCCTCATTAGTTTCGTCTTTCTTTTTTTTTTTAGGTCCCATGTCCATGATTCCAACAAGGTTTCACCCCAATTCTTCACCCTAAACACTCAAGCATATAAACCAACACCATGGCTGCCCAGCCATGTTCATGGCACTCCCGCACCTTGCACCAAGCCCAAACACACTCAAAAAAATTGAATTTTCATATTAGGAAGGAAGGGGAAGATTGCCCTTGAATTTCTCTTCAATCTCTCTCTCTTTCTCTTTCGCGAATTTGCTGCCAAAAATCCCTGTTTTCCCTCTGTTTCCTTCTTTCTGCTCTCTCTGTTCTCTGCATTTTTTTTCTTCTTTCTTTCCCGAAAGGGAAAGGTTACCTTTTTGTTTTTTTTCATTTCTGCTTTTGTCTACTTCTCTCTTCTTTTTCTTTATTTTTTCCTCTCACCCGAGACTCCCTTATCTACCCACTATTAAATCATTTAATTTAGCTTAGTCATAAACCTAGTAGGAGGTGGCATCTACGGGGTCAATTCACCTAAAACTTGACACCTAATGCATATTTCCAGAAATTACAAATTAACCTCCAAAATTTTAAAAATTACATTTTTGCCTCAAAATTCTTTAAACTCCAATACGCTAGTGATACCCGGGCATTGTCCAAAATTAACGCCCTTCTATTTTTCGGAGCACCAATAGTTATTTTAACTGGCTCCTGAAATTCGGGATATTCACACATTCACGCACACATTTGTGCACACAAACGCACGCATACACAGGAGTACCAACACAATACACAACCATTTCACCTCTCACGTGGCCCTTCCCCGTCACACACCCACCTTCACTACCACAACACTCACTAGATCTCGGTAGCCACGGCTGCCTTTGCACCCATAGTCTCCCTACTGTCGTAACCCAAAAAAAATAGATAGAGAAGGCTTAAAAGAAACTTACCAGAAAAGTGGCTGCGATCGCCGGAAAACTCCTTCGTTCCTTCCCCCCCCCCCCTCTCTCTCTCTAGGCATACTCGAAGAAGAAAGAGTGGGTGTTGACGGCTGCCCTAGTAAGCAAACTATTTATATATAAAAGCCCTAATAGGAAAATCACATAGAACACCCTTACACTTTCTTTACTCGCTTTAATTCTTACCCGAAACTTTTATCACCGCGAAATGGTCCAAAAATAAATATCTATGATAATTTAGGTGTTAAGAAAATTATTAACGGCTGATACGCTACCCCGCTTTCTTATTCGTCGCTAAAAGTACACCGATGTAAAAATAAATTGCCACTAAAAGTTGTTAAAAATATCGATACGAACTAAAAAACAATTTGCCACTAAAAGTTTTAGATTAAGCCGTTAAAAATATCGGGGTATTACAAAAACTCTATGAACAATCAGCAGTTAAGGACAAGAAGAACCAAATCTGCCTTGCAAACTTTTGAGTTGTACAAGAGCATTCGGGACCACATGATAAGAATGACTGAAATTGACATAATGACTAGCGAAAAATGACAAAGCCAAGTGGGGAAGAGAATAAATATGTCTGCGATAATAAAAGAGAAAGATGACCCTACAAAAAATAATAAAAGATTTTCATTGTTGAAGAATCTTATGTGCCTGATCTTTTCATCTATAAAATGGGTCGAAATAAGAGCTAGAAGGCATATGAAGTTTGAGAGAGTGTGAAGTGTGCTAAGAATCGGTGTGTGCAACAATCGAATGAATCATTCCTTTCTATTGCTCCTTTATAAGATTTTCTTTCCGGTATAAATAAAAGAAGTATTGGTTTTAGTTCGACGTTCTTCTATTTCACTTTTCCAACCAATATCCTGTAAGCTTGAGGGTGTTTGATTATAGCTTTAGCCAATTCTGATGAAGGGAAGACGGCGAGTTATGTGTCCACTTGGTGAAAAACTTGGATATCGGAAAGCAACATGAGAAGCATGGGGGGCGTACATTCAAAGACCAAGAACAACGTCTCTGTAAGTAACCTTATATCCTAAAACAACCTTGTAATTTTATTTTGTAAGTTATAAAGTATTAGGGTGCATAAAATTATATTTTTCTAAAGTTTTGGGTCAGATTGAAAATACGTTAAAGTATTTGGGTTATCTAGCACTATTGAAGAAGAAGATTTAGTTTGGACCGTCCATAAATCACTGTAGAACGGCCAGATCGTGTTGGCAATATATATATATATATATATATTTGTGGAAAAAAGCTAACCTCTACTAAGAGTAGCGGTTAGGCGAGTTACACTTATAAAAAAAAAGGAATCTGGGTCGTCCATGATAACGCGTGGACGGCCGGATGACAGTTGGAGAAATAAGATTTTCTCCACCGGTAGATAGGGATTGGCTCCCATATATATATATATATATATATATATATATATATATATATATATATATGTATGTGTGTGTGTGTATGTGTGTGTGTGGGGGGGGGGGGGAGCTGATCCGTTGACCGCGCGGGCAACTTGGGTTAAGTTGTCCGAGTGATCTGGTCGTCCACAAGAGATCTGTGGATGGTCTAGATCTTTTTTTTACATTTTTTAAATTCCGTCTGCTACATAATGTAGCGGACAATTTTCCCTATCACCTTATCGTCTCAAGCCCTCGCAAGCCATCAAAAACGATCACCTCGTCGCTCTCAAGCCTCATATGTTTTCAACCTGGATAATTTAAGGTAGAGCACCGTAGTCCATCTTATCTTACCACTACTACAACTTGGCGATTCTTTGAGAAAGGATGCATATGCCACGCTCGTTGTGGATTTTCTGGGAAGAACTTCCAACACTATCCATGCTTTCACTCAAGATGAGACGTCTCTGAGCGGAGGAGAAACATTGGGGAATTGAAGGAGACCCGAAAAGGGTCTGGATAGTCGGATTGAAAATACTTGAACTCTATTTCATTTGATTTATACAGAATTCTCATTTCCCCGTACGAGTTCTTCTTCCCTTTAAATTGAGAGTCTAATCATTCTTATTGCTTTCTATCTTCTCTTTTACTAATTCAAATCTCTCTATCTATGTTATCCTATTGGGGTTGCATCAACTTGCCTCAGGGATTTCATAAATGTTGACTAATATAACTCAAATTACAGGTATGAACATTTGACGAGAAATGCACCAGCGGAGGATCCAAAGTCTCTTTCTTCCTCCTCATTTGCAAGGTAGATCTGAAAAAGATGTATCCTAAATAAGGATTGAATTATACTTGGCCATGGTGGATGGTGGTGCTTAAGGTGCTGCAGCGGCGGCGGTGTAGACATCGTTGGTGCGATGCAGTTGGTTGTTGATGATGATGGTGGCAAGAAGGGAACGACACTCTGAGAAGCTTGAGCTTGATCATTCATCTGCATTGTCATGTTCCTCTCCACAGCTATGCGAGACATGTTTGCTTTGGGTTAAGAGAAAGAGAGCTTGATACCAGAAACAACGCACAGTTGGTATATATATCATGTCCGCTACATTATGTAGCAGACAGAGAATTTCAATACGTGATTCACTGTGACAAGGGGTATTTTTGTAAAAAAAAACCGTCCGCTACATTATGTGGCAGACGGTATTAAAAAAACGTAAAAAAAAGATCTGGACTGTCCACATCTCGCGCGTGAACAGCCAGATAGCACGGGCAATTTAGCGGAAGTTGCCCGCGCGAGCAACGGATTAGCTCTCATATATATATATATATATATATATATATATGGGCCCGATCCACACCCACCGGTGGATAAAAAAATTTTCTCGACCCAACCGCTTCTCTTACCACCGGTTGGCATTTTCTCGTGGGCCCCACCACAAAAGCACTCATTTTTTTTTGAGCCCAACCGCATGTAAGACAAGCGGTTGGGCATAATTATTTTTTTGACATGGGCCCACCACAAAACCCAACCGCTTCTCTTAGAAGCGGTTGGTAAACCCTCTTTTTTTAATAATTTTTTTAAAAAACCAACCGCATATAAAAGAAGCGGTTGGTGGCTTTTTTTTTGTGGCTCCCACACAAAAATTTTCAATTTTTTTGATTGGCTGACAGAAAAAAAAAAATTCGAGCCACGGCTGCCACGTGGCCTCCCCCGCGACTGCCACGTGGCAAAACCGCGTGGTTGGTGCGATGGCCCTGCCACGTGGCATCCCCCGCGCCTGCCACGTGGCCCAACCGGGTGAAGGGGCGCCTGTTGGGGAGAATCCCTGCCGCGTGGCCTCCACGCGCCTGCCACGTGGACGTGGCCCTGCCACGTGGCATCCCCCGCGCATGCCACGTGGCCCAACCGGGTGAAGGGGCGCCGGTTGGGGAGAATCCCTGCCGCGTGGCCTCCACGCGCCTGCCACGTGGCATCCCCCGCGCATGCCACGTGGCCCAACCGGGTGAAGGGGCCCCGGTTGGGGAGAATCCCTGCCGCGTGGCCTCCACGCGCCTGCCACGTGGACGTGGCCCTGCCACGTGGCCTCCCCCGCGCATGCCACGTGGCCCAACCGGGTGAAGGGGCCCCGGTTGGGGAGAATCCCTGCCGCGTGGCCTCCACGCGCCTGCCACGTGGACGTGGCCTTGCCACGTGGACGTGGCCCTGCCACGTGGCCTCCCCCGCGCATGCCACGTGGCCCAACCGGGTGAAGGGGCCCCGGTTGGGGACAATCCCTGCCGCGTGGCCTCCACGCGCCTGCCACGTGGACGGTGGCCCTGCCACGTGGCATCCCCCGCGCCTGCCACGTGGCCCAACCGGGTGAAGGGGCCCCGGTTGGGGAGAATCCCTGCCGCGTGGCCTCCACGCGCCTGCCACGTGGACGGTGGCCCTGCCACGTGGCATCCCCCGCGCCTGCCACGTGGCCCAACCGGGTGAAGGGCCCCGGTTGTTGCCCTCTGCTTCTGCCACGTGGCCCCCCCCCCACGCGCCTGCCACGTGGACGTGGCCCTGCCACGTGGCCTCCCCCGCGACTGCCACGTGGCCCAACCGGGTGAAGGGGCCCCGGTTGTTGCCCTCTGCTTCTGCCACGTGGCGCCCCCACGCGCCTGATGTCCCCGTGACTCTGTCCTTCCCCCTCCCCGTGACTGTCCTTTGCCTTTATTTTTCGCTCACGGGTTTTTTTTCTGCAGAGACCCTCTTTTTCTTCTCTCTTCCTTTTTCTTCTCTATTTATAATCCCCTCCCCCAACCATTCTTCTCCACATTTCTGCTCTGCTCCGCATTTTTTCTCCACAAACCAAAAAATTTTAGCGCTAAAGAAGATCGGTAGATTTTTGTTCTAATACATTAAGTCGCAACTAGTAAGTATTTTGAATTTCCTTATAATTCAATGTTAGGTTTATACAAATCAGCGTATTACACTTAGCGTATTACATTATATTTATAGACAGCTTTTTCACGGATTTATAAAAAATAGCTAGAGCGTGATTTGGCCCACTTTCTAAACAGGGACCCTAGTTATTCTGAAAGGATCTGTATCATGTAAACATTTCAGATTTTTCCAAGCACCGTAGCGGGGCTAACTGATATGGGGAACCGTGTACCTTCGCAGTCTAATTTAAAATACCAAGCTAGCGCGATTTCGCGCGAAACTTTTACGAGAACCCTAGGATGTTGGGAAGTTCCATTCCCCAGGATTTCGCGCCATTCCGGAACCGTTTGCTATTTTTTTTGCCCGAACGCCCCTTTCAGCGCTCGCCCCGGACCTCCATTCGGGATTTTTGCGCGAAAAATCCGTAAAATACTTTTTAGGCCAATGATGAACTCACGAAGCGTAAAGTAGCATTTCGAGGCACCTTTGAGATTTTTCCTGATGCCAGGGGCATTTCGGTAATTTGCCACCCCGCGAGGGGTGTTTCGGTAATTTTCCCGCGCCAAGTTTTTAATTACACAGTTTTAGTCCAGGAATGTAATCACAGAACCTGAAATGTTGTTTTGAAGCTGGTTCGGGGGCGTTGGGGTGATAGTGAACCCCGGGGGCATTTCGGTAATTTGCCGCTCAACGGGGACTATTTTGCTAGGAAGGATCCAGCTGAAAGGGTCGTACCTTAAAATAACTTTTAGTTCAGCAAAGGGTGTCAGACACCCGAAAAATTTTATTGTCCCGGGTGAATTCAGGAACTTGTGACGCACCGGCGATGACTGCCAGGGGGTATTTTGCACAAGTAGTGGGTGTTTTGGTAACTTTCCCCCTTTAAAATTTTTCCTGATATATTGGGTATATAATTGACGTAATACATTTAAAAACTTGACTTCAAAGCGGTTTTGAGGTCTTGTAGGGGCCATCGGGGGGTATATTGCTATATAACCACGTTGGCGCTAAATTCAGTGAGAACTAGCGTAATTAACCGTTCGGAGTGGTGGGAAGTGAGGATTTGTTTTAATACATTGAAATAATGACTATTGCTAATGTGTTGGTAAGCTAGGTTAAAGATCCAGATATGTAGTTTACCCCCTGGGGCATTTCGGTAATTTGCCGCTCATCGGGGGCTATTTTGTTAGGAAGGATCCAGCTTAAAGGGCCATACCTTAAAATAACTTTTAGTTCAGCAAAGGGTGTCAGACACCCGAAAACTTATTTTGTCCCGGATGAATTCAGGAAGCTTAAAATGCCGTTTCAAAGCACTCCGAACGATTTTTTGATGGTAGGGGGCATTTTTGGTAATTCGCAGCCCCGAGGGGGGTATTTTCGTAATTTTACAGCGTTAAGTTTTTTAAAGGACTTCTTAGTCCAGAAATGTAAGCAAAGCACCTAAAAGGTTGTTTTCAAGCTGATTTGGGACGTTAGGGTGATAATGAACCCCCCGGGGGCATTTTGCTAATTTGCCCCCGTCGGGGGCTATTTTGATAATTTTACATTATACAAATTTTTCCAGCAATTACGTTTAAATAATTTTTATTCTTCTTTTATTTAATTCTATGACTTGTTGATAATCGTATTGGTTTTTATTTTTTAGATTTCAGTATAAATATGGATGCAACTGGAGGAAATATTTTTTGTGAAGGTTCTGATCCACCTTACTTGGGTCAAATTTTCCAAACACTGGACGAAGTCGAAGCATACTACAGAGCATATTCGAAAACGATGGGTTTCGGTATTAGAACTAAGACGACTAGAAAACGGGTGAATACCGATCAAATTGGTGCAAGGTTATTTGAGTGTCATAGAGGAGCACCGTATGTACCCCCCGTCGTTCAGATCAGTGACGAAGGGACAACAAGACAAAGAAAACGGGACACATTTCCGGGTACCGGCTGCAAAGCCCATGTGTATGAAAAAAAAAAAAAAAATGAAAACCATTGGGTTGTGACGGGTGTGGAGTTGAGCCATAATCATCAGTTTTGCACCCCTAGTATGATTGGTCAAATTCATCAACACCGAGAAATAAGCGCGGCACACAGACAACTGATTTCAACAATGGCCGACGCTAAAATATCACCTTCTAAGATGATGGGGGTTTTCTCAAGCCAGGCTGGGGGGATTGACAAGTTGACTTTCAACGACGTTGACCTTCGAAACCAACTCCGTGCTCAGAGGAGAGAGTCTTTCGGTCAGATCGATTCTCAAGCTACACTTGATATCTTCAGGTGCCTTCAGAGTGAGAATTCTGGATTTTTCTACAGTCTCCAAGTGGATGATGAGGGCCGCATTAGTACTATATTTTGGGTGGACCCCCGTTCTAGAGCTGCTTACCAAAATTTTGGGGATGTTGTGACGTTTGACACCACATACCGCACCAATAAGTACTATATGCCTTTTGCTCTGTTCACCGGGGTGAACCACCACTATCAGTCAATCTCATTTGGCTTTGCCCTGCTTAGGGATGAGACGGAGGAGTCATTTACGTGGTTATTTGAAACGTGGCTTCAAGCAATGTATCATATTCCTCCAAAGACCATCATCACCGACCAAGATCTAGCAATGAAAAATGCAATCGCTAAGGTCCTTCCAGATACTCACCATGGCCTGTGCACGTGGCACATAAGCAACAAATATCCCGAACGGCTTCACAATGTATATGCAAAGCATCCGGAATTCAAGACTGACTTTAATACATGCGTGAAGAAATCGTTGACGGTAGACGTGTTCGAGGAGAGGTGGGCCACGTTAATGGATGACTACGGTTTGCACAATCATGGATGGTTAAAATCGTTGTATGAGATCAAGACACTTTGGGTTGGTGCCTACACGAAGAAGTTTTTTGCAGCCGGAATGACTACGACATCGAGAAGCGAAGCTATGAATTCATTCTTCGATGGGTACGTAGGCCAGTCTTCAAGTATAGCGGAGTTTGTACTAGAGATGCAGAAAGCCCTTGAGAGGCAATTGTACCGTAAGAGAGAAGCCGACGCGGCTACAGTTTACAAAGAAAGAGCCATACTACTTCGTTCACCATTGGAGGCTCATGCGGCTCAAGTCTATACGAAGGAAATGTTTCGACAGTTTCAAGAGGAACTATTAAAGTCGAATCAATATGGCATGACAAAGTTGCACGAGTTTTCCACCAGAGATCTCAAGGTTTATGCTTTGACAAATGTGACGAATTATGCCAATCCGTGCTCTTCGTCGGCTCCGAAGAACAGAAGACATTTTACCGTAGCTAAATGTATGGACACCGGGTTGGTAAATTGCAACTGTCAACTCTTTGAGCATAAAGGTATACTTTGTCGACATGCGTTGAGGGTTTTGAGCGCCAAGAATGCAACTCAAATCCCTCCACAATATATCTTGGAACGGTGGACGAAGGAAGCCAATAGAGTCCACGGTCACATTCCTTACGTGCCCAGTGTTTCAGTTGATTTCAGGCAATCTGAGGCGCTGCGATATAATCATCTTTGTAACATCATGCACGGTTTATCAATGGATGCAGCGTCAACATTTGATGGGTACACCTATCAAGTTGAAGCAGCCGCACGGGATCATGCTAAGCATGCACAGTTTAGGATGGCATTACCAGAAAGCCGGGACCCTCGACCGACTCCAGCCGGTAGATTCAATCGAGCCAAACAGCCAGTCATTGACGGCACTAGCATGCGAGATGAGGATGACGGCATTTTTGATCCAATTATTACCCAAACAAAAGGGCGAAAACGAGAAATCCGCATGAAGAATCCGATTGAAAAAGCAACGGGTCAAAAAAAATTGCGAAAGTGTGCGTTGTGTAATAAGATGACTGATCATGACAAGAGAAACCATTACAAAGTGTTAGCTATGGAACCTGGAAGAATGGTGGAGGAGGACGATGAGGAGGAAGAGTGTTAGGGTTAATGTTTCAGTTGTTTACCATCATAACTTTTCTAATGTTTAAATTTGTGATTTGATTTGTTGAATCTTTAATTTGTGATTTGGTTTGTGGATTATTGAAATTTTTTGAATGGCATATTCGCGCACGCTTTAGCGCCCAATTCATAGGTTCCTGAAAAATCTTGTAATTTGTTTTGTTCATTGCACTTTAGTCACGCTTTAGTGGCCACTTCATAACGCTCGAAAAATCTTGTAAATTTTTTTGTCACTTTTTTTCCGCTCATTGCACATGAGGCGCGCTAGTTAGCCCATTCTTATGTATTTCGGCGAAAAACGAGACACGTTATTTTTTCGGTTTTCCTATGAAGGGCCTATTCGGGCACACTTTAGGGGCTGATTCTTATCGCTCGCAAAAGCTTGTAAATTTTTTTGTCACTTTTTTTTCCGCTCATTGCACATGAGGCGCGCTAGTTAGCCCATTCTTATGTATTTCGGCGAAAAACGAGACACGTTATTTTTTCGGTTTTCCTATGAAGGGCCTATTCGGGCACACTTTAGGGGCCGATTCATAACGTTCGAAAAATCTTGTAAATTTTTTTGTCACTTTTTTTTCGCTCATTGCACATGAGGCGCGCTAGTTAGCCCATTTTTATGTATTTCGGCGAAAAACGAGACACGTTATTTTTTCGGTTTTCCTATGAAGGGCCTATTCGGGCACACTTTAGGAGCCAATTCATAACGCTCGAAAAATCTTGTAAATTTTTTTGTCACTTTTTTTTCCGCTCATTGCACATGAGGCGCGCTAGTTAGCCCATTCTTATGTATTTCGGCGAAAAACGAGACACGTTATTTTTTCGGTTTTCCTATGAAGGGCCTATTCGGGCACACTTTAGGGGCCAATTCATAACGCTCGAAAAATCTTGTAAATTTTTTTCACTTTTTTTCCGCTCATTGCTCATGAGGCGCGCTAGTTAGCCCATTCTTATGTATTTCGACGAACAACGAGACACGATATTTTTTCAAACGCGTAATATGAAATGTATATTCGCGCACATTTTAGCGCCAAATTCATAGCATGCAAAAATTTATGTACATTTCTTTTTGGTACAGTTTGTCGTAACATCACAGCAGCTATCCACGCACGTCGGCATTATGGTAATGAAGTCGTCTGGCTTCATTCTTTTTCAGTTCCCAGGCTATCCTATACCTAAACGTCAAGGCATCCTTCCTAGTCCACGAGGAGTGTTTGAGCACTTCCGATCGAGCAATGTAGTCCATGTACTTGAGGACGTAAATCCCGCAATCGTTACCGTTATATTGCTTTAGTCGGTCCTTTATCATCACGACCGTCCAAGGCTCCCCCCGTGGCCGTCCGCACGCTATCGAGAGGACAGTAGTCTGCATCCAACAATAAAATCGCGAATCAAGCCTATGAAACAACAACAATATACTATGAGCCAAGGTCAAAAAATAAAAACTAACCACTAAAGTGATGTAGTCGTTGTACATCTGTGCCAGCAGCTGTCCGGGCTCGTCCTCCCTTAGGCTATCGTATATGTGAACCGTTCTGAACGCTGGATGGAGAACTAATAGGAACCAGTGGTGCCCATGAAGACAAGGTATCATGATAAGGTTCGCATCAGCAGCGGGACATTGATACTCTGCGTTCATCATGCATAACACGTTTCGACCTGGTTTCCAATTACTCCTGTTGCCCCTTTCTTCCATTGATGGAATTCCCGGATCGCTAATTCCATAAAATGAGTGGGATACATGTTAAGCTTACAGTATTCAGAACGGTTAAATTTATGCTCTCTAATCCGGAGCAGATCTATATAAGCGTTGATGACAAAATTTGAAAGATCTGTCTCCGGCGCCAACATTCTAATATCCGAATGACCTAGGAGTGTCCCAAGAGGGAAGTCTGTTGCATTGACAGGCTCATGCCCGAAGTAGTGCCGGTCGATCCAAGCCATCTTCTCCGGCCTCAATGGCTTCGTCGCCTGTCCTTTGTTCGACCGGAAACTTGGGCGCGAGGCATGGATTCCTACTTGGGGAACCTGACTCTGGCACAGAGAGTCGTACGCGTCAGGAGGAGGGCGACTAGACGGCTCCCACACCTGACTGGAAGTTCGGTAGTCGTACGCGTCAGGAGGAGGGCGACTAGACGGCTCCCACACCTGACTGGAAGTTCCGTAGTCGTACGCGTCAGGAGGAGGGCGACTAGACGGCTCCCACACCTGACTGGAAGTTCCGTAGTCGTACGCGTCAGGAGGAGGGCGACTAGACGGCTCCCACACCTGACTGGAAGTTCGGTAGTCGTACGCGTCAGGAGGAGGGCGACTAGACGGCTCCCACACCTGACTCTGGGGCTGATAGTCGTACGCGTCAGGAGGAGGGCGACTAGACGGCTCCGCTTGGTAACCCCGGTACGCAGGACTAAAGTTTTGAACATCAGACTTGTACCTCGCAATGGACCTCCTGATATTGTCAGGCGCCTATGCGCCAAACCAGTCAAACGACTCTAGCTGCTTGCACACATCAGTGGCCTGGTCAACCTAAAAAACATGCATAGAAAATATGGCTAATCATTTCATTTGATGGTCGATACGCGTGCGCAACTAAATTATCAAACAACACTAGCATGACTTACAATGGCCAATGCCCAGAACTGGTCATAGACCTCACGTGGCGCATACGATTTGGTCCTGACTTCGGCAGGGCGAGTCACCCTCGTGCGCGTCACCCTGAGAAACCACTGTAAGTAGTCCTCGGTACTGATGCCGTCGCGCTTCATCGATACAAGGGTGTCATACGTGTCCTGCCAGGTATTCCATTGTTGCACCTCGTCACCCAACACAGTCAAGGCATTAGCCACCTCGAAGTTCAGCCCTCGACCACCCCTGTATGGCCGCATGTCTACAGCGGGTTTCGGAATCCCTTGTGGACAGCCAGCTTGCTTCATAGCTCGATCGGGCATCTGAAACTCACATTCTTCGAAGTGAATGAGCGGCACCCGAACCAAACCTGCAAGCACGTACGACACCGGAAGTTGCCAACACAACTCATCCAACAGATGCATCACCTTCTCATATGGCTGCCACGCCACCTGGTATGCATCCAGCATCTCTAGTTCCCCCCGATAGAACTGTAGATGGTTGTGAGGGTCTACCCGTCTCCTCCTCCGGGGGGTCGGAGGCCCCCAGGCCCACACCCTAGGCCACGTCTCATCGGAATCTACCAACGGTTGTGGACGACCCGTGGGTAGCCTCTCGTAAGACCAAACCTGTGAACGCAAACATTATATGGAATTAGTAATGAATCCCGAATATATTGACTAAGGATCCTCCAAGAAAATAAATGCTCATACCTGTAATAGAGTCAGGCAGGCGGCAATGGACTTGGCACCGTATCTCGTAGCCTTATGCAGTGCTCGATATAGATGCGCAAGGACAGCTGAACCCCACGAATACGAGTATACCTCGTCAAGATCCTCCAATAACACCATATACTTCGGATGCACCGTGTTTTTCGAATGCGTCGGAAGTAATATGGCTCCAATAATATACAGAAGGTATGCCCTCGTATACGTCACGAAATCCTGACGAGTGTATTCATCCGGTAGCACGCCATACTGCTCTCTCAGCCATTTAAGCTTGACGCCGTTTGTTGTAAGAGCTGCCCTTGGAATTCCCGGAAAATAATGCCTAGCCATATTCGCTACGGATGCAAACGGCACGCTCAGAGTAACGGGTCTGCCGTGACATGGGATTCCAAGTATATATCCGACGTCCTCTAACGTAACAGTCATTTCACCAAACCGGAAATGAAATGAGTTCGTCTCGCTCCTCCATCGTTCAACTAGAGCGGATATAAGGCAATCGTCGTGGCGATACCATTTCCTGCAATCGGTGAACAGGCTTAAATTTTGACCGTGTATAAGGGCTTTTTGTTCCTCGTTTAGTACCCACTCTTCAATTCCTCTTGTGGTTTGAATTGTTTCCAAAACACCCCTATCGACACCGTCAAATACGTGCCTCGCGACGTGGTCATCGTCATCGTAAAGGATTGATGTATCATGAGGGCCGGGGTTGAAATCCATATCACTAAGAACAAAATATAATCGTAAACCAACATATCAGGTTATAATATTCACATTCCAAAACTACATACCTAGATCTTTAACCTAGCTTACCAACACATTAGCAATAGTCATTATTTCAATGTATTAAAACAAATCCTCACTTCCCACCACTCCGAACGGTTAATTACGCTAGTTCTCACTGAATTTAGCGCCAACGTGGTTATATAGCAATATACCCCCCGATGGCCCCTACAAGACCTCAAAACCGCTTTGAAGTCAAGTTTTTAAATGTATTACGTCAATTATATACCCAATATATCAGGAAAAATTTTAAAGGGGGAAAGTTACCAAAACACCCGCTACTTGTGCAAAATACCCCCTGGCAGTCATCGCCGGTGCGTCACAAGTTCCTGAATTCACCCGGGACAATAAAAGTTTTCGGGTGTCTGACAACCTCTGCGGAACTAAAAGTTATTTTAAGGTATGACCCTTTAAGCTGGATCCTTCCTAGCAAAATAGTCCCCGATGAGCGGCAAATTACCGAAATGCCCCCGGGGGTTCACTATCACCCCAACGCCCCCGAACCAGCTTCAAAACAACATTTCAGGTTCTGTGATTACATTCCTGGACTAAAACTGTGTAATTAAAAACTTGGCGCGGGAAAATTACCGAAACACCCCTCGCGGGGTGGCAAATTACCGAAATGCCCCTGGCATCAGGAAAAATCTCAAAGGTGCCTCGAAATGCTACTTTACGCTTCGTGAGTTCATCATTGGCCTAAAAAGTACTTTACGGATTTTTCGCGCAAAAATCGCGAACCGGTGTCCGGGGCGAGCGCTGAAAGGGGCGTTCGGGCAAAAAAAATAGCAAACGGCTCCGGAATGGCGCGAAATCCTGGGGAATGGAACTTCCCAACATCCTAGGGTTCTCGTAAAAGTTTCGCGCGAAATCGCGCTAGCTTGGTATTTTAAATTAGACTGCGAAGGTACACGGTTCCCCGTAGCAGTTAGCCCCTCTACAGTGCTTGGAAAAATCTGAAATATTTACCTGATACAGATACTTTCAGAATAACTAGGGTCCCTGTTTTGCACGTTGGCCAAATCACGCTCTAGCTATTTTTTATAAATCCGTGAAAAAGCTGTCTATAAATGTAATGTAATACGCTATTTTGAATCGCTATAAATGTAATACGCTAAGTGTAATACGCTGATTTGTATAAACCTAAAATTGAATTATAAGGAAATTCAAAATACTTACTTGTTGGGACTTGATGTATTCGAAGAAAAATCTACCGATCTTCTAGCGATTATCCACCGATCTTCTTTAGCGCTAAAATTTTTTGGTTTGTGGAGAAAAAATGCGGAGCAGAGCAGAAATGTGGAGAAGAATGGTTGGGGGAGGGGATTATAAATAGAGAAGAAAAAGGAAGAGAGAAGAAAAAAGAGGGTCTCTGCAGAAAAAAAAACCCGTGAGCGAAAAATAAAGGCAAAGGACAGTCACGGGGAGGGGGAAGGACAGAGTCACGGGGACATCAGGCGCGTGGGGGCGCCACGTGGCAGAAGCAGAGGGCAACAACCGGGGCCCCTTCACCCGGTTGGGCCACGTGGCAGTCGCGGGGGAGGCCACGTGGCAGGGCCACGTCCACGTGGCAGGCGCGTGGGGGGGGGGCACGTGGCAGAAGCAGAGGGCAACAACCGGGGCCCTTCACCCGGTTGGGCCACGTGGCAGGCGCGGGGGATGCCACGTGGCAGGGCCACCGTCCACGTGGCAGGCGCGTGGAGGCCACGCGGCAGGGATTCTCCCCAACCGGGGCCCCTTCACCCGGTTGGGCCACGTGGCAGGCGCGGGGGATGCCACGTGGCAGGGCCACCGTCCACGTGGCAGGCGCGTGGAGGCCACGCGGCAGGGATTGTCCCCAACCGGGGCCCCTTCACCCGGTTGGGCCACGTGGCATGCGCGGGGGAGGCCACGTGGCAGGGCCACGTCCACGTGGCAAGGCCACGTCCACGTGGCAGGCGCGTGGAGGCCACGCGGCAGGGATTCTCCCCGACCGGGGCCCCTTCACCCGGTTGGGCCACGTGGCATGCGCGGGGGATGCCACGTGGCAGGGCCACGTCCACGTGGCAGGCGCGTGGAGGCCACGCGGCAGGGATTCTCCCCAACCGGCGCCCCTTCACCCGGTTGGGCCACGTGGCATGCGCGGGGGATGCCACGTGGCAGGGCCACGTCCACGTGGCAGGCGCGTGGAGGCCACGCGGCAGGGATTCTCCCCAACCGGCGCCCCTTCACCCGGTTGGGCCACGTGGCAGGCGCGGGGGATGCCACGTGGCAGGGCCATCGCACCAACCACGCGGTTTTGCCACGTGGCAATTGCGGGGGAGGCCACGTGGCAGCCGTGGCTCGATTTTTTTTTTTCTGTCAGTCAATCAAAAAAATTGAAAATTTTTGTGTGGGAGCCACAAAAAAAAAAGCCACCAACCGCTTCTTTTATATGCGGTTGGTTTTTTAAAAAAATTATTAAAAAAAGAGGGTTTACCAACCGCTTCTAAGAGAAGCGGTTGGGTTTTGTGGTGGGCCCATGTCAAAAAAATAATTATGCCCAACCGCTTGTCTTACATGCGGTTGGGCTCAAAAAAAAAATGAGTGCTTTTGTGGTGGGGCCCACGAGAAAATGCCAACCGCTGGTAAGAGAAGCGGTTGGTGGAGAAATTTTTTTTATCCACCGGTGGGTGTGGATCGGGCCCCTATATATATATATATATAGACACACACACACACACATTAATATGGAGCACGTGCATTGCACGTGGACGTGGCTGTGTGTAATTTTTTAAGTCATATCTTTAGTTCTTGTGATCTGTTAAATGTTTAGGACTCTTAATTGCAAGATGCTAGACCAAAGAAATGTTTGATGTTGCTGGTAAAAATAAGAGCAAATGGAGAAATTAAAGAAGCAACTTACATATATGTTGTTGTAAATTGTTAACTTTGTTTCTGGAATTCATTCGAGATATGCAATCTCTATCATTTTATTGTAATTCGGTGTGGTTGTAACACTCCAGATTTTATTTATTTTTTTAGGATACTTGTGTAAGTATGAATTAGAATGTATTGTGACTTTTAATTAAATAGTGGGCCTAAAGAGAAAATCAATTTAACTTTTTCTTCCAGAAAGTGGTTATACTTTTGGGATTAGATGATCCAATTTAAATTTGGACTTTAGCTTGACCCATTTATAAAGTTAGAGGAATTTGGGACGTAATGGGTATTTTGCAATTCTAATTGTTTTAGGAATATAATTACATTCCTTTTAGGCTGATGAGTTATGTATAATACAATTCCTAAGAGTACAACAAACTTCAGAAGAGCCTCCAAAGAATCTCTAGGAATAACACTCTTGAGATTTTGGTCATTACATTGAGGTAAGAGCTTAATTTGATATTGAGATTGAGGTTTGTGATAAGAACCACATAAGCTAAAGTGATTGATAGCGTCTAATTGAAATTTTGGGTACTATTATATTAGGGTTTTTGATACAATTTGTTTGAGGAGGTCAAGACTTGGAGTTGATCGATTTGTGCAATTGAGGTAAGAGTTTTCTCACGCGTTTACCCCAACTGAATTCTGATTATCAATTCGTTCGTCAATTGATTTTTTGTTTAAAGATATCTATTGATTCTTTAGAACCCTAATTACATTCTTGATCGTTACGCTAAATAGTTCTTTGTACTTTCGATTATTGACTTTGATTCGTGATCTTTTTGTTGTAAATCTTTGTAACAACTTTAAAATTGCATACCTTTTTCATCCCTTGTCAAATTTCAGTGTTCATGCACTTTTTGAAAACCTCAGATAGTTTACTACAACTTTTTAGTTTTGGGTTTTCTGAAATTCCAAGTGATAGATATTCGAAAATAGATCTAAACAATTTTATGCTTATATTTCTACCAATTCAAGTCATCCAAATTCGATTAATTGTATCTTATTTTATTATCATTTTTTAATGATATTGGACATTATGAAATCCTTGAAGAGTCATTTTCAACTTTGTAGTTTAAGATTTTATCATAATCCGTTTAGTTCTTGGTCAAAATTGAGTTTGAAAGTTATTTGTCAGTGCAGACCTTTCTGTTTTTGACACTGTAAATCAGCCCACTTCGATTTGTTCTATCTCCTTTGTTTCTCATTGTTTTTTGATGATTATAGATAATCTGGAAACCTTAAGGAGTCCTCTTAAACTTCTTACTTTTATGTTTTCTCAGAATCTATCTATTTTCCGATCGAAATTCAGTTTGGAAGTTATTCGTCGGTGCAAAAGTTGCTGTTTGACACTGCAAATCAGCTTACTCTGACTTACTCCATCTTATTCATTTCTTATCCAAATTTGATGATCTTATACATTAACGAGTCCTCTTCCTTTGAGTTATCTTAGAATTTTTTGATTTCATTGTTGAAGTTAACCCTTGAATAAAACTATTCTCCATAGAATCGTGTGAACGAGAATGACTTTGTCTGCTTCTAACTCTTGGTGTTTATTAAGTTGATTTGGTATATGTTTTTATATCTGGGGCGAGCCATGTCACAGTGTATGTGACTTATCTATTTCTGACTTACCCACGTGGATTGGAACGTGGGCTACCTCAGCGGGATGAGCTAGAGATCGCGATCTTACTTTCTGAACCTTGTCTCATGTGTCAGTGATGGCACGCGTGACACATTTCTGAATGGCTCCCGTGGTTTTCGTCTTTGTTCTGATTGAACATTTGAATTTTGATATATGATCTATTTGAAGACATTTTCGAACTTATCTGAAGTATTATTGAATTCACTAGAGTCTTTTTGAAATATAAGATATCGTTCTTAGAATTTGTGGAAACGTTTCAAACCTAATTTTGTATTGTTTTAAACACATCGAAACCTTTTGACCCAATGCAAATTCAGTTATATATGTTAATTCATTACTTTGACATTGTATTGTCCGCTGGTACGAGCTATGCGACCTTGTTGCTAATCTGATTTCTGAATTGAAAATTAGTGCATTGGTTTTGGTATTCGCCATGCACCTTGGTATCATATTTTATCAACTCCAAGTACTATTATCGATATAGCGTGCTTTGTACTCTGTGGGTGGGTGCGGGCGATTATATCTTTACTGGACTTTGTGCTCACCCCCCCTACTTTCAGGTTATCGGTCAGTGTTTGGAGCTGTCCAAAGGATTGTAAGTCATGGCTAAGTAAGAAGCTTTTTAGGGAAGGATTTTCCTTTTATATTTACTGTCGAATAGATTTTGCCTTAGATTTGCATTTGGAGCTCCGTGTAGGAGTAATTGAGGTCAATGTAATTGTTTTAAGCCGGTGTGACATTTATTGATGTTTCTTGGAGACTTATTCTTAGATGCTATGTATACCCAAATTGGGAGAATTTTGGTTAGTTTGAGGTTTTCTGCCTTTGTTTATTTGAAATTAACGTTTTGAAAAAATCGGGGCATTACAGTGGTCTTGTGAGATTTCCTTTTTTTTTCATTTAGTGTAAACATTATTACCATCGAGTGCAGTTTAGGAAAAAGTTGCAACATATGTTTTATTTGTTAAGATAAAAATGAAGCTTTCTTTTGCACAGAAAGAGCACCATTTCTTGTTGATTTCGGCAGAAAGGGAGGATGGCAGTTCTTTTCTTGCTTTAAACGCCAAGAGAGGGAAATGGGGCTTGAAATGAACAAGAAATGAGAAGGGGCTCAAAACATCATATTTGTCGAATGTACATACCGGGCTTCATATTTCAAGAGGAAAATGCAGAATGAGAAGATGTAGTTTTACGTTTATATAACTGAATTAATAGTATTATATAATATCGCATGGCTTGAGTGCAAAGGATCTTGAGCTCTCATTCTTCTGCTGGGTAGTATTCTTGAACTTCTTGTGCTACCAGCCTTGCTCGAATTCTGTCATCTTCGCATTTTTGTCCATCCTAACGAGGAAGCTGAATTCTTTGGCTTCCATTTTTTCAAGATCCTTTCCATTTTGTATATAACTCATTAATGTTAGATGTCATCCTTGCTTAATTTTTTAAAAGGAATACAGCGATGAAAGTCTTACATCTGCTTTGATTGTATCATTTTTTAGAGAAGACATCCAATTAAAATTTCGACTGCATCGAACAATGTTATGAATGCTTGTTGTGTGTCTCAAATTACAACCAGCTTCAGCATGTACCTAATTTTTTTTTTATCATTATTATTGAATCAGCAATATTTCTATTCAAATAAATATTTTTTCTTAATTTGTTGGAGTTTACCTTGGTTCGTAAGTTAATGGATGTTCACACTTGTCGTCCTTACAAGTTGGTCTTTTCGCTGTGATTGTAACTTTCTTGTTGCATCTCTGCATGCTTGCTACTATGGTTCTTCTTTATTCTCAATAGGCAATAGCTTCACGTTAAAAAAGGAGTACAATTTGTGTAAAGCTACTGTTAGTAAGTGTTGAGTTTCCAATGTGTATATATACATTGTGTGTGTATATATCTGTCTCACCTGAGATGTTTTTGGTGCATTTGTGAGGATTTCTTCAAGGGTTATAAATGTTGCATCCCTCATTTTTTCAATTGGTGAAAGACATGGGCAGTTTTTTTTAACCTATGTTTGAAGATAGAAAGCATGAGAATTTTTGCATTATGTACTGTTTTGTAAGGTTTAGATTTTTTTTTTAAATGTGCATTCCCACTTTCTGATTGAATTTGCTTCCTTGATTTTTGGGTTAACCTGTAACATGCCGGTGAATGATAATGATAGTTGAGGTTCACCTGTAATATTTTTCACAAATGCTATCTTACTGCTTTTATAATGTTTTTGAAACTACGAATAAAATACCTAAATTTAAAGGTAGTCTACCTTGATATTCTATCGCGTTACATTATCTAATGCAATAATCGGTTGTTCTTTGACTTTGGTCTCTAAATCTTTGCGTTAGTTGTGTGTCCGTCCCCAACAATATTCACAAAGGATGAACCCACCAAGCATGGAGGCAAATCCAGAAGAGAATACGATTAGCAATCAAAGAACAACCATTAATGTGAAATGCAGAGCACGTGGCCTCTAACTGCAATAACTGAACCGATTTTTTTTTCTAATCCGCGCCATATTTAATCTTCCCATTCTTTTTTTTTTCTTGGGTGCATTTTTTTGGTCCTTTTTTGTGTTTTTTTTCAGTACCTTGTTTGTTTTTTCTTAACTGCTTTTTGACACTTCAACTTTTTTTTTTGACAGTGGTTTTTTTGTTCATATATTTCAATTTATTTGCTTTATTTTTCCTTTTCAGTCTTCCAATACCCTAATTAACTCATTGCTTTGTTTTTCTTTTCGAGTTAAAGGGCTTCCTTTCCATTTTTTTCTCTTTCTTACCACACATTTTATTTCCCAATGTGTACATTTGGATTACATCCATCATCCAATGTTCATTTGACATCTACCACATTAAAAAATGAGTAATAATTACGGAATGGTAGGATTGTTATTGGAGTAATTCACGGAGGGCATAATCGACACAAATTAATTTACAACATTCATACTTTTGTAAATAGTGTGTGTGTATATTATATTATATATATATATAAAGGGAAAGTCTATTTGTGTTGCTATGCTATATAAAGTTTTCTATGGCCTTGAATAAAAAAGAAGGGTAAAAAGTCATTTTGTAAAATTCCCAACCACCGGAATTCCTTTTTCTTTCTCCCTAGCAGCCACCACTGCCATACCCCAGCTGTCACCACAATCCCAAGCCGCATTACCACTATTTACCCTGTCGCCATGACCATCCCCTAGCCGCCACCATCTTCCCCCTCTTTGCGCCACCATTTCCCACCATCTCTACAATCACGTCAACAGCTCTTATGCTTGTCCCACCTACCACGGTAGCCCTCCATGGCCACCCCACCAACCATCACAATCCCTACCATTACCGCCCCCATCACTTGCAGGATCTGAAGAACCGCCGGTGTGAGGATAATTTGGGAGGTGGGGAGGGGGGGGGGGAAGAGATTTCAATGCTACCTCATTTCCTTGCCGCGCCATCGTCGCGGCTGTCATCTCTACTGCCGTCCACGACGGGTGGTGGTGACGGTCGGAGAAGAAAATGAATAAGTAGGGTTTGTAGAATTAAAACTAAAATTACCAACTTAGCCTCTATAAATTAAACTTTTAAATGGATAAATGGGCATTACTATCTTTTTTAAGTTATGCCATAGAAAAGTTTTCTACATACCAACACAAATTTCACACACACACACACACACACACACATATATATATATATATATGTGTGTGTGTGTGTGTGTGTGTGTGTGTGTGTGTGTACGTATGTATATATGTATATTCATTTTTGTGTACATATATAACTTATAATGAAATAAAGTAAGGGAGACTAGGTTTGTTAGAGAGGAAAACTGTTGAAGTATATTCACTACAATAAAAGGGTTTTAACACTAATATGAATACACACACACACACACACACACACATATGCACATATACATGTATAATATTTTATTATATAATTTACAATGAAATACAGTAGGGGAGACTAGGTTTGTTAGAGAGGAAAACTGTTAAAGGATATTCATGACAAGAAAAAAGGGTCTTTAGAGACGGACAATTTTGTCAGTAAGACCCTAAATTCATCTCTAAAGACTTTTACAGACGTATTTTCTATCGGTAGAAGTTCCTTGAGAATACCGCATCGCTGAAAGACTAGCGATAAATTTTGATGTTTCATCTATACAAATCTGACTTTTACTGACATAAATTAAATATTTACGATGGAATATTTCATAGACAATTGTATTTTTGTATTTTTTCTTTACAAAAAAGTTAAAAAGACAATTAGCGACAGATTTTTAGTCACTAAAAGACCGTCGCTAATAGTTGAAGGTTTTTAGCAACGGACATTATGCCGCTAAAAGTCCATCGTTAATGACTTTTATTGATTGAGTTTTCGTCCCTAATATTCCGTCCATAACATTTCGTCAACGTTTTCGCAACACACTTTTGCTGCTCGAAAACCATCGTATATACGTTCAAATTCTTTTAGCGATGGAATTTTGTCGCTAAAAGCCCATCGATAAAGTAAAAGAATATTATTTTTAATTTTTACTATTTTCCCCAAATTTGTGATTCGGATCACACAATAATTTAATCAGCCAATACATCCACATTTAACCATAATCAATCAGTTCATCCAATTTCAATCCATCGATTCATCCACCGAACTCCTAAATACAAATATATACAATGTCTCCCCATCAACGTTTAGGAAATAAAGGGGACTAATGCATAAAAGATACAAAGTCGTGGAAGGGGACGAGGAGGGCAGCGGGCTGAAATATCAGAAAGAGGAGGGGTGGGGAGGGAAGAACACATGTATGAGCTCAGTTATCGTAAAAAGCGTGATCTTGCTCGTGATCGTCTTTTTCTTCACCATACGCTTCACTACAGGGAACTATTGATATCTGGCTGAGAAGCATTTCCTTCCTACATTAAAAGAACGTACAGAACACTATCGTTAGAGATTTTATATTAACACCTAATTAATTAGATATTGACTCGTATTTTCCTTTTGATATGTTTCAAATAAATGTGAACATATGTGTACCTGATGCTTAGACATCCATTTTGCCACGGTCCCCACAAGGCGGACAATCATATCAAGGTCGAACTCTTCCTGCGGATTCGGTGTCCTTGTATGCACAGTTGAAGATGAGAATGACCCCATCACAACATATGCATGCAAGTTAATGTCGCGTGTATGCCCTTTCTTTGTATTTGCGACACCAGGTATATCTCATCACAACTTCATTGTTTCTCCACCCGTACTCGAGATGTTTGGTTGACCTGAAACATGCTTAGATGACAACATTGCAAAAAATGCAGCCTACAAAACAATCAAGACATGATATAAGGAATCAATGCATGATGATCAACTGATAAACAATGAACACTTCCAAAATTCAACGGTAAACTTTTTAATAAAACTTACATCAACATTTTTTGAAACCTCTGAAATAAATCTCCGGCAGGTTGTGCTTGATCTTTGAAATTTCTCATGTTGTGGTTTTCCAGTATGACAGAGCAGCCACCTCATTCTAATCAAAGTCTCATGTCTAACAACATGATGAGGCACTAACCTTCCCATGTGCATAAGATCTTCACCGGATCTGTTTCCGTTCCCACTCTTACTTTTTCACCTCTCAATCTTTATCAGTTACTTATCTATCAACAATCTGCACCCACACTTTAGATGAGATCCACTGAGGATTAAAAAATTTCCACTCCTTTATTGGTGCACCTTCCAAAAACTTGTTTCTTAGCTTGTTCATGTGCATCGTGTAGCCACTGTCGAGAATTCTTTGCTATGGGAGCAAAGAAGGCATCTCTAGATAATTTTTTTTTAATTGTTTAGGGTTTAGGGTTCATTATTTAGCATATAGGATTAGCCTGTGGGAGCAAAGAAGGCATCTCTAGAAACTTATGCCGGTTCTTCGGTTGTGATTTTTTCTTTTTCTTTTTCGTCGCACTGGCGAATGGCTAAAAAAGATGCAAACTTGACAATTGTTAGTGATGTTTGCTAGTAATACCTAACTACATACAATAGTTTTGGATGCTTGGCATGTTTTTTGAAAGTGCTTATCTAGTTGCTATTATGAGTTGCCTACCAAATGCTTGCTAAAATGCTTTGATAAGAATATAAATCAACATTCTTATATTAAAAAATGTAGCAGTCACATGCAAAAGGAGCAACAGTACAAATGGAATAATGTGAAACATTAACATAACCATGAACTTCACCAAAGAGATTCCTAATTATCGATAAGCAGCACAATCAAGCATAATTATAAAACCATGAAAGTGTAGCAATAATGGTCATCCTGTTAGTGAGTGTTGTATTTTATTTTTAATATTTGTGTTTAAAAATAAAATAAAATTAGGTGTTGTACTTTTAGATCCATCAATGTGAGTTTCTTGATGTTACTTGTAATGTTTTAGTGTAGATTTATCTGGAAAGTAGCTTCGCTACTCATGTAACTAAGAAGATGTAGCTCTCCAGGATAGTAGGTTGTCTACTCTTGTAACTTGGTTCACATATTAATATCATCATTCTCCTGTTTAACCAAAAAATAAATAAAAATTGGTCAAATATGTACAACTTGCTTTGCCTGTTGAGGAGTAACTGGGGTTTATGTCAGAGCAGAATAAATAACTTTTTTTTTTGGTGCAAAGAGCAGAATAAATAACTGAGTCCCTACTTATGAAGCACAACTGAAGTAAAAGAAAATGCATAGAGAACTGGAAAAGAAAACGAAACGTTGATAAGGAAATGGATTGCCTCTAACAATTTCGGAGAGCGCGCTTCTGCCGATTCCTTTTGCCTTTTTTTTTTAATCTTTTATGTGTGTGGAATAACTTTGCTTACTAATTAGCGATGTCCAACTCAACAACAATGTGAGTTAGTATGCTTTTAGATGTCATAATTTGAGGATTGGTGTACTCATCTTAATAATATTTAATACCGGTGCCGACCTTAGATTAGATTACACATGTTTATCTAATCACTTCTGGATAATGAAAAAAATCTCCTATTAGTACCCAAAAAATGCAATAGACCTGCAATCTAATTTAGTTTCCTCTCTAAAGGTTGATTAGTTCTCTCTTGAATTGAGCTATTAACATGGAATTGCCCAGTAACCCGAGCCAAACTCGGGTCGGTTTATAAAATACAATTTTTTATAAAGTTTTAAAAAGTGTATTAATATATACCAAATATCCTAAGATAAAAAAGACATAAACATTATAAAAAATTTGTTATTTAGCTATCAAGAATAACCTTAGTACCTAAATTAATCACGACTAACTTATGTAAAATATGAAAAGATCAACTCACTTGCGTTACTCCTAACTTTCGATTATTAAATAGCACCATTTGTTTGGTTAGACTGCATGCAATAACTATGAGATATTTGCATATATATGTCCGTTCACATGTAATTTTGTTATATTATAAGTTGAAAGATAAAAAATAGATAGCGACATAGTGGAACCGCTAGATACTTGTCTTCTTTAAGATTTTGTTTTAAGTTGTCAAGTAGTATTTCAAATAAATACTGACTTAGCACTTAGAGTAGGAGAATAGTCATGCTAGTGTCATATAGAGCTAAATAACGAATATGATTGTAATTGTAATTAAAATATGATAACGCTATCAGTTATCCCTTTTGAATTGTAAATGTTACATACGGATTAGTTCTTTAACTTTAAAGGGGTCTTTAAGGTATTACATTTATATGTTCCTGACGTTTTATAATGATTAAGTAAAAATTTAAATGGTACGTATTTTGGAGTGTTGATATTATTTGTTCACATCTTTTATGACAAGTATTTATCGTCAAGTTTATAGTTTCTATATCTACTACATGCATCCAATGATATTTTCTCATAAAGTACACTTGCTTTATCACAACATAATAAAATATTTATATACCAAAATATATCGTTATACCTATAACTATAATGAGCTTGTAAAGGAAGAAATATCTTTATATTAGGCTAATAGTATGAAGCGTGCGTTAATCAACCATTTATTATTGAACTCGCACATTAGTCACCACTCATCAATTCCTTCATAATCAAAATTAAGTTTTAATGTATATAACTTGTCAAACATTTACCAATTAGTTTTATTCTTCTTGAAAATTTAATTAAGTATAATTGAAAAAATCATTTTATTGATCAAGTGCCCTATATGAAAACAAATTGGTAAATCAATAATTTTGAAGAATTAAAGGGATTTATTTTTGCATCTTAAAGGTTTTAAATGTTATCAATATATAGTAATAAGAATTAATTATTTGATTTAATTGTACCTTGTTTTTCTTTTTAATGCATATGTCATTTGTTTTCAAATCTCATATATGGGATTTAGCCACTCGTTGATTGCACACTCATATCAAAGCCAAAAAAAATCTTTTAATTGATTATTGATCTTATACATTATGTAGATAAATTTTTGCAGTGATTATATTTTGTGTATATGTGTGTGCGTGTGTGTGTGTGTTAAATTATAATAAACTTAAATTATCTGTAACATAATTTTTTTTATCCAATCTCATAGGTCAATTTTGTTTTCTAGATACATGATTTTCTATTTTCATATGAGAAAGTTAATTTTAAGGACATGATTGCGAAAATTAAATTCTATAAACTTAGTACATTTAGAGTTATAGAATTAATTTTCACATTACATAAGGCTTCTTAATATATCCCTTATATAGTTTTTGCAAAATTAAAGAAACTTAAAAACAACAACATTTGCACCCCTTTAGAGACATTAACACGTTTAGTACTCCATAAATCTTTAAGTCCTTTTCAATTACTAGATTTACGAATAAGTTTTATAATTATTGTAATTTCAATTAACAATACTTGTATAGTTATTTGTTGGTCGTGTGTCCCCACCCAAAAAATACAGTCATTTTTTTTATTTTACCAAAAGATTCAAGATGATATTATTTTTGTTTTTTAGATATATGAATTTTTATATTCATATGGAGAGTGGTTTTGATGATACAATACTTAAAATTAAGTCCAAAAAAGTTAATCCATTAATTAGTCAGAGTCTTAGAAGATTTTCAATTATATATGGCTTATTAATATAGAAATTAACTTACCAAGAAATAAGGATCTCACCCAAGATAGTATTTCAGACCTTTAGTGCACTTATAAAATTAGCTAGAGTTTCAAAATGTTTAGAATTAATGTTTTAGCTATATAGGGTTTACTAATATGAAATTAACTTATCAATAAATAAGGACCCCATTCAAGATGATATTATTTTCGTTTTTTAGATATATAAATGTTTAAATTCATATTGGAAAGTGATTTTGAGGATGCAATGATCAAAATTAAGTCTAAATAAGTTAATTCATTAATTAGTTAGAGTTTCAGAACGTTTAGAATTACTTTTTCAATTATTTAAGGCTTACAAATATAGAAATTAACTTATAAAGCAATAAGGACCCTATCCAAGATAGTATTTCAGACCTTTAGTGACACTTATAAAATTAGTTAGAGTTTCCGAGTGTTTAGAATTAGCTCTTCAACTATATAACGCATACTAATATAAAAATTAACTTATTAATAAATAAGGACCCCATTCAAGATAATATTATTTTCGTTTTTTATATATATGAGTTTTTATATTTATATTAAAGAGTGGTCTTAAGAATACAATACTCAAAATTAAGTCCTAATAAGTTAATCTATTAATTAGTTAGAATTTCATAACGTTTAGAAATACTTTTTTAATTATATATGGCTTACTAATAGAGAAATTAATTTATCAAGACTCCACCCAAGATAGTATTTAAGATCTTTAGTAACACTTATAATGGTTATAGTTGTATTTCACATTAAAAACATAATGTGATGATGTGTCAAGTAAATAAGCTATCTCTGCGATGACATGTCGCGTAAGGAAGGTCTCGCTCGCTTATTATATATTATATAGATATAGATATAGATTCCTTCTGACAAACACAGACTAGCTAATTATATAGTTGCGTGAATAATGTGTTGTACCTTAGTTCGCATTTGTCTTTCTTTTATATGGTTAGACCAGGAGACAATGACCGACTCCGCTAAGGACAAAAGGAGTCAATACTGTAGACTTAGGTGTCACCACTGCCGACAGAGTGCATGCAAATTGCTACTTTAATAGTGAACCACGTGTGTTGTGCCGATAGAGTGCATGCAAATTACTCCCGAATGCCATACTTTACTATATTCCATTACTTACATAATGATTTTGAAGAAAGTCCATCCACTGAATTGACTTTAAACTCTGGAACGCACATATTCAGCTTTAGATATTGTTTCGCAACATGCATGCCTCTTTTATTTTCTGGACAATCGCTGTTCTCTAGAGAAAGATATGCCTATCGTGTTTGTGCTTATGAAGGTAGGAGCAAGTTGTTCTCTAATGAGGTTCATTTGGGCAAAACAAGAAACAACGCATTCATACAATCATAAAATGCATTCTTATGCTTAGCAATATATCTTCCATATGCACATGAAGATACAACTAAAACATTGCAGGAATTCATAGCTCTTGAGTAATCAATACCTAACATGACTAACTTAGTAACTAATGGGTCAGGGATATGCTGTTGCTTTTTATCTTTTGAGTTTTACGTGTAAGATTTTGGAACTTCAGGTTATATATGTGAGCATGCAGAAAATCAACAAAGCCAAGGCTGAAGCTGATTTCCTTGTAATAATTGAGCAGGGAGTGAGAAGTATTTTGAAGAAAATTGGGAGAGAACCATATCCATATAGCATCTGAGAGACATAAATACAAAAATTCTTGTAAAAATGTAAGGAAGCTCACTGTAAGTAATTTGGTCAGTTTCACTTCTTTCTTTATTCACTTTGTGCCAACTATATCTTTTGGATCAGTATGCATATCTGCACTTTATCGCTAACGGACATAGCAAACCAAATTTTCCAACGGCTAGGTCATCGCATAAGAAAACTCTAATAGGATTCGTGTAGCCTCCGAGATAGTTGGAGGAGACCAAAAATTTATTTCTAGTTTTATGCATGAACTAGACCAACTAGGAATTTGATTGATTCACCTTAGGCGTAAGATAAGAAGATTTTGTTGTTGCTTGGTTCGTTGGGTTTTATCGTCGGGTTTACTCCTAATTCTAGTATAATTTAATATGCACTCACATCCTTTATGGTTATCTTGTTTTTTTTTTTTTTTGGTTACTAGGAGCGTGACATAAATAAAAAGGAGTTATATATTTACAAACATAGTCTAGGACATACCAGTCATGACATATATATATGACTTACAATATATATATAAGCTATTGTAATTAGTGATTTCGTAAATGGAACACTTTAACTTTATGTTAACATGTATTAAGTAGACTTTTGTAATTGATGATGGTGTCTTTGCAATGGATAATTCTTCAATTCAATTACGCCAAATTAAAAGTTTATGTTCGTTATTTTGTAAAAGAGAAGTATGTACGGATTATTAGAAATGGTAGCATTTAACAATTTAAAATATTATTACTACTCCAAAAGAGAAAAAGCTTTGGTTGTCACTGTATTAATATAAATTCGTCATTACAGACAATTATGAGAACATTGAAACCACCGCATGTTAAAATTGTGACGGCATTAAGTTGTGTGACATAGTGTGACAACTCATTTTGTCACCAAATCTCAACCGAAAAGTCTATTTTAAGGGTTCTTTTTGTGACAACACGGAGATATGATGACAACATTTGAGTACATTAGGTCACAACAAAGTTATCACTGGAGTTCATGCAAAAGTGACAACTTCAATCTCATCACAATTAATTTCAGATTTGGTGACAACTAAAAAGTTGTCACTTAAAAAGTCTTTAGTGACGGCCATATAGAAATGACCCTCTTGACAACAAAATCTTATCGCTACAATGTTCGGTGAGAACTTTCTACTTTATTGTCCCAACATTTATAGTCGAACTATTTTCTTGTACTGATAGAAGCAGAAGATATAAGGTACATAAGCCCGTGCATCTTAATAATCTCATACAAACTAACAAAAATTACATATTTCTCCACAAGGAAAATAACATATCACAAAAGAATATACACAAGTTAATTATCCAAATCACGTACAAAGAGCCCGAAAAGCGGCAATAGCAGCCGGCAGAAAGGCGCGACGGGGAGGCAATGGCAGTTATATCGACATCAGCATTGTGGGGTAGCTTCGATGGCGACATCGTCGAGGTGGGAGTGCCACTTAGGCCGCAGCAGCAGCGTGGTGGATGCACAGGGAAAGGTGACGGCAGCGGGGGTGGGTGGTAGAGGTGGATTGTGGGAAAGGAGGGCCGGGGTTGGGGGGGGGGGGGGAAAGAAGAGGAGAGTTAGGAGTTCTCTTCATTTATAGTCTTTAGCAACAAATTTTAGGCCATCACCAAAAATAAAAACTACTATGATATTACAAATATGCAGACTTTTACCAACGGACACATGCCTTATTTGTCCGCTACATAATGTAACGTACGAGCACTGTACTGTACTGTTCGAGGGTACTGTACTGGTCGAGGTTATTTTTGTCGAAAAATCGTCAGTTACATTACGTGGCAGACTTAAAAAAAACGCAAAAAAAAAAAAAAAACATCTGGATTATCCACAAATCACGTATAGACAGTCATATCGCGCGGGCAACTTAGCCAAGTTTCCCACGCATATATATATATATATATATATATATATATATATATATATATATATATATATATATATATATATATATGCCGATCCCTATCTACCGGTGGAGAAATAACCACATATATGGTCGTCCACGTGTACCTGTGGATGTCTCATATTTGTCTTTCTCACAAAGTGCTAACCGTCACTCTTATGGGCGGTTAGGACAAAAGCCAAAAATGCCCTTTGTAGTGCAAAATTGACTAACCTCTACAAAGAGTGGAGGTTAATGGCCCACCACCAACAAGCTATCCGCTACTCTTTGTAGAGGTTAGTGGCCCACCAATTTCTGCTAACCTCTACAAAGACCGAAGGTTAATGGGCCACCAATTGAAAGCTAACCTCTACAAAGAGTGGAGGTCAGTGGCCCACCAAACCAGCTCACTCCCACCTAACCGCTACAAAGAGTAGCGGTTACAAGGCGTTTTTTCCTCTCTCTCTATCTCATTTTCTCTCTCTCCCCCTCTCTTTCTCTCTCTCTATATATATATATATACGTTTTTTTATCTTCTGATACTTTAGGCACACTAATTAGCCCCTTTCTATGAATTTCGGTGGAAATTGAGACAATTTGTTTTTTTTTTTGTTTTTCAGTGTCATCCCTTCTCGGGCACGCTTTAGGGACGTTTTCATAGCTTCTGGTGAATTTTTTTTTTGGGCTTCTTATACTTTAGGCACACTAATTAGCCCCTTCTCAATTTCCACTGAAATTCATAGAAATGGGCTAATTAGTGTGCTTAAAGTATAAGAAGCCCAAAAAAAAATTTATTTAAACATTTCACCGGAAGCTATGAAATCGGCTCTAAAGTGTGCCCGAGAAGGGGCGACACTGAAAAACCAAAAAAATTTTTTGCCTAAATTTCCACTGAAATTCATAGAAAGGGGCTAATTACTGTGTCTAAAGTATAAGAAGACCGAAAACAAAAAATAAAAAAAGAAAATTTCACCGGAAGCTATAAAACCGTCCCTAAAGTGTGGCTGAGAAGGGGAACCTGAAAACCCAAAAAAAAAATATTTGTCTCAATTTTCACTGAATTAATAGAAAGTGGCTAATTAGTGTGCCTAAAGTATAAGAAGCCCAAAAAAAAACCGTATAGAGAGAGAGAGAAAAGGAGATAGAGAGAGAAAGGAAAAAAAAAACCCGTGTAACCGCTACTAAGAGTAACGGTTAGTGCCCCACGGTGACCGCTACTCTTTGTAGCGGTTATGTGGGAGTGAGCTATTTTGGTGGGTCAGTGACCTCCACTCTTTGTAGAGGTTAGCTTTCAATTGGTGGCCCATTAACCTTCGGTCTTTGTAGAGGTTAGCAGAAATTGGTGGGCCACTAACCTCTACAAAGAGTAGCGGTTAGCTTGTTAGTGGTGGGCCATTAACCTCCACTCTTTGTAGAGGTTAGCAGAAATTGGTGGGCCATTAACCTCTACAAAGAGTGGAGGTTAGCTTGTTGGTGGTGGGCCATTAACCTCCACTCTTTGTAGAGGTTAGTCAATTTTGCACTACAAAGGGCATTTTTGGCTTTTGTCCTAACCGCCCATAAGAGTGACGGTTAGCACTTTGGGCAGAGAAAAAAAAGACAAATCTGGGCCATCCATGGGTACACGTGGATGGTCAGATATGTGGTGTGTGTGTGTATATATATAAGTGGAAAATGATTGTTGGGATCAAGTGTAAGCTATTGGAAAAGGCAGAGAGACATCAACACTCTTACCCCTAGAGTTATTGTATTTAGTTATTTCGTAAATGGAACACTTCATCTTAACATATATTAAGCAGACTTTTGTAATTGATGGTGTCTTTGCAATGGATGATTCTTCAATTCAATCACGCCAAATTAAAAGTATATGTTCGTTATTTTGTAAAAGAGAAATACGTACGGAGTAAAAAAAATGGCAAAAGTTAACAACTTAATACTGTCACTACTACTCCAAAAGAGAAAAATCTTTGCTTGTCACTATATTAATATAAGTTCGTCACTATAGACAATTATGAGAACATTGAAACCATCGTATGTTAAAATTGTGACAGCATTAAGTCGTCATTAGTGAAATAGTGTGACAACTCATTTTATCACTGAATCTCAACCCAAAGTCTATTTTAAGTGTTCTTTTGTGACAACATGGGGATATTGTGACAACATTTAAGAACATTAGGTGACAACAAAGTTGTCATTGGATTTCATGCAAAAATAACAACTTTGATCTCGTCACAATGAATTTAAGATTTGGTGACAATTAAAATTGTCACTTAAAGTCTTTAGTGACGGCCCTATAGGGACGACTTTCTTGACAACAAAATCTTGTCTCTAAAATGTTGTGAGAACTTTCTACTTTATTGTCCCAACATTTACAGTCGGCCTATTTTCTTGTACTGATTGAAGATGGAGATATAAGGTAAATAAGCCACTGCATCTCAATAATCTCATAGAAACTGACAAAAATTGCATATTTCTCCACAAGGAAAATAACATTAACAAATTCAATATAGAAGTATATCACAAAAGAATATACACAAGTTAATTATCCAAATCACGTACACAAAGAGCCCGAAAAGTGGCAATAGCAGCCGGCAGAAAGGCACGACGGGGAGGCATTGGCAGTTGTTGCGGCATCAGCATTGTGGGGTGGCTTGGGCGGCGAAGGCGGCGCGGTGGGTTCGCCAGTTAGGCTGCAGCAGCTGCATGGTAGATGCACAAGGAAAGGCAATGGCAGGGGGCTGGGTGGCAGAGGTGGATTGTGGGTGAGAGAAAGAAGGGGCCGGCCGGGGTTGGGGGGGGGGGGGGGGGGGGGGGGAGTAAGAAGAAGAGACTTAGGAGTTCTCTTAATCTATAGTCTTTAACGACAAATTTTCAGGTGTCACCAAAAAGCCGTCTCTAAAAACTACTATGATATTACAAATATGCAGACTTTTACCGGTGGACACATTCCATTGGTAAAAGTCCGTCGCCAAAATCTCTTAACTATTCTAGAAAGAAATGGGGAAAGGAGAAAAATACAAAAAACATATATGCTGACGGATTAACTTGTCACCAATAGTCCGTCGGTAAAAACTTTCACTGAAGGCCAAATCCATCGAGAAAAGTCACTTTCACCGACGGTTTTGTTTCGTTGGTAAAAATACGTCGCTAAAAGTTCTTTTTCCTGTAGTGATTTGGATTGTCAAAAGAAAATGTTTAAAATTAGACGAAGAGACTTAAATTTAAAATTGAGAGAGAGAGAGAAAGAGAAAGAGAAAGAGAGAGAGATTTGTTTGATATGCTATAATATATATGTTTCTAATTCAAAGATTTGTTTGATATGCTATGATATATATGTTTCTAATTCTATCAAGTACGGTTAAGATGCCCATTAAGCATTTAATCTATGATGATGCGCATCAGAAAAAGACTACATCTTCTCGAGTCGTCATCTTAATTTTCAGGATTATTATGTAATCAACATGGGAAACTAAGCAGACTCAAAACCGACTCTTCATTGTCCAATTAAAGCTTCGTAATCTACGATACCAGATATTCAAATTCGAGGACTGATTTATATGACGGAAAGGTGTTAGGTACCTTGTCATACCCTAAATAGTCTAAGTTTTTCATTTTTTTTGTGTGTGAATATTTTCATGATTTTATCTAAGAACACAAAATAGAGTAAAACATCTGCGTAAAGCATCATCACAGAAATCATAACTACCATCACAATAAACACTACAAGGAAGTAGACAAAATGTACAATTTTGGAGGTTCATAAAAACAACGTGTTACCCTTAATCTTGAATTAAGTCTCAGCACATTGCCTGTGGGCAGCACCAAAATCACCTCGTTGTTAAGTTTGGTTTGAACTTAATATTGTGGATCGAGTAGCCTACATAGGCAATCGGACAAATTGAGATCAAAACACATAGTTCTGATTGTTCCTAAGTGAGCCTAAACCTCTATTTGTGGTTTTCGGACTTAATAAATTCAACTTTTTTAACTTGAATGCTTTGAAAACACTTATTGTATAGAATTCTAATCAAATCATAATTTTACTTCAAAGAGAATTCTAATCCTAAAAGAATTCTAGTCCGAACCAATTTCTTCTAAAGGAAAGCTTGGAGAATAATTTTTTTTTTTGTCACAAACTAAAACTTGGTCACAGGGAAGGAAAATCTAAGTTAAATTTTCTCTAATCTATCATGTTGTTATTCTAAACTACTATATGGAACACAATCCGACAAGAGAATAAGAATTATACCTCTTAGACTGCTTGACCACTAACTCTGGATTATCAACAATCGAAGGATGAAACCGCATGTAGAGAAAATTTGATTTCTCTCTCTCTCTCTCTCTCTCACACACACACACACACACATAGCTCCCAAAAATTTGCAGCCTCTCCGGGGGGGGGGGGAACTCTCTCAAAATGACTATCCCAATTAGGGCAGTGAGAAGCCCTTCCTATAGGGGTCGGGGAGAAGAAGAAATACATGAGGGGACATTTGAGATTAGACTGAAAAAGACCAAAAATGCACTTATCGGTAGATTCATTTAAGCCTTAAAGGTGAACCTTCCGATTTAGTCGAAAACTGGCCGGTGCTCTTTCGGTACCTAATTTACTTGTAATCAAACTTTAGAGGGAAAAGACTACCTGCTATAATAAATCACACGTGACAACTGTCGGGGGTAGGCATCCAAATCTAAACCAAGTCAACTACTAGACCTCCTATCCGTTGGAACTTTGATCTGGGTTAAGTCAAAACTAATTGGACTGGACCAAACTAGATTCGGCCACTTAAAGTGGGGCAACTGGACTTAAATAATTAAAAAGCCTACTAAATAAGGCCTAAACTAAATATAATAAGGCCTAATAACAATATATAAAATAAGATCTAAAAAAAATGGGACGTCTACATAATCTAAAGTTGACCGTCCTTTCGACGTTTTCTAAGTTAAGTGATGCTTGGTTGTTTGCATATGCGACTATTATGGATTTTGGCTTATATTTACTGCCTTGTCTCGGTCAATTTCATTAATCACTTTGATCTCGTGTAGAATTCTATAAAATGCTGGACGCTCAGACTCACTGGTTCAAGTATGGTTCCTCGTATGATTGAAAATTATTTTGATTATTGAATTGATTTTGAAGACTAGTAAAAATGGATCTATGTGGATTTGAGGTATGGTTTGTATATTAATTTGGACTTATCTGTAGGCTTGGTTAAACATACATTGTGACTATGAATTTTTTACCGTGTTACATGTAGGCACTAAATGAAATTTCGGGTTGCGTTTAACAAAATGATATGCACTTTAAGTGACGACCCAAATGTAAAAGTAATCCTCTTGTATTGAGCTTTATTTTACTGTGCAATTTAAGTGACGACCCAATACTAAAAGTAATCATCTTGTATTTAGCTTTATTTTACAGTGCAAGTTTGGTATTTGTTTTGTCCTATTGTAAACAAGCATTTAGCTACATGTTTGTAAGTTCATTATGTTTTCAACCATCTTTTAGCTTAAGTATCTTGTTCTCACATTAAATCCCGTTTTGAGTATTTTCTTAAAACTGTTTGAGGTACCTCACTCGATTGGCTTTATAAACGTTTGTTTACTTTTGTACCAAATGACTTTGTTATAATTAGAATTAAGGACAAGATTGTCCCAAATAGTTACAAACTCTTGTAGTTTGTAATTCAAGAAAGCGTTACAACTTTGTCCAAAAGCTGAAGCCATCCAATTTGGGGTGTCAAGTGGAGACGTGCATACACCATGCCCTTTTCTCGTGGGCAATTTGGTACATATCACCACCACCATTACCAATCACCACCACTACCACTACCCACTGTCAACCACCACCAATTATAACCACCTTACCCCCACCACCCCCCCCCCCCCCCACCACATTTAACAACCACCAATCAATTCTCTCTCTTGCTCTTTTACCCTCCACGGAATTAACAATTATTTACCACCGGCATCACCATAATGGCTGAACTAACAAAACCTTCTCCATCGTCACATACCCAATGTCGAAGCCACACTTCCCACACCAAACCCCCACAATATAGGAACCCCACTGCCCCTATATATATATATATATATATATGTGTGTGTGTGTGTGTGTGTGTGTGTTGATCATGAGGTTCAACCTCCTGATCAACCTTATGGTACGCTGATAAACCCATGTTCTTACTGCCTGCCTTGCATTTTTCTTTTGAGCTCCCTGTTTATTGATTATTATTTGAGGGGTGGTGGGCATTCTAAGTTCTGGCTTGGGGTGGTGGTGTTGGGTATTGGTTCTCAAATTGCGAGGGTTCTACTTGTGAACCCCTTTTGGAGTTGTTTGTTCCTGCGACACTTGGTGAGTGCAGTTGATCTTCGTTTGCCTTTGGTGGTTAGGCCTTACCAACCACGGGTGGTTCAATGATTATTCTAAGCTGGAATTGTGGTGTCATTGGTCAATCTGCCACAGTTCGAACAACAGTTCGTTTGATCAAGTTGTACAAGCTGGATGTTGTGTATTTTATGAAAACCAAAGCTAATTATAGTTTGGTAGCTTCTAAGTTCATTAAATTGGGATTTTCTTCTTTTGTGGGGCTGGACCCTGTTGGCCGCAACGGTGGTCTGTGGCTAGGTTGGCAGGCCCCTCTGTTTTTGACAATTCAGTCGGGGGCGACTGAGTTATACGGGTTTATCTATGGCCACCTCAAGTCTCATCTCGGTCGCTGACTTGGTCCTCAAATGCCTCTATTCTGTGTCCTTTCTTCCTTCCCACCTGTCTTTGTGGTGACTTCAACCAAGTGCTAGACAAGTCCAGTGGTGGTACTTCAGTTCCCGCTGGTAGCTCAGCGTTTCGGGACTTCCTAGCTTAGTTCGGTTTATCTAATATCTGCTGGGAGGGTCCCCTCTTCACTTGGGTCCGTGGTTTGCCTGTGCATGGGTTTATCTACGAGAAACTAGATCGAGTCTTGGCTTCTGCGTCCTGGATTGTCCTTTACTCCATGGCCATTGCCCAAAATTTAGCTATTCAGAGATATGATCATGCCCTCATCCTTTGTAGTACTGAAACCTCCCGTACTGCGTTTCCATTTCCTTCTCGCTTTGAGGACATGTGGTTAGCCTCCCCGAACTGCTTGTCTTCTATTCGAGAGCTTTGGTCCGGCTTCGTTATGGGCTCACCGCTCTTTCAGTTAATGCGTAAGCTTAGTGTCGTACTGCGTGCTTTACGCTCTTCGAGCCCAGTCAATTTCGGTCACCTTGAGGGTCAGATTATGGAGGTTCACCGCCTACTTACTGAGAGTCAGTATACGTCTGTGGGATCAGCTGTTCACATTCTTGCCGAGTTTTCTCTGCGTCACCGACTGGACTTCCTCCTGAAATGCAAGGAAGTCTTTTGGGCTCAGTGATCCAAAATTACTTGGTTGGAGGTTGGTGATCGCAATACAAAACTCTTTCATACTTCCACTATTATATGTCACCGACAAAACTTTATCACCTCTCTCAAAGATGCCTCTGGCCGTTCGGTATCAAATGAGACTGCTCTTCGCTCATGTCTGGTGGAGTATTTTTTCACTCTCCTTGCTCTAACACCCCCGCTCCGGCTCGGTACCCTCAGAGCTCAGCTTATTTGAATTCCTTATCCCTTTCACCCTTGTCATGTCCTAGATCTGTCACCTACAGTAGCCTTTCACGCCGGGGGAAGTTCGGCGTGCGTCTTTTCAACTTGGTGACTTGAAGGCCCCCCGGCCCAACAGGTATTCAGGGATAGTGTTTAAAAAGTGTTGGAGCATCATGGGATCGTTGGTTACTTCTACTGTTCTCTCCTTCAATTCCTTCACCCTGGTCAGCTTCTGCAATAGGTGAACTGTATTTACCTTGCCTTGATTCCTAAAAGCAGGTGCCCGGAGTCACTTGCGGACTTTCGGCCTATCAGTATTTGTACTAGTGTTTACAAAATCATTTCCAAAGTGCTAGTTATGTCTGAACTGGTGTCGCCCTATCAGAATGCTTTTCTGTCAGGTCGTTGTCTCTCTGATAATGTCTTGCTTGCGCAAGAACTTACTGATTATGTGCGCAAGCGCACAAAAGGGGGGAGTCATTCTAATTGCTCTGAAATTGGACTTGAGCAAGGCTTTTGATCAAGTCAGTTGGGAATTCGTTCGTGGGATTCTTTTGGCCTTTTGCTTTCCTGCTAACTGGGTGCAGTTGGTCCATCAATGTTTATCCTCGGTCTCTTACTCTTTCATGGTGAATGGGCCCCCCACTCCGTTCTTCACTCCCTCTCAAGGTATTCGTCAAGGTGATCCCTTATCTCCTTATCTTTCTTGCTTTGTGCGGATATGCTTTCGGCCAGCCTCCTCCGGGGGGAGAGGTGCGGGTTCTTTCAGGGCATTAAGGCAGGGAAATACTCACCTTCGATTTCACACCTTTTATATGCCGACAATATTTTCCTCTTCCTTCGAATTTTGAAGGATGCTTTGCGAGATATTGAAGCAGTTAAACGGATTTTGCATGACTAATGTTACCTTTCTGGACAGTGTATTAATTGGGTGAAATCTTCCCTTGTCATTAGCCCTAATGCCAGTTCTGAGAAACATCTCCTAATTGAACGGGGGTTTGAGTTTTCTGGTTCTTCGACTTTCGGGAAATACGTGGGCATTCAATTGGACATAGCTGTGAATAAGAAGGAAATTTTCCTATTGCTAGTCCAAAGAGTTCAAGACCGCTGTGCACATTGGTTGGGTCTTTTGTTGAATAAGGCCGGGCGTGCAACTCTTATTACTTCGGTCTTCTGCTCCTTGTTAGTTAACTATATGTCGGTCTTTAAATTCCCGGTGACCGTTTGTAACCAATTGGATCAAATTTTTGGCTCGTTTCTGGTGGTCTGGTGAGGCTTCACGTCGATCTATCCACTGGATAGCATGGTCTTCCCTGTGTCTCCCGAAAACCCACGGCGGGCTAGGGTTCCGTGATTTTTGACTCTTCAATCAATCCTTGCTTACCAAGCAGGCCTAGAAAATTTGGGCCAATCCTCAGAGTCTGATTGCGCGGGTACTTAAGGGGCGGTACTTTGCGTGGTGTCATTTTTTTTAGGGTTAATTACTCACGGCCCCCCTGAGGTTTACCCTAAATTACACACGGACCCCCTTATCTTTTGAAAATTACACTCCTCTCCCCTGAGGTTTGTACCCGCATTTCACGGAGCCCCACAAAATTGACGGAGACCCTAACTCCGTCGAAAGATGCTCTGACACTTCACTTTTTGGATTTTTCATCCCCAAAATGCCCTCCCTTTCTTGAATAAAACCCCTCTTGCCCCTTAGGGTTTTTCATCCCCAAAATGCCCTCCCTTTCTTGAATGTGCATACGATCTCTAACTCCCTAAGAAATTGCATGGAGTCCTCTTTTCTCAATTAAGACGCAACAATTCTTACTTTGGGCAACAGTACTTTATTTGATAAGTAAACTTTTAGCAACAACTTGTTTCAGCTTTCAACTTTATACTTACAGAGGACGTAGGGTCACAATGCAGCCACCTTCATCATCTTGTTTGTCGCTAAAAATTAATTTACAACGCTATTTCCACCCTCCAATATGTTAATTCACTATCTTGTTTATCGCTAAAAGTTCAACACTCGTCACTAAAGTACATTTTAGGCGACACAAAGAAGGAGGAAAAGCATAAACTTGGGGAACAAAAACAGCTAATATGCAGCAGCAAGGTAACGTTTATGTTAACAAATCAAAGGTAAACCAGTAACAGATAAATGAAATTGAGCTGCAAGTCTTGAAGTTTGGTTGAAGGGGACTTTTCCCACCACTACCAGCAATATAGAAAGAGAAAAAGGGTCGAAGCAAACGACCTAGTACTAATTTCACTGTACATTCTTAACAGAAGAAGTCACTTTCAAAGTTCTCTACCTCCCTAAGTTGTCACTGCCTGAATCCGTTACAATTGTTAGCCTTCTTGCTGCCTTCAGAAACTCACTGCAACAAAAATAATCAAAAGCCGTGAGTATACCGATAATCCAAACCTTGGGCCGAGAGTAATTGGAGAAAAAGAGATCCGCGATTTTTTTTACCTGAAGGGCTCATCTCCAGTGCGTTTAATGGCACCAGCCGTGTCTCGGTAAAGCACATTGCTCAACATCTGTGATCTCTCTAGGCCAAACATATCTACCAGCTTTGAATATAGCTCTTCGAACGAGCCAAGGACTGAGAGGTCAAGAGTCCGGCCCACATCTTCCGACTCCAGAAACACCTTGCAATGGCCAATCTCTGAGCCGAATTCGTAATTCTGTTCTTTGTGCCATGGAAACCCTTCATCTGACGAGCTATCAGGTTGACTAGTCTGAAAGACAGCTGAGCCTGAGTTATCAGAGATATTTGCTGTCTTTTCTGGATTCCCATCTAACGAACTGTTTCCAACAGTTTCTCCAGAGCTGCACTCAGACAGCTGCTGCTCTGTGAGAATTGGTTGACCAAACAACAAGAATTTTGGTGCTTTTGTATCGGTATTATTCATATTTTGGGAAGAATGCCCCAAAGAAGGAGAATCGGCGACGAACAGAGATCGGAACCCGAATTCTTCGAACACAATTTCGTCAGTAGAGCGTTGGATTGATGGGAGATTGAAGAGGGGCTCGGTGAGTAAGAGTGATGAGGTGGAGGGGGTGACGCGGAGGAGGGAGGAGAAGAGGTGGGACCAGAGGGAGGACTGGAGGTCGGGGTTGACAAGGTAGCCGCGGTCGAAGGGGCGACGGAGGGTCGCGGAGGTGAGGTCGGCTGTGGCGGAGAGGAGCTGCTCGGCCATGAGGAACTTCTTGGAGGCGGCGGGTCGGGCGAGGCAGTTGGGCACCACGGCGGTGGGGTCCCGCTCGCCGCCGATCCCGGCCTTCCCTACCAACTTCCCTCTCTCCTCTCTCTCTCGAAGTCTGTAACCAAGAGCCACAACTCTTGATTTCCCTCCAAAACCCAAGAGACACTGTGTGGTTATATATGTGAGGGCAGAAAGGTCTTTTTATGATCAGCCGTTAACCCCGTCAAAGAAATCTAAATTTTTGGGGCTGAGTGTAATTTTCAAAGATAGTGGGGTCCGTGTGTAATTTAGGGTAAACCTCAGGGGTGCCGTGAGTAATTAACCCTTTTTTTAGATGTCTCAATCTCGTTCTTGTTCCGGGATTTGGAGGAGTGTCCTCGTCGGGCAGCGCATTCTTAAACATGGCATGCAATGGTAAATTGGTGATAGACGGTTGATTTCGGTATGGAAGGATTGGTGGCTGCCTTGTGCTCCTCCGCACATCTTACAACCATACCGTACTAGTGCCAATACTAATTGGACAATCTCTATCGTGTTTATTGCCAATGCCTTTACCTGGGATTTGAATGTACTCATTTTCACCTTTCCCGAGGCCATTATAAGCCAAATTCTGCAACTTCGATTATTGCCATCGGGATCAGCCGATCGCTTGTCAAGTGTCTTTAGCCGGGGTGACAGTTTTTTTGTTGCCTCTTCCTATCGCTTTCTAGTCAACACAAGTGCCAATGCGCCCCCCACGATCACCCCTGACCTGCACCTTTTGGTCTCGGCTTTGGAAACTCCCAATCCCAGAGAAACTTAAATTCTTCTTATGGCAATTTAGTCATCAACATCTTCCACTCTTGCCAGAGTTGCTGAAACGTCACTGCCCTGTTAGCATTTCTTGCCGGTTATGCTTATTATGCCAGAAAACCCACGAACATCTTTTTTTCGACTGTGTTTGGGCTCGGCCAATTAGGGTATCTTATTTGGGAAGCCAAACACTTCCCATGTCGCTTGTTCGCTCTGCTTCCTTTTGGCTCTCCCATTGGGTGCTACAATCGAAATCTCCTCGCAACGCTGCCATTAGCGCCCTCCTTCGAGTTGTGTGCATTGCTGTTATCCTTTGGTCTATCTGGTTAGGTCGCAATTGCCTGCTCTTTCAGGGGATAAAAATTTGTGTTGGCTCAGTCATTTCTCAATGTCGGGGTCTTTTGCACAACATCGTTCACACCTCAGCTTTTTGGACTACTTGCCGTAAGGCTGACTATGCTGCTCAGGCATACCCTGACATTATTGTGGACTGCTTTGAACACTTTTACCCCTCACTACACTACAATATTTATTTTTCAGATGATTGTGTCTGTCTGCTGCCGCCTTCTCCAGTCTTTTGCTCCATTTCAGTTGTAGGGTATCCTGTAGATCAAAAGTTTGGGGTTGGTCGGGTGCTGTTCAATAGGGTATGGACGCCAATTGGCGCAATTGTTGACATCCTACGGCTAGGGATGAATTTGGTTCTTTCCAGTTAGCTTTGCACCTCGGTCTCAACTGGGTTGTCAAGCTCCAGCATTACCATGTTATCTTCAATCTTCCTGATTGCTCTTTTCTGGTGCAGTTGACAGCTGTAACGTCCCGAATTTATTTAGAGAGCGTTAATGCCGAATACCCAAAAATTAGATAAAATTCTATAATTATCAGAAGACTTCAAAATGGTAGATCAGAAAACCTTAAAATATCAGAAAAACGGAGTCAGAAAACCTTTAATTTTTATCACAAATATCCCAAATGGTCGATCAGAGCATATACTAATAATTTCCAAAATACATCAATATCTGACATATGGGCCCAAAGTTTTTATACAATCCAAAATTTCTCCAACACAGAGTTTCAATACGAAACCTAAGTAACACTAACTTGTTTTATTTGTTTACACTTAAATATCAATACTAACTCTGAAATAAGGCAGCTAACTCTTGGTCACACAGCTAACCCTTCGAATACGAAATCCCACCTACTAATCACCTGAAAGGAAAAACCATAAGGGAATGAGCCAAATGCCCAGTAAGGTTGCTCAAAGGATCAATCAAACAAAACAAAAATATATGAGAAACGAAATTTCGGAAGCATAAAATGTTTCAACGGAACGGAAAATCAAACTAGATTTCAAATGTCAAACTATATCTGAATACAAAGACAGACACAAAAGTTTTCAACGGAACTGATAATCAAACCAGATTTCGAATGTCAAAACAAATCTGAATAACAAAATTTCAAAGGCATACCAGTTTCAACTGAACAGAGATCAGACCAAATATTAAATGCTAAAATATATCTGAGTACGGAAATAGACACTAGAGAGCCATTTAAAAAGTGGTCACATACGTCATTCTTGACATATGAGGCCGGTTCAGAAAGTAAGATCGCGATCTCTAGCTCAACTCCCCTGAGCTAGCCCACGTTTCAATCCACGTGGGTAAGTCGAAAATAAGTCACATACACTGTGACATGGCTCATAAAGTCACCAAAACAAAATCTCAAAATAATCGTTATCAAATATCGGACATTTCAAAGCATATTCAAAGGTTTCAAAATAACATTATCAAATTATGGACTTGTCGAACAATAAGTAGAAATAATGACAATCATAAATTACTGAAATGAACGATATCAATATGTTAAATTATGAGGTCAAACAAATTCTACAGAATTTGATTTTCACAAATCATAGAATTGATAACAAGACATTCTTAACAAAGTTCAAAACAAAAGAGAGAGGAAGAATCACTTATCTCCATTTGAAGAAGTTCGGATTTCAAAAGAATCTAAAGACTTACATGAGCGATTGGTCCATCGCTGATTTGAACTTCGAAGATTAAACCTTTAAGAATGCAAATCCTCAAACATCACTTTAGAACTCAAGAGCTTCCCAAGCCTTCTCTTTTCTCTCTTTCCACCGCAAGAGTAAGGGAACAAACTTCCCAAGCCTTTTGAGAGCCACAAATCCTTAAGCTCCTCCTTAGAGCTTCCAAACTTTTCAAGCCTTCTTCTCTATCTCTCTCGCGCAAAGGAGAAGAAAAGAAACAGAGAACCCAAAAAGGCTAGGAATGAAATAAAACACTATTTATATGTGACATAAAATTTTAAGTTTCTATTCGACCGAAATAGTTTTCGGTCGACCGAATACAACAGAGGTGAAACTGGTTCAAAACCTTTTTTTTTGCATTCGACCAAAAATTAGTTTTCAGTCGAATTAAAACTTTTAATTCGATCGAAAACTTCAGTAGCTCATTTTACACACAAAAATCTCTTCATTCGAAGCGAAACCCATTTTCATTCGAAGTCAAACTATTTTTATTCGACCGAAACACCTTTAATTCGGCCGAAAATACTTTTTAGTCGGCTAAAAATTTTAGAAACTCCAAAACACAATTTCCCTTCATTTTGATTTGAATGAAACCACTTTCATTCGACCGAAAATTTCAAAAATTATCCCAATTCATTTTCTTAATTTTAACAAAAGACTACAAGCTTATTTATTCAAAAATAATAATTTCTCATAAGAAAAATAAAATTTTCAGGGATTACAACAGCGAGCCTTAGGGACTGCTCAACTGCGTCCGACTTTTTGTTCACAGTTTTGCCAGACTGCAAGGGTTTGCACTGATTCTGGCCACCCAAGGGAAATTAGCTCCTTTATGGCTTTCATCAACTTTAGCAACTTTTGTGTCCCGATTTGCTGCTGCCATTCGACAGGAGTGGGCTGTAGATGTACAACCTGTCTAAAACAAGGGGATGCCACGTTGCTTGCTGTATCCTTGTGGTGTTTTTAATTCTTGTAGTTAGCATTCTTTTGACCTGTGGATGGGGTTGTCATCCAATGTGTTGAGTTATTTTTCCTTTCCCCTTTGCACATTCGACTGTTTATATCTGGTGTATCTTCTTGCTCTTATAAAAAAAAAAAAAAAAAAACTTACGTATAGTGAACAATACACGTGTGTCGCAGGAGCGGTTACATGCATCTATACTATTTATAATAAGAAGTTTTTTTTTGGTGAAATACCCTTTTGGTGTTACACTTAGAGTAATTCCAATGCTCACGAGTGTTTATTTCGAGGACAAAAAAGTAGTACTCGTCTTCCGCCGACCACATTTTCAGTTACCTAAAAACTCTCCCACTCCCTCAAATTACGTAACTTCATTTTCCTGCATCATCATCTCCGTTGAGAAGCTTCAACCTGCAGAAACTACACAGGAATTTTTTTTTTCACGATCTGCATTTATTTTTCATTTCAGTGGTAAGCTTTATTTGGCTTTGCATGTGTCTTGCATTCCTTTATATTTTCCGCCCCTTCTCATTTCAGCTCTTTCCATTTCAGAAACCAATATGCAGAAACACGACAACGCCCAACTTCCAACTTTCATCCGCTCCAATTCTCAATTTAAAGGTATTTTTCTTTTCCAATTCGTATACATCTATCTACTTTACAGGTGTGATTTGGTGGATTGGTTGTTGGGTTGTCGGGTTGCGGCGATGGCGGTGGGTGGTTGTTGGCGGCAGTGATGTGGCCTGGTTTTCGAGATCGGCCGGCGTTTGTTTTGCGAGATTGGTTGCCGGCGGCAGTGATGTGGTCGGGTATGGTGGCGTTGCAGCGACGGGCGGTGGGTGGCTTTTGTCGGCGGTGAAATGGCCGGGCCGGCGTTTGTTTTGCGGGATTGGTTACCGGCGGCCGTGATGCGGCCGGTATGGTGGCGTTGCAGCGACGGGCGATGGGTGGCTTTTGTCGGCGTAGGTGGTCGCCAATTACAGTTAACCACTGAAATTTTTCCTGCTTTCAAACGGTAGTGCAATTGAATTAGTAAGTCTTGCTTTCATTCCTTTTTAACCTTACTTACCCACGAAAATTTCAACTTTGGTCATTAAGATTACTGATCTATTACTGCACCCTGTTTACTCTCAAATAGCGCAACGAGTGGAGATCCATCTGGGTTTGATAGCGCCTGAAATTCACACCGTGCGAAGAAAGTCCACTGTTCAAACATGGCATTGCTACCGATCCCAATAATTTCTGGTTAAAAGAGAGTTAATTCCGGTGCGGTAACGGCGGCGGGTTACTCTGGAACACTGATTGTAATGTCATCCTATTTGTTTATCGGAAGGGGGCCATCTCATGTTCTACTTGATTATATCTTTGAAGAATGATCTTTTGTTTATTCGTTGGTTCATTTGCTGGGACTACAAATCACCTGATGATCCGGGTTTTGTTGAGTAATCAAAAAGATGAAAGACATTTTCAATTTTGCTCAAGTACACACATGCTCTTCCTATGAATGGTATAAAAGAAAGGGTGATGCTAATTTGTTGCATGAACTTCCAAGACATCCATTTTTATACTATGATTGATGAATTTTGGAGCGCGCATGCTAAATGTGCCCCCTTACTCCTTCATGCTAATATAAGCGACTGCGTAATTAATTAGCAGTTTAGAGATTCTTTGGTAATTCAGAAGCACATTTGTTTTGCTTTTTTCCTGCTTGAGCAAAAATTGTTAAGCTACCGTATGTTTTTTAAGTTTAAGTTGTCTGAGATGCTCTAAAATGCGGATCATGCTTAACAATGGGTTTGACAGCCCAATAATCAATTCGGCACCCAACAAAATATAATATCCTTTTTTATACTTGAAAAAATCGCTTCTTGAACTAAAGTAGTTATTGGTCTTGATAAAAAAAATTTATATTAGGAACACAATAATAAATGAGTCGCACACGCATCGCGTGTGCACGGCAGCTCGTACGCGTAAAGTCGAGTTTATCGCCTTCCCACCCAAAAAAAAAAACTAACAGCAGGAGGTTCATCTCGTAAATTGATGACCCCCCCGAGGCAATTTCTACAAGCAATTCGCTCTGACATTTGAAAACGCGCAAATTTGCGCCACTCCAAAAGTTAGACTGCCTCGGGGCCAAATGAACTACGAGCAGAGACTGCTCGCGGCGGCTAAGCACGTATACACCGCCGACTCGACCACCAGCGCAGTTCCCGTCAACTGCGCCGACTACGGAGTCACGGCGGCGCTCAAACCTCACCAGGTCGAAGGAGTTTCATGGCTGATACGAAGATACCTCCTCGGTGTCAACAGCATCCTAGGTTGGGGTTCTTTTTCCCTCGTATTTCTTTGAAGTTAGTTAGACAGACATAAATTAGTGGCAAATTGCAATTCGTTGTTCGATTAGTTTTTTCGAACATGTAAAATTATTAGAATGGACTAGATTGAAATTTGTGCTATTTGGATTAAGTAATTGTAACTTTAATCCTTCACATTTGTTGGTATTGTCTAAACGTTACACCTTACTGTAAAAAATATGTAAATTGGTTCCTCGGTCTTTAACACCATTAAGTTATTCTTTGACTAGGGTAGGTTGATTCATTTGACTAGGGTACGCAGAAATTGGAAAACAACAACCCTAGGCACCAAACTTGCCACCTAGGGACCATTCTATGGACGGAAATCAGATGTAAAGAATTTGGGTGAAGTTTTTAGAAATGCAGGATCATTAGAAATTTAAAACATTAAACGACCAAAACTCTTCTCATTCACTCATTAGCTTTAATCCCGTGTGTTGCACGCGGGAGCAACAACTGTCAGATCTTGCACTTGTATGTCTAATAATGATAACAAAATTGGTAGTGACCAAAAAAAAAAAAAAGATTTTAAAAAATTACTTCCACCTTTTTATATGAGTTTTCCTACAAATTTTTGTCGTTAAAAATGAATTTGAGTAATCATTGCTAGCTTTTAGCAACAAATGAAGATAAAAGTAGTATATAAATTGATAGAAATAGTATGTCTCAACTAATAGCAATAATAGTGATAATTCTAACTATAATAACTCTCAACTAATAGTGATAATTCTAACTATAATAACTCGTGTGTGGAGGTTTGTATTACTCAAGGTCACCAAGAAAAGAGTAAAGCTATGGAACAAATGATTGCAAATAAATTGGGATAGTAAACCATGTATATAAACTTGTAATGAAATAAAAAGGGGGAGATTATCTTAGTTAGATAGAAAAACTGATAGAGAATATCGGGCTTCTTTAAACAATAGAAAAGATTTAAGATTAAAGGGAATACATAAAGAATTAGTTTTGTCAAAATCTTTGGAATTAAAGAAATTGCGCAGATATATATAAAATTTTCAAATGGGACATGTTGACATAGAGGAGAGAGAAATATAAAATCTATTTGATAGGGTGAATTTCAAATGGCAAAAAGGAATTCAAATCAAATTGAATAAGAGAGAGAGAGAGAGAGAGGAAAAAAGAATCCAAATGATAATTACAAAGTTGAATAAATTCAAAATGCTTTCAAAAAGTCAAAGTAGGAAAGTCCACATGGCGAGCTAAGAGAGTGTCTACCCAGGCGGTGACGTGGCCACTTTCTCTCAGCTTCGGCTTTCATATATATATATATATATATATATAGATTTGGATTATTCAGATTTGGTTGTTATTAAGAACACAAATTCTTTTGTGATCTTGTTGGTTCATTTTGTTTGCAGGAGACGAGGTACGTTTCGATACAGTGAAAAACTCAGAACCTGATTTACTTGCGGAGATATATATGGATACTCACGCCTTGGTTGGTTAATTTGGCAATAGCTTAAAAGCTATAGTATGAACTGCTTTTCTGACAGATTATACAAGTAATGGTAAATTTGCAATATTTGATTCTTCAGTTATACTGTAGCTGCAACTTTGTTTCAGCCTAAACTTGTCGTCTGATCACAGAAGACATTGAAATTACCTTAATTGGGTGAAGTTCCTGGCAATTCACTGTAGGCGGAGCATAAAATGAAGATACTCATTTGTATATCTAACTTTTTATACAGCCAAGAATCCCATTGGATTGATTGATATCTGTAGACATTGTATACATTTTCGGTGCTTAATTCATTTGGTTATCTTTTCTTCATTTTATTTTTCACGTTAGTTGAAAATATGAAAAAGATTCCTTTTATGAGAAAATGACAACATGTAAGTACTTGTTTAATAGTAATCATTTTAGAATTGGGGAAGTGTTAATAATGTATTTAACACCATTTCGAAAAATATAAAAAGTTATTCATGTTGATTAAGTGCCATTTACCAATACCATTTTACATATCAAAGGAAGTGGGGTGAATCCGAAAGATATACTTGCAAGGAGTAGATGAATGGTGTTTGAAACCGTTCTTGAGGATATACGATAATGAGAAGGAGTAAAGCTCATAAGCTTCAGTTTCTATCTTCTCGCTTTGCTGTGCTCTGTGATTGGCTTTTTTGTTTTGTGGGGCTAAGCACGAACTTCAGAGTGTATTGCTCGTCTCTCCTTAACCTACTTTCCAGTAGAAAAAGAGTCAGAACTGAAGGAAGTGTTGCAGTAAGCATTGAATTTTAGCGGTGTCCCTGGTTGTGTTGCTTGTTAGTTTATCCCAGTGCTCTTTTCTTTTACAGTTCAGATGTTAGTCTTCCCCGTTTCACTCTTTTTCAGTTTTAAGTTTTGAATTTCGACTACTCGGAATATATAAGTTTAGCATCAAATCAACCTTTCGTAGTGTCCGTCGGGCAATTTTTTATAGTTTCCTTATGCATCTTATGTCCGTCTTGATGTCAGGGACATTTTTGTCGTTCACTTTTTATGTCAAGCCCCCTTATTGATTACTGCTGTCAATAAACCTCGCAGGGGTATACTCCCAGCCCCTAACCTTTTAAGGCGGTGCTCAATCTAAAACTTTAAATTAACAACTTTACCTTAGACGTCGTTTTTTTGGGGATTTGGAAGTAACCTCTAAAGTGAAGCTCCCCAGCGGTTTGCTTAACTGGAATCTTTCTCTAGCTTACTTATTTGAGTGCACCTCCTTACACCCTGTGCTGAGTGAGGAACACATACGGGTAATATAAGTTATATGTGTGGAAGTGTAGTTTTTGCCCGTTAAGTAAGTTATCTTTATCATATTGTAGGTGGGTAAGTTGGAGTATTTGAATGCAGGGAACCAAGAAGAGGCCAGAAGCTTCTTGCTTATATATCATAATAGATGTGGAAACAGAACTAAGATAGTCTTATAAACTAAACTTCCTACTTTTGTGCAGTTGAATTTAAGCCTCGATGTATAGGCTTGGGGAGCCAGAATAGGTCTGCTAGTTATCCTTATTGGTCCAACTAAAGATTAACTAACCTGTAGTGTTTTTGAGTCTAGATCTAGACATCTCAACTGCAATATAATCAGGTACAAGTCTTAAAAGGAGAAGCAAAATTGCAAAGATGTTACTTATTGTTGTGTTCACTATGCTTCAACTGTGAATTGTTTTTCGGCAGATGGGACTGGGTAAGACTTTGCAAGCAATCGCTTTGTTGAGCTATTTGAAGGTTTGTCAGAAGTTGCCTGGGCCATTTTGTAAGTACCATTGCCTCATATATTTTGCGTTGCTAGAACAGTCTTAGCCTAATTTATTTGGTTACTGCCAGTGGTACTATGCCCTCTCAGTGTGACTCATGGTTGGGTGTCAGAGATAGCTAATTTTGCCCCAAAGTTAAGAGTCCTTTGCTACATTGGAGACAAGGAACAACGTCGTAATCTACGCAGGAGTATGTACAAGCATGTAAAGGAGCAGTTCTTATCACCTGATGTGAGTTTTGGACGCTACTGCATGTGTTGGTTAAGCGTAGTGTGGTTTATGTCCATTATGCTGTCCATACTGGGCTATAAACCAGATTTTTCAGGATTTTTGGACCTATGTTTTCTTTTCTAGGATTGAAATGGTCACCTCCTGGTTCGCTCATGTGTAGGTACCGCGGTTACCTTTTGATTTGCTATTGACTACCTATGACATAGCATTGGTGGATCAGGATTTCCTCTCTCAAATGCCATGGCATTATGCTGTAATAGATGAAGCACAAAGACTCAAAAACCCATCCAGCGTATGCTCAAGTACCTTGTAGGTTTCTGCATAATATTGCTAATTGGAATAAGAACTGCGGATATATCCACTTGTGAGAATTATCTACTGTCCTGCATATGTGAAGCATCATATTCTTGGTCAAAGCATTTGGTTGGATCCATCAAAGCTTGAGCTGAAGTCCGAGCTTTAGCGGGAGCTCAACCAATCACGTTGAAGCTAGCCTGATAGGAGTTATGCCGAAGTCGAGCTCGTCACGATTGGCTCAAGTAACTAAGTGAGCTCCTTGAAATTGAATTCAGTCTCATTAAAGTGAAGTAGTTCTTAGAATGGCCATGAGTTCTGCTCAGCCGAGCCTAAATTGAAATAGGTAAAGTAAAACCTTTGAAGCATGGACACAATGTAGAATACAATAAAGAAGTTGTATGGATGTGCGGATACAAATATCCTTAAAAAGGATAAGGGATACTAAATGCGGCTAGGGGACGTCATATATACAGACATAAAGATGCACGTGCCTTATACAATATAGTGAAAAGTTATTATTAGGCTATCATAACCAATAGACATGAAGTATTATCTACAGGATAAAAGAGAAAGAAAATAGTTCTTTTTCTTGCTTGACCTGGGACTTCAGAGGTCTGCATACGGTTTATTGCAATGTCCAATTGCCTTACACACCACCAAAGTGGCCAATGTGTTCACTTTCAATTTCTTCACATGGACAGCTGCTCCCCCTTTTTTGTTTCCTTAACTGCAGAGTGACAGCTGGTGTACGCTGAATGGGCCAACCATGGGTCATCCTCATATGACAGGCCTGGTCCAAGTGAAATCTACCATTTTTATTCTGCTGCAGGTTGAGCAATTTGAAAAAGTAGTATGTTCAGATCGTTGATGTACATAACTACCTTCCTAACCAAAGATCTCCCTGGGTCATTTTTGACATAGAATACACAAAAATATTTTCGTCCACAACCAGACATACTTCCATTGATTGGAGCCCAAGGGAGCTTTTTGCAACTCGATTACCTTAGTGCAGAACATCACAAGATGCACCAGATAGGCACCCATATGGAGTATCTAGTATCTAAGTAGTTGAAGTATACATAGGGCAAATGCTCTTGGGCGAACCTGATGTGCAACCAAGCACTTGTGGGGAGAGGCTGCACCTGCTTCACACCTGAAAGGTCGACCAAAATGAAGTATTGCAGGTGGTTCATTGCAAAAAGTACAAATGTGTAAATGTCATAGCAGTAGAAGTCCAATAATGGGCCATATATCTTGGCTTGCCGAGTTGAGCCTAGTCGAATTTCATGAAACCATCTTCATATGCTTACTTGACGGCTTACTTGAGGGCGCACATGTACATGCTGTTCAAGGTCAGGTAGGAGCTCAATGGACCAAGTTCGATGAACATTTTATGATTAGCTTGTGCTGTGCATGGACAGCTTGGGTTGCTTTCAGCCTTAACTAAATTATTTTTCCCATTTATTTTCACTTGCATCAATTCAAGAGTGTGAAGGTCGTTCTAGTATTTTAAAAGTTTTCACTATACGGCATGAGAGAGGTCAGAGCATCATAAGTAGCATGCGCAGAGGTAAGATAAGTTCACATGCTTTTTGAAAATATAGTTTGGAGTAGGTTAATGAAAATCTATATTTCCTACTCGTTTTGCAACGTAAAAAATTCGTTATTTGTCCTTTAACTATTTCGATCCTTTTCAAATGCTTTGTTGAGCAAAATTCAAGTTATCTTTATGGTGAAAAGTCTTGTGCGCCAAACTGCAATCTGTCTTGCTCCTATAATTGCTGAGAACTTTAACAGGTTTTATATAATGTCCTGAGAGAGCGCTTTGTCATGCCCCGGCGGTTATTGATGACCGGAACACCTATTCAGAATAACCTTTCTGAACTATGGGCCTTGATGCATTTTATTATGCCTTCAATCTTTGGGACACTGGACCAGTTCCTTTCTGCATTCAAGGAAGCTGGAGATCCTCTATCAGGTAAAACATGTGCCGGCTATTGATATATACTGTGGGCCAAAGGCAGTGGACACGTGCTAGTATATCTGGTTCTTCTTTCAAGCATGTTAACCATGTAAATAGTTACCAAGACATTTGCTTGCGGTCACAAGGTTTTCATCTGTCATTAGTGTCCGAGATGCTTATTTGTTCAGCAGAGCCTAGAACTATTGATGAAAAAGAGTGGGTTTTGCATAAAGGGATTGATGTTTGAATCTGATTGATGAAGCAATCTGTAATATGCTATAGTTTTCAGCCACTTCTACTTGAGCTGCTTTCCAGGTCCACCATGTTAGATTAGGTTTAGCATCTGTAGGTGATGTTTTTTGTTGTGAATTTTGCGTTGAAAATGTACATTAATTCCAAGTTTGCAACAACATAACTACTTAAAAGATTAGTTTTAGCATCTGTAGGTGATGTTGTTTGTTGTGAATTTTACGTTAAGAATGTACATTAATTGCAAGTTTGCAACAACGTAACTACTTAAAGGCCTGTTGTTTTTTTTCCAGAGATAGACCTTTGCTATTTAACCTAGGACTTGTTTCAGTGCTGCCTGATGTTACAGAAACATGCCGCAATGAAGTGAAAATATGTAAGGTTTTTAGTGCAGTATATTAATGAGGACCTGAATGACACCTTTCTTTCTACTTAAAATGTCACTTTTGTTCTTTTTGTTGGTGGTTATGTTTTCAGGACTTATTTCTTTCTTCCTGACTGGGAGAAGGGATTTCTATGATCACCTATGGGGGGTATTTTTTTTGGGGTTTGAGGGTGGACATTGATTTTCTATAACTAGGTATTAGGGGTTTCTCTCTCTAGGACTATACCAGACAGTCAGTATCATTGGTCGGGATTTGCCTCTCATTTGACAGAATGCTGGAGCAAAGCTTGTCATCTAGGTACTCATGTTGTGAAAATTTGAAGGACATGAACTAGTTTGGGGTTCAAACGACAAAGAGCCTTTTCGGCAGCCCCCTGGTATGAAGTTGACTTACTGACGGATGAGAATAAGATTCAGCTGTAGCAATTAACATAGGCAATCAGGCGGGCCCAGTAATAGGCTATTGGCCATGAAGCATGTCGTTTCATCTGTGTTCCATGGACTTGTCAATTTGCCCCAAGTACCTGTGTCAAATATGTGCCGTTTGTGGCACTTTTTAATCGAGTGCCTGTGTCACTGAGAAGAGTTTATGGGACATCTCTCTACTTACAATTTAATATTATCCTTACTAAATGGTCACACATTATGCTGGCTCATGCGCGCAACAGCAAGTACTTGAGTATCGGTCAATTTCTCTATTTTTCTTATATGCCCCTTATATATCTTGGGATTTTTTCAATTTTATCCTTTTTTTGTACATTTTCCTTAGTTTTTACAATTCTGTCAAAATTTTGCAATTCTTTCAAAATTACCCCTCGCCATACTCCTGATGAGGGTACCGGCCACATCCCCTTTTCTGTATCCATGATTTGGACACTTCTTAGCCATGTTCTTGCGAGGTGTCTGACATGTATGGGGGAAAAAACACAACATACTTTCTAATTTCGAAGGTCATTCTGGAAGATATTTAGTGCACTTTCTGCTACTTTCAATTTTTTCTTACCAGTGCTACTACATCTTCTTCATCAATGTTGACAATGCTGAAGTTTTAAAGTACCCATTTTTTTGCAGTATTTACCAGTTTCACGGCTTTAAAGCTAGGAAGAGGGTAATCTTAAACCATTAGGTAGGTTAAATATTTTTGTCACAAACTCAACCCTTTTTCTTTCATACGGTGATTTTATATAGATATAAGCCTACGAGGATTTGCTGAGTTACTTGAATGACATTTGTAGTTCTTAAAGTAAATTTTGGCTGTAATTTTCTTTTTGGTCTAGAATGTACTGAGTGCTTTGCATTAATGGGTATTGTTTTTGCTTCTTGGATAGTTTGAATTCATAGTGGACTGTTTGTTCTTCAAATGTAATTTATGTGTTTTCGGCACTCTGTTTGCAGTAAAGAACTTTGCAATCCATCGAAGGTGAATTATTCTGCGTGAGTTTTTTATTGCAGTTCTTCTAAGTTAGCTTTTGCACATTGAATAGTTTAGACTAATAAGAGATATCCAATCATATATTTTAGATCCCATAGATCCTCAAGGATTTTAACCACTATAAAAGTTAAAAAATGACCTTTCTTGAAGTTCCTTTATATGTGTAAGGTAGTAATCAACTCAACACCCCATACAATAGCATTAGTAAAACCCTAGTGGATGCTGAAGCTAAAAAAGTGAGGCTCAACGTTAATCTACATGGATATTATGAAGAAGAACACGTTGGAGTAGATATAATTCAATGATGAGGTTATAAAAAAATCCAAAGGTACCCTTGAGGTACTTATAGCAGCAATATGTACTCTTAGTTTTTAGTGTTTAGTTCACTTATAGAGTTAGAAATGCAAAAGACTAGCAAGTCCTTTTAGATTTACTCACAGAATGTCTTTGAGGGTTTGCTAAGTTGCTGGACCGAATTTAGTTTTTGAAGGTATTTGTAATTAGTAAAGCTACATGTCACTCTTGATAAGGGAGATAGTCGGTTTTCTTTCATCCACTTACATTGAAAACCGAGAGTGATAAATTTCTTTTGCGCATCTAGGGTTTGCAAAGTGGTACACTGGCAAATCCAAGAGTGACTACAGTAGTTTCTGATGATGTTTTATTAATGTTATAGCTGTTAATGTAGGTTGAATTTTGTTGTATCTTGATCGTGGCTTGAACCATTTTTTGTGAAGATTGGTTTTGCTATTCTGCTATCATGGCAAACTTTGTTGATGGATGAAAGTTACAACATAAATGGCCACTGAGCATTGATGTGTGTATGATAATTGCAAGGAAATTAGGACAGAGAGCTATGTCAAGAACAAAAAAGAAACAAACCGACACATCTAAGTCCTTAATTGACGGCATTTGACAAATTGGAGCATCACCAGATTTACCAAAATCTGAGCTTATGGACTTGGATGCTCCATTTTCTGTGTTTGGCTTGGAGAAAAGGACAATCTGGTACCATGTAGTCCGAATAAAAATGAAGTCCTAACTGAAGGAAAGTCTTTTATTTGCTCGATCAGTCGTGGACTTCGATTTGATGGGTGTTAGGATAAGAATGACAGAGTTATTAATGTTGTATATACTGAAATAAGTTTAGAGTTCCTGATTGGCGTGTGTTCTTTTACCTCAGACAAATTTTAGAGGCGAAATAGGCGTGTGTTCTTTTAGGATTTCTAGATTTTCCTTTTTTAATTTTGGACCAAATACATGTAAAGTTTTAGTTGCATAATTTGTCATCAGGTGTTCATTATTGGACATTGGACAAATGGGTATGATATCACTTTACTTTAAAAGTGTCGCCAAAGAACCATCAATGGTGAGAAGACGCTCTAGAGTTTCTAGAAGAGGAAACTGAAAAGAGCCAAGGAAGTAGGGAGCATAGTGAAAGCATCGCTAAAAACAAGATAGAGTCGAGAAACAGTGAGTAGCAAGAAATTTTCATGACAAATACCTAGCGCTATGATGAATGTTTCTTTATTGAACTCTAAATATCTTAGTGTTCTAAGAACATAAGTTCTAGGTTTGACCCCGTGTCCTGCATGCGGGGGAGCAACAACTGCTGCCAAAATACTCATTGAGAAAGCACATACTTGTATGCCTGATAGAAATAACAAAATTGTCAAAATTAGTAGCAGTAATAATAATAACACAAATGTTATTTCCACCATTGTTTTCTTGGGTTTTTACCAGTTTTTGTCGTTAAAAGTACAATTATTAACAGTTAAGCAGTCTTTTAGCAACAAACAAAGAAGTGATATGTAAAATGGTAGAAATAGTATCTCCCAAATTGATAATACTCTATACCGTACTAATAATATAAGGTAATAGTAGTAACCTGTGTTAAGGTCCGTATTAGTAAAGGCCACCAAGAAGAGGATAAAAGGATATAAAGAAAAATAGTAAATAATATAAGAGACAATATATAATGAAATAAAAGGGCGGAGATCTTGTTTGTTAGAGAGAAAAACTTGGAAGATTATTGGGGCTGTCTAAAATATAGGAAAGATTCAAGATTAGAGGAAGAGACATAAATTTAAAATGGGAGGGAGGGAGATTTCCAGCTAAATCTTAGGAATTCATGGAATTGCAGACCTTATATGAGGGGGACACGTTGATATGGAAGAAAGAAAAACGTGAAATCCATTTGATTGGTTGAATTCCAAATGGCAAAATGATAGACATGCCAAGCTGGAAATCCATTAAGTTGGTTGAATTCCCTTAGCTTCGACTTCACTTTGTGTAATTATGGTTGGTTCACATTTCACTTGCAACACACATGCGTCCTAACTATCTATGTATGTGTGAGGGTGTACATATATACACATACACACACTCACTTATAGATATGTATATATACACACACACTATATTATATATTTCTGTCTGTATGTATGTGTGTGTGTGTGTGCGCGCGCGCGTATGTTCATACTTATAGCTTATCGCTGTCCTGATTCATCTGAAACTTGATTTCGTGGAAATTACTTAGTCGGATGCCCCCCTTCGTTGTTGATGTCGGACACGGTGTCCGTGTTTGTGCTACTTAGGCCATCGGGATAAGGTGTTAGTTGACATGGACTTTTTTCCGACTATCTTGCTTCCTTGTAACTTTATGACCACTGAGACTACACTCAAGCTCCGTGTCTGCTGCTTGCCAGAAGATTTCGTGCGTGTGGGTTGAGGGGAAAGTTCGAAGTTGTCCATTCTTTCAGGGAGGTCTTTTATTTGCCTTTAAAGTGCAATGCTTGTTGTTAAATAGGCTTCATATAGAATTGTCATTCTTATACAAGGAAAGCAATGGTAGTTTATCAGCATACACGTAGAATCTAGACACAACATGTACACACACATTCGCACATTGATCATAGGACTTTTTAGTTAGCCTCTTTTTTTTTCTTCCTACCAGTAATCTTCATTATGATATTGGGCCCATCTCAGTTGTGTCACTTATTTTAAATTTTAACAACCAGAATATGATTGTAAAGTAGCACAGCTCAGTTTCACAATTCCTCCTTCCTTTTCTAAGCAGGTCAAGATGCTGCAAAAGTTAAGGAACAATTCAGAATCTTGAAATACTTACTGGGAGCATTTATGCTTCGCAGAACGAAGTCTAAGCTTATCGAGTCTGGAACTCTTGTGCTGCCACCTCTTACTGAGATCACTGTGTTAGTTCTATAATGTGGTATCTTATGTCGCTTAATTTAATCGCATGTACCATTGCAGAAACTTTCAATCAATCAAGCTTGATTGAACCTAGTTGGTCAATTGCTATTCAGAAATGTTAGCGCTGGACGTTGTACGGCAAAGTGTGCTTGTAACTGGTTACATGAGGTGATTGTAAGATCTCCTTTTGCAGGATGGCGCCCCTAGTGCCGCTGCAGCAGAAGATGTATGTATCAATATTGAGGAAGGAGCTTCCTAGGCTTCTATCACTCTCTTCTGGAGGTTCTAGTCATCCGTCCTTACAGAACATTGTATGTGAATCGAAATACCTAAAAATCACCTAAATAATAAGAAATTCCCTCTTATAACTTATTTACTTCTTTAAGGTTGTCACACACATCCAGATCGTACTAGGCGTTATTTCCTGAAAAAGTTATTCGCGTGTGAATCAGAGACTTGACATTCACCACATGCCTGCTACTTGTCTCATGTCATCACTGATTCACTGTGACAACCTTGCATTCTTATCCCGCCTTAGATTCTATGGGTTATGGGATGCATCTGATGTTAGTTTTTCTCTATATTTGATGGTTCTATTGGTTATTGAGGTGAGATGAAAGAAATCCTGGTGTGCTGCATGATAGTAATCTATCCATTGATTTTGAAGCTGCTGGCTGCTGTTAAGTGAAATAAAATGGAGCTTGCATAAACTGGAGATTAGTTTTGTCCCCTTTGCATAACATGCAAATCCAGACTGTTCTTTTGATGGACATCCAATCTCTGATGTGACCTGCCAACATGTATGGCTTGCCTTTGGATTAATTATTCAACATTGCTATAAGTTAAAGCTTGTTACGGCTAAATGAATTCTTACACAATGGCTGAATTTTTCGTGCGTGTAAACTTTTCTTGTGGGTTGGGGGATGGTGTATAATGAGGCTCGAATCTCCAACCAAGCCTACAAATGGAGGAGGTTACTTCTACGCTACAACCTTCTCTAAATTGTATCACATATGGGAGAGTTGCGACATATATCGTAGCCTGTGCCTTATCGGGGAATACTTGATGATGTGGGTTTGTAATGTACTTGAATTTCATGCAACACAGTTTGCTGCTCAAAAGTTAAAGGCAGGCATCCACTCTTTAACTAGCAAAAGAATTGCAACCCTAGGGCAGAAACCGACAATTGGTTTTAGTCTTAGTTTCTTGTGGTGGCTGCGGCCATGTAGAAGTTAAAGCACGAGTCTCCAAGATCTTCTATGGTCTAGCGGGTGAACTATTTCACCTTGATATGATAAGAAGTTCCCTCAGATCTGTCTTCTTTGTGATACACATTGTTCATTTGTGGTTAGTTTGAGTGCTTTATTTTTAATAATGGAAGGATGGGGGGGGGGGTGGGGTTNGATTTGAGATTGTTTGCTGCAAGTTTATGTTCTCCAGATTAATTACCTGCCGTTTTTTGCAGGTAATGCAGCTAAGAAAAGCATGTAGTCATCCATACCTTTTTCCTGGTATTGAGCCCGAACCATATGAAGAGGGCGAACACTTGGTTCAGGTAGACGAGCTACTTTTCGAAGTGTAACTATAAAATCAAGATACTTGTTTCTGTATTCAACAGTAACATGGTACTGAAGTCCTTGTAGGGAATAAGGAGGAATGGACCTAGTTATGCATTTTTTTGTGGCATACCTTTGACTTTGTCCCTGTCTTTTCTCAATCTTTGATTTAACCTCTTGATATGTCATTCCACGCCAATTGTATATCATAGTTCTTTCACTGACTGGTCAGGCTAGCGGTAAACTTATTATCTTGGATCTGCTGCTTCAGAAGCTACGTGATTCTGGACATCGTGTTCTTTTGTTTGCTCAAATGACCCACACACTCGACATTTTACAGGTTTGTTTCCCTCTTGCAGCTTTCTTGTTTCTTCTTTTAGATCCCCACTATGGCTAAATATATGGGGCCTTGAACTGATCCTTGGAGAACCTTATTGTAGTGAGAGTACACTCTCATACCATCAAAAGTTTTGAGCTGACTTTTTCATCATTGCATGTATCACATCAATTTAAATTAGAAGGTATTCCATTTCCAGTACCTATTCGCCTTATTTCAAATCTACAGGGAGAGTAGAATTGTTATATATCTTTTAGCGGCTTTATAAAGAGTAAAGCTTCTGAGTAGGATCCCCCGGCATGAAACCACGCAGCTTTGACACATACTTTAGTCTCGTTTCTTAGTCCGTGTTGTGACCAAGCTTTGACACAAATTCGTGCATGAAAGTAGGATTTCATGGAATTGAGGAAATACTCTTATGAGCGACTTGATGGATCGATTCGGGCCGAAGAGCGCTTCGCTGCAATAAGAAGTTTCAGCAGACAACAGCGCCAAGGAAGTCTAAATAATGAGGCTGATCAAAGCAGTGCATTCGTCTTTTTGATTTCCACAAGAGCTGGAGGAGTCGGCTTGAATCTGGTGGCTGCTGATACTGTGAGTATTGTCAGCATTATGCTATGATATCCTCGATACTTGTGCGTAAAATGGCCATAGAAATCTGTTTGTTTGTTCCAATGGTTGGCACAAGTTTGTTGATTGCTTCTGTAGCTTGTACGAACATCTTTGTTGAGGAATTTTTATAGGTGTGCTTGAAGGTGACCTTTCATCGTATTCTTTTTGCTGTTGAGATATTTGTATCGAGAGCAGATACAAAATTATTTTATGTGTATCTTTTTCAATGCTACCAGCCAAGAATGGTCAAATGCGCCCGTGACGATTAGATACATATGAGATTGGGGATGGCTTGAGTCCAACGCAATCCGATAACCTGCATTAGTAAATCTGGAAGATTCAACTTCTTGATATGATATATTGAACCCCAGTTGGCGATGGAGTCTGAAAGCAACATTAAAGGAGACTCAGAATACAAAGATTACCTGGTTACTTTTTCTGTCAACTGGTGATCGTACTGATATAACCATGGTTGTTAAAAGCACGCCTCCGTGTCCTCCTAGGCAGAAAGCCCATCAAATCCCACATGCACCTCCGTACCTAGGGGCTAGGCAAAGCCCCTACAAATAAGCCCGTGCCTTGCTCGCTTTAGTACAAGCAGCATAGCCCTTTCTTGGCATCCTTCTTCCAGTTTGGGCATACGAAGTTTTTGGTGTTCTTCTTGACTTTGTTTTTGCTGATAATTGCTAACCAAGTAGGCGAACAAGGTTGACCACACAAGATTCAATTTCTATAACGACACGTCATGTTCTCGGCAATGCTTGCCCTTATCTTTCTGGTCTTTATTGCTTCACGCCCAAACATAGTCTCTCTCTCTCTCTCACACACACACACACACACACACAGAGAGAGAAAGAGAATGAGAAGAAGAGAACAGGGAGAAATATAATGAGGAAAAGAAGGGAACCTGTTGATCTATATTTTTTAGGATTTGAAGCTTGTATTGCATCTTGGAAGCCTTTTCTCTTTTAAATTCGAAGTGGTGTTCCTTTTTGGACGATTTTTCCTTTCTCTGTTTGTTTCTTTCTGTGCTTTATACATAGTTGATGCAAAATGATGACCGGAACTTGCTACAGAATGTGATGTCTGTGGATGTAAAGTTGGTTTTGATTTATTAGGAATATTTTTGGGTGATTTTCAGTACATATGCGCCTTTTCAGTTAAGCGTGCACCTGGGCTTTGCTTCTAGGGCCCTACTTATTGTCTGTGCTTTAAACAATATGGTTCTAACAAGGCTAAAATTGACAAAATATGAACTAGAAAATTTCTGGAACAAATTTGCTTGAGTCTCACAATGAGATCCCTAGCATTTTATACCATCTATTAGCATCAATCAAGCCCTGTAGTAAGAGGGCTGTTACAGCCTGTGGACTCTACAATACTGATGAATATGTGCACGTACCTGTGTCTACTGATTTGCGCATGTATATGACACTTACGGAATCTACAGAATCCTAAAGATTTAGAAACTCTACGAAGAGACGACTGTCACTCTCTCAGATTGATGCTGCTTATCTACCAGCAACAATTTGCTATCTAGAAAATCACGGTGGTTGGAGTAAGAGCTTTAGTAAAAATATCTGCCACTTGAAGATTTGAGGAGATTAATGGTGGTGACGTAAGTGCACAACCATAGGCATTGTTGCTATAGTGACAGTCCACGATTCTCCGTGATATGAAATTGCAATAGCTTTGTCCGCGTGAAGTCGAGCATGGCTTTGTTGAGGAAAACCAGGCTCTGCTAATAGAGTATACAGCCATGTAACTTCTGCACATGCTGAAGACATGACCTTATATTCTTCTGACTTGGTAGAGGATTTGGATACATGCTCTTGTTTGTTACATTTCCTAGAGATCAAGGAGTCTTCTAAGAACATACTAGCCCGTAAAACATCTAAGGGCATCAGAATGGCATATGCAATCAGCATGTCTATAAGCAGATGTGGATGAAGAGTTGTTTTCAGATAGCAATAATGCTTTGGGCATCAGCAAGATGAAGATGTCTGGGCTGGGACTGGTCACTAATGGACTCACAACATTAACTGCACAATAGATACTGGGATGAATGCTTCTGAGGTACATTAGACAGCCCCCTAGTCTACAATAGAGAGTGGATTAGAAATTAACTGCACAAGTCTGCAATAAAGAGTGGATCAGTAATCAGTTCTCCTTCTCCCTTGTTTTATCTCAGTGTCAAATTGGGCTTCATATTATAATCAGCCTTGTTGGAAAGTTTTTGGAGTGGGATTGACCAATCCTGTAAATGCTTATGTTGATTGACAAAGATTTCCTTCTAAGTAGTATGTACCTCCAACCCAAGTTATTAAGTGAGATGGTCAAGGATTTTCATTTAAGAAAAGGCTTCTTTTAGACAAGTGGAATATGCCATGAGAAAATGTCTTAGGAATTATGTAGAATTGTACTGACTTTTTGTTGAAAACCATTACAAAGAAGTGCCTGTCGGAACTTAGCACACCTCATTTTAGGTGATTGAGTCAGCCCATGGAACGGGCGTTTCAAGCGGCAAACATGTGAGGAAGGAATCCAGAAACCAGTGGTGGTTTCATACAAAAAGTCTCGTGAAGGTCCCCATGAAGAAACACATATTTTATGTCCATTTGATAAGTAGGCCTTGAGGCAGCAAGTGCAATAAGAAGACGAGCACCTGTCATTTTGGCGATCGGAGCAAATGTCTCGCTACAATCAATTCCAATTCTTGCTTGTTCCCTAATGCAACATTACAGAGTCTTGTATTGATCTAAAGCTTATTGAGATCTCATCTTACCCTGTAGATGCTTATGGCCAATGGGAGCTACTTCTTCGGGACAAGGAACAAGTCCCCATGTATTATTTGCTGTCAAAGCGTTCAATTTACCATTGCCTTGTACCGGCAGTTTTGCCCTGCAGCTTGATTATAAGATGTGGGAATAATAATGGAAGTTAAGAGAGTGAAAAATGCAGTAGAAAGCAAAACCATAACAGTTACGCGGTCCTGAAGTTTTGAAAGATCGAAGAAGTGAGGATTCCTAAAGTGAAGCAGGAGATAAGGCATAAAGGGGGATTGGAACTAGGTTGTTGATGTGTCATGACGTGGAAGAACAGTACTTGCTGAACTTTCCCCCCGCTTGTGAATATGACCTAGTTTGAACTTCTGAAATGAAGATGATGGCTTTGCAGTCTGGAAACAAGTACAAAATAGAAACAAAAGTAGTTAGTGGCAGACAGCGTTCACTGTGCTTGATTTTTTTTTTCATAATGAATATTACTGTAGTAACGACCCGGTCCAAAGTCCCACGACAGGGCATTGCTTCCCTCAAAAGGGCTAGCCAATGTTGGTACTTCTAAGATCATAGGCAAGGTCTTATAAGGGCTATCTTATACTATCCCACAAATATGGGATATCACAATCTCCCCTCCTTATGCCTTAGCTTTCTCGTTAAGGCTCAACCACACATACCCAGAATCTTCCTCTCTAGCCAATGTGAACTCACCATTTGTTTTCCCAACCATCCTTTTGATGTGGGATATACCCGCGCTTGCCTTCATTTTTCCCAACCATCGGCAATCCGACTGGATAGCCCAGCCTGAGCTTTCGAGAGCTGGCTCTAATACCAATTGTAACGATCTGGTCCATGGCCCTATCACAGGAAAAATGCATCCCTCAGAGGGGCTAGCCTAATAGGTACATTAAAGATCATAGGCAAGGTTTTATATGGGTAACATCACATCCGAAGTGGGATATCACAATTACATTCTTAAGAATTAATATCACAACCGCAGGAGCCCTATTTCCCCACCAGAATATCTAAAAAAAGGCATCGAGTAGATTGAGCTGTAAGGTTTGTACGTTCATTTGGAGGAAGATGAACAAAGCTTATATAGCTAGAGGTGCACAATGGATCACAGTTCGGGGTTTTGGCAAATAATCGAAATAAGGACTTTTTGCCAAAGATTTCTTGCAATTTGCTGACTAATAAAAAAAAAAACAACAGGTCGAACAACTTCATCCCAAATGTTGGAGGACATAGGACTTTAGGAGAAGTGCACAAGGAGTGTCAAGGATATGTTTATTCTTGTGGGCATTCCTCTACTTCTTTTTGTCGAGGAATACAAGGACATGGTCTTTGAAATTCAACGCTGGTTTTTTCAAAGGAATTCTCGTTATAGTATGTAAGTGTAGTCTCCACAGAATCAAAGCGAAATGCTTAGACACAGGACTGAAATTGGGTTTGAATAATTGCAACAAAGGACTTGAAGACACTGCATCCCTCAGCCTTTGCATGTAAGAAATGATCACATGTATACATACTAAAGTTGTTGATTAAGGTGACGAACTACCTGTATTTGGAAGATGATATAATAGGTGCAACCCAAATAAGGACAAGTTCAGAGGGTTTAAAAGAGATGGGAGCGCTGTTTGGAAAGGGAAGACCTTTACTCCTAGCCCTGCAACAACTAGTGGACACGTGTTTATTTCCAAAGATGCGAAGGGACTAGAAGAAGAAATAGGTTGTTAAAGTATACGGAAAATTAAGGGCCAAGTTACTTCTACTCCCTATCATCATGCCCGTTTCCCAGTACTGAATAACATATCCAGTACATTACTCTTGTTATAGGCTAACTGACCAACTGAAAACAAATTAGAAGAAACATTGGGTACACGGTAGACTTCTTTAAGATATGAAGAATCTGAATGCTCGTTACAAACAATGACAATTTATTGCTGGTTACCATCAGTGTTTTGGATTTTACTTGACCCAGAATAGGGGTAATGAGAGTTAAAATTTCAGGAGCTTAAGTCAGTCATATATGATTTAATGCTTGTGAGTTGATACATCAAACCCTTGATTTGGACAAATGTAATTTGGAATCCCAATGGTGGATAAGGCATTTTGGATCAATTCTTGAACTGACTCGAGAGTTACAGGAATTGCAGAGGATGCAAATGAGTTGGTAGTGGGCGTATAAATGTTGATTGCATGCATAGACTAGTTAACTGAACTAGCAGCTTGATATGCATTCAGATTATTACGATTTTGTGGTCGATGGTGACACTTTTGAAGTATTTGGCCACCTTTCTTGCAATAATTGCAATATTTATTCTTCCAATTGGTTGTGTTATGTTACCATCATGGTATCATATCGCTTGTTTCGCATGGTCTTGGGTTACATTCTTCCCGCTGCATATTTGGTCTTCCTGTGCAATTTTGCATTCTGTTATTTGTTCACATGGTTGGTTGCACGTGAGGGAGAGTGTTGAAGCATGATATACATTGTTGGACCCATTCTCTCCCAAGTCCCATCTTAAGCTTTGGAGCAAGTGGTAAGTTATCATGGTATCAGCTTAATCTTGTAGAGAAGACCCAAGATAGATGTCTTATGGATTTAGACCCAACGATGTATATCATGCTTCAATACTCCATTACTCCTGCTCCCCGTGCAAGCCCCCAATTGCACACGGAGAGACAAGTTAAGGTGCACCACTACCACTAACTGCACAAATAAAGAGAGTGCAATTTGTGTTGGGGACCAGATGTGCAAAAAGGAAATTGAACCCTAAACCTTGTGCAACAAGAGCCATGAAACAATGTTAAGCTACCATCTGCTCTAAAAGTTTAAGCTTTTAGCATTATCATGTCAAGGGTAACACTCAATCAATCTCTAATCAGGTTGGGTACCATATGCCACATCACGGGGCTTCGATAAGATGATGTTGTTCATGACTAGCTTGGAAACGGGGTGGTTATTCCTTGTGCATCATCTCTTGAAAATAGTCTTCTAGAGATGGAGAGGGAACATGACTCGTCGAGTTGGCTCTTAAGGACTCATGATGCTTGCCTAGTTTCATGAGAAACTGACCATGCATATTTTTCTCATGTAGTTCTTGACCTACAGTTAGAGTAGGCCGGAACTCTGGTATACACTCTTAACCATAAATTCATAAAACCTGAGTTGTACTCTAACCGTACATCATAAAACCTGAGCTGTACTCTTCAATGTCTTTATCACCTTGAGAATGCTCTCGAGTGTCATAATTGAGCTGAAACTTTCTGGCATCGTTATCTTGATGGCAAGCCTTCTTCAAGTTATTCCTCATCTCAACCGGCGTGTGGTAGGACCTGAAATTCAAGCCAATGCGAGGTTTAATCGAATCACAACCCAACTCTTGCTTTGGCATTGTTTGTGATCCATTTCTCCAATTCAAGCACCTTAGGTGGATCTGTTGGCTTTTTCTCAAATTCATCAATATACCCCACCTTTCTTGGCCTTGAATAAAATAAAGAAGACTAGATTCCCACAAAGTTTCTTCCAAAATAGACAGGAGTACCATGTTTTTCTTTCCAAACACGATGTAAACAAGAAAGACAAATAAAGGATTCAAGATAGTTGACAAGGACAATGTTGTGTGTCACAGGTTGTCTAGAATGCTAAGAGGCAGATTTCAGAAAAGCATGATAAAAGAAAAAAAAGAGGATTCATTCTAGAATTCTCTTGTTCATAGTTTGTCACAGTAACAGAGCCGTAAGAATGTAAACGAGAATGTCATCGAAAAGATTCAGGACAACTAACGGGGACAATGTCATGTGTTGCACATTGTTAGATTTCATAGTCTATCACATGACAAACTTTCAAGCAGAAAATCTGGAATGAATTTACTCGAGAGATCCCTAGCATTATATAGTATCCATTAGCATCAATCAAGACCCATAATTAGCGGGCTATTACAACCTACGGACTGTTACTTATACTGGCATGTACATTGACTATATCTACAGATTCCCACATGTATATGACGGTTACAGAAGTCTACAGAATCCAAAGATAAAACTGTCAGGAATTTCTGCTTAAAGGAAGTCCATTGAGTTGGTTGAATGTGGAGTTAAGTCTTTTCAGCTTATGAGATAATCGATATCAGCAAAAATGCGTCTACATTGGTGGAATGGAGCAGGAGGGGTCGCTATGGCTACTTGATAAATTTAAACTGTGTCTGGCCATAAAACCAGTGGATGGAATTGTGCAGGTCTCACGAGATGGTACACTTGAAGTTGTACAAAACTCTGATCTCGTGGGTTTGGATTTGTTTCTTGAGGTGGAAGGTAAAATGAGACTCAATGCTCTTGCTTTTCCTGTTTGATGCCAAGGAAAGTGGGTTCGTACCTACGTGGAGGTGCCACAAAGGATGCAATCCGAGTTAGCTACCAGATGTACAAAGTGAGAGACAGTGAGGGTGGAGTAAGGGCAGAGAGCAAGGCTTCCCAGACAGGCCGTGAGGAGTGGCAGTGCTGTGGAGACAAGGCTGAGACGAACAGGGCCGGCAGTCGACAGTCCAAGCTAGGGTTCAAGTCGGGGTCCAATGTCACGGTCAATGTTATGCTCAATATCACAGTCTAATGGTGTTTCTCTCTCTAGAATTTAAGAGCTTTAGATTCTAGGGTGAGAGTGATTTTTGTCAAAATGGGAGAATTCTGTTCAAAATGAGTTCCAAAGTCCACTATTTATAGGCAAAAGTATGCATGTGTCATCAAATGCCACATGTCATCCCCTGGGAGTGACACGTCACCAGGGGGTCCAAAAATATCGGTGCTCCGTTGGACTGCCGATTCCCGTATTCGCGCTGCCTGCCCCACACAGCGTCACTCTACCCGTCTGAGAAGACTGATCACACAGCGACGACATGATCAGAGTAAGCCCGTTGCCCCAGCCACCGGTCCAAGCCCTTACTGAATCCCACAAGGGTGACGCGGATAGAACCTGACACCGGTGAGGGAAGGTCCCTGTGCCCAACTGCCAGGCAGACTAGGCGCGATGCCCTCCAAAGATCTGCTCCCGTCTCGGAGTGACTCGGGGGTCATCATCCTGGGGGCGCTGATGATCACCGGTAACGTGAGTGGACATGGTCGCAACTCAGACGTGCCTAGTGTGATGCAAGTCACCCCAGACGGCGATAGCTTTTGTGGTAGCGAGCCTATCGGGCTGCGAAGGGTCCTCATGCCGGAGCATTACGAGCGGAGCTCCCCGGAATGAAGGCGGCGATAGCTTATGTGGTAGCAAGCCTATCCCGCTGTGAAGAGTCCTCATGCCGGAGCACTACGAGCGGAGCCCCTCGGAATGCTGCACACTCCAGAGAGTGGGTCGAAGCATGTTCCACGTCCATGGCGGGGGCGTATGGTGTGGTGAATGAGTGTGATACCCGGGGGCATGTAACATGATTGTGGCGCACGGGTGTGATGCCAACGGCACGAGACATTACTGTGGCATATGGGCGCGGTGCCAACGGCACGAGACATGATTGTGGCGCATGGGCGGCGACCCCTGTCGCGAGATAATACCTGGTGCCGAGAGCACATGTCATGGAAGTGGCGCATGGGTGCGGCGACGACCGTCTCGAGACAATACCTGATGCCAGGGGCACATGTCATGGAAGTGGCGCATGGGCGGGGCGACGACCGTCACAAGACAATACCTGGTGCCGGGGGCACATGTCATGGAAGTGGCGCATGGGCGCGGCGACGACTGTCGAGGAGACGGCGCGCGGGCGTGCGTCGGGTGTCTTGGAGGTGTGCGTAAGCCAAGTGTGCATGTTGTACTAGAATGGCGAATGCAATCTCTGGTAATGATGAAGTTGAAAGTGGTAGTACGTGACCGCCGGCGAAAGGTCCCTCAGAGATGTCGCGCAACCGCGGGCGACGGGAATCGCGGTGGCGGCAAGTCGGCGCGAGCGACGGGTGTCAAGGAGTCGGCGAGTCGTCGCGGGAGATGGATGTCGCGGAGTCAGAGGCTCGTCACAGGCGACGGGCATCGTGAAGTCGAGTCGTCGCGGGCGACGGGCGTTGTGTAGTCGTTGCGGGCGACGGGAGTCGCGGAGTCGAGTCGTCAAGGGTGATGGGCGTCACGGAGTCGGCGTCGGCCCGGGCGACGGGCGTCGCTGAGGATGTGCGGTCCCTTGAAGAGAAGAAAGGATGTTAAGGGGGAGGCCAAAGGCCAACCCTTGGAGAAGGCCAAGGCCAACCAACCCTTGGGGGAAGGCCAAGGCCGACCCTCATGGGGAGGCCGAGGCTGACCCTTAAGGGTGGCCGAGGCCGACCCCCTAGGGCAGGCCAAGGCCAACCCCCTTGGGTAAGCACCAAGGCACGCTGACGGTCGACGTTTTAGGTAAGGAAAAGGAGTTGGGTGGTCGAGGCGCGACGAGCACGTTTCCGTGAGTCGGGCCGAAGTAAAGAAATTTTAGCACCAAAATCGCGAACAAAACGAAGAACACACATGACTTGGTGCGTGCGTGTTTTGACCGGTTGAGGGCGTTGAAAAGTGACTAATAACTGTGCCGACGTGTCGTGCAAAATGGGACCCCCAGTGGGCCCTTGGGTATGACCAAAGTAGGTTGGGAACACTGTTCAAGAGCTCTATGAATATCTGGCTATAGGATCCTTTATTTGCCAAGATGGGTATGAAGATCAAGAGGCTAAGTTTGATGTTGATTATTTTGAGCCAGTGTTTGGTTGGGTGGGGAGGTGGGGTGGGGGGGGGGGGAGAGATCTTTATGAATACGCCACCGTAGTATCAATTTCTTGGAGAAGTGGTGCAAACCTGTTTAACCTTCCCTTGCAAAGAACAGTTCCAGGAGGAGGTGAAGGGGTTTTTTTCTCTGAGGGGCCATGCTTCTATGACAGAGGCACGTTTTCACTTGGGACAGACATTCATTTCTGAGTAGTGCTGGATCAGAGTGGTCGTGCTACCAGCAAGCATATCAGGATGGAGGTGTTTCGTAAAATCAGCTATAGACATGACGATTTGCTGAAATGGATTGATATACTGTGAAGTATATAGAGATTCAGCTGGCTTGGTCTTAATTTCAAAGGAATGGAAGTGAGATTCCTCATATGCATCAAAATAGGGGGACGGCTGTATACATACAAATTTTGATATTGGAACAACAGTGTCTTAAGTAGGAGTGGAGTTGTAGCAGCGTCTTTGTCCGGTAAGAAGAAGGGTGAGTGCCACGTGCTGGAATACCAGCGTCAGTTGCACGGGGCGGGGGCAAGAGCGTGAGCGGGGGTGCTCCTAGAAGTTGGGAACGGCTATGCAATTTTTAAATTTTTTATGTAACTAACGATTTGCATTATGTAGATTATCTGCATGGTATGTATTTACGCACATGCACATTTGAGTTGTTGTTTATCTGATATTATAGTACAAACTGCTCTATGGTTTTGTTCAGCAGAAAACCTAATATTATGCATGAAGTAGTTGTGCAAAGCTTTTTTACCAATAGACCATTCATATGAGAGCCTTATGTTGCCACCCTACAGCTCAGCTATGAATCCTAAAGGACTGCGAAAGACCCACTTGCACGTGCTCTCTACCTCCGAACAAATTGACCAGCCCTAGTAAGTATCAGAACCAAGAACAACTTTGCTTTAGCCCAACGCCTGGTCAGCTTTGTCTTCCTCCTTCTCTTTGAACACCAAACCTCCGTTAACGGTGACCCATAAGAAAAGTTGCGCCAGGGAGAGGAAAGAGAGGCTATATTAGTTCGCAATCCCAACCCACCTGGGACCGCGGTCCCAACAAAATCCTAATTTGGGAACAAATTCGAGAAACTCAGGGAGATTCATGGTCTAGCTACAAGAAACCTGCAACTATTACCAGCTTCTGTTCGGCTATGGGCGATCTATGAACATGGCAAGGGGAGACCCACTTGCTCCTGGGTACGGAAGAAGATTGTCAGCTGCTTGATTTAAATTTAACAAGGCCAATTTCTTTCCATCTTGCTCGGAGATGATTGAAGGTTCTTATGGTGTGTTGAATAAGGGAGCACGTGGGTGACACGTACGGATTTTGTTCTTTCTCCAAATGATTGTGTGAAGCCCATTGGCTTGACTTGGACTACACTTAATGACCTGGAAGGATTAGGAGATACAGCTTGAGTGCTGTACATGTGTCTTATCAGGTGGACCAGTAAATCTGGTTAAGTTCACTCTTCTGGCCAACCATTTTGAAGCCTGGAATGGGAGCGGGGTCATAATTATACTGAGCCTCGAAAAAATTCTGTAGAGGCAGGTGGAAGGTTTAGTTAGGTACTAATGGAGTTGGCTCGACTTGCAATGAAAATGACAGATTTGGGACATACATTTGGATTGTTACTATTTTTGGGTTGCATGAAGGATGAGGAGTTGGCGAATCTTCAGTTCATTTGCTGTGAGGTGGCCAGTGACCTTTGGAGCCTCCTTCGGGCCTTCTCAGTGTTCAGTGGGCGGTAATTTGTGGAAAGGGTTGGATGCTATGTTACATGGACTCTTCAGAATGCATGAAGTACCCTTGTCGGACACTCGACACTTCGACATGGGTATGAGATATGTGTCCGACACATCTCATAGGATATGCTACTATGAACACTATCTTATAGTGTTTCTTTTTATTTCTTGGCTTTGAGACGAGACAAATTCTCAACTAAAACCATGTGCATCACATAAAACATCATTTTACCTGGGAAATAATTAATAAGTAATGCTAGATATAAATATTCTGCCGTGTCCCCGTGTCTTGTGTTTTAAAAATTAGACGAGTCTGACACTCGGACACGTATCCAACCCGGACACTTGTACCGAGTCCATGTAATATAGGTTGGATGAAGGTCCCTTGGCAGGTGGTCCGGAGGTGGCGATGTGGGCCAATGCACCTTTGACCGGGTTGAGCTTACGTTGCATGGCTTACATGTGTCTGTCTACCTTTTTTCCCCTAGCTCAAGTGGGACTTTCCTAACTTGTCTTTGGTGTTTTTGTACATTATTGCTGAGCTTATCCTTTAAGTTTTGGTGTAGTTACTTTTTGTTAGCATGGATGGTTTGAGGGTTTTGTTTTGTAGCCTGGCCCTTGCTTTTGCCACCTTGAATTTTATATTCTACATGGTTTGCATCCCCTCTTCTTGGGCCTTTTGCATATGTTTGTATTATCTATGTCATTTTATCCAGTCGGCCGAGTAATGAAGTACATGCTGATCACGTCTGGCTCCAGCAGAAACAATTTAAAATTGTGATAAAAACTGTTTTTGGCGTGGATTACTTTATTGTCGCTCATTTGAAACTCAACCTCATCACCTCCATCAATTTTAAAATTGCAACGAAAATATCTAAAAAAGGGTGTTGATTCCAACTCAATTGTGACCTCCTTAGAATTCCAGGTGCTTGTTCTGAAACCAGCTGGACATTGGTTGGGTTTGTCAGGGGGTTCATTTTTTGAGCAAAACAAGTGGATGAATGTGAATGAAACCAAGAGGTTATTGTGTCGGTATAATCTTCTTTAAAGTCCATTGAGAAGATAAAGGAACAGGGGCCACCCCAAAGGTGCTTCCAAGTACACTTAAACCCCCCCCACAACACCAGAACTACCTTACTTCTCCTGTCAGGTTGAGTCTTTTCAAGTAACCTATGGCCGTGAATGTTTGTGCTAGTTCTCCCCTTTGAACAACTACTGAGGATAGTTTGTAAATGCAGGTTATATTCTATGAGCAAGATTGGAATCCACAAGTGGACAAGCAGGCTCTGCAGCGTGCTCACCGGATTGGTCAGATGAATCATGTGTTGTGTATAAACCTAGTCACCAGACAGACAGTGGAGGAGGTGAGATTTTGCGGTCTACTATCTTAAGCCGAGGTCTATCTTGCTTAGCGTTAGGTTTTAAAATCGATGTAGGTTATTATGCGCAGAGCAGAGAGGAAGTTGCAGCTAAGCCATAATGTTGTAGACGAGGATGTTATGGATCACGATGGGAAGGAACTGGGGGGAGCTGAAGTTGGTGACCTGCGATCAGTCATATTTGGTTTGCATATGTTTGATCCTACTGTGATGAGCAATGAAAAATCTGATAAACTGAGTTTTTCAGAATTGAATGCCATAGCTGAAAAGGTAATTGCACTGCGTCATGGACAACAATTAGACAAGGATAAAGAGATCAATTCACTGGGCGTATTAAGTGGGGGCGATCTTACTGGGGGAGGAGGTCTGTCTTCTGTCACTTTTGATCCTGGTCTTGATGAAGCTTCATATGTTTCATGGGTTGAGAAGTTTAAAGAAGCAGCGCAGTCGTTTGAGGACCCTGTTTTGAACTTGGGAAATAGGAGGAGCTTACCTGAGGAAAAGCATCTCAAAGCTGAGGCAGCAAGGCACAAGGCCGAGGAGAAGAAGAAGTCCAAGTGGGAAGCTCTTGGATACCAATCATTATCAGTTAAAGATCCTGTGCTCCCTGCAGGTGGGGATATGATGTCTGATTCTGGTTCTGTTCATTTTGTTTACGGAGACTGTACACAGCCATTAAAAGTTTGTCCATCAGAGCCTACTATTGTATTTAGGTAAGCTTCTTGTCTAAAACGCATCTGCAACATCTCTCTTTTCAGCTTTAAGAATGACTAGTGATAGATGTTAGGCCTCTTACTTCCTAACATTTTTTCCCTGTTTGTCTTATTGGGGCGACATATTTTTATGCCACTAGTACTGTATTTCAGCATTGGTTGTGTAGTTTGATGTGTGATTGTCTACATCTGGCAATGAACGTTGCTCTATGTATCTCCCTATACAGTATGATGGAGACATAAAAAGGAAAAAAGCTACCATGCTTGTTGAAAATTTTGAATCTTCTATTAGACATTGATCGTGTCATTATATGTATTATATACTGTGATATGTATGGCCTATATAGGTATTTTCTCGTCTTTAGGTCTTACTTTCAATATTTGCTTAAAGATTAAATCTTATTTATATTATGCATGTTGAAGTTTAATACACGATTAGTAAATTGCTTTGAGACCATGGGAACTTTGTTGAACGTTGGGTATATTGTATAATTTTGACTTTGAACATGACATGAAATAAGGTCTTCCGCTATCTTATAAAGCATTAGCGATTACTGCTTACTCCTAAACTATAGGACTATCTGGACTCTTAAGAGTTCTTTTCTTTCTTTTCTTTGGCATTAATAAGGAGGTTTCGTAGCGGCTCAGATAATTGGGATGATGGCTTTATCGAGTTATCTTGAAGGGGCAATATTGAGATTATGTTGCGGTGGCCTTATATGATGCATTAAGGACATGTATGATGCAGCGACTGTTAGTATGACTAGAGAATTATTAATTATGATTGGACTTCACTGTCAGCTTTAGGCCCATATCTTTTATTTTGGTCGTGGAGAAGCTTTATAAGAAAATTATAATTGTTTGTATGATGTAGCGAGTGTTAGTATGACTATAGGAATGCAATTTTAATAAGACTAGGAGGGTGTCACAGGGTGAAGTTTTTATTTATGGTGAAATACTTATGGATGGGCGACAAAGACGTGGAAAGATATCTATAGGAATCTCTGACTAATAGTGCACACAGGGAGAGATAAATGAGCATATTGCCAATAGAATAAGCAGCGGTGTGCCCATGTGATGGCAGTTAGGCCAGCACTATTGTATGTTTCGGAATGTTGGGCAATTAAAAAACACTGCACAGGAAAGATGAGTGTAGCTGAAATGCAAATGTTTTGGTCGATGTGCAGGCACTCAAGGTGGGATGTAATAAAAAAATTGATATTCGCAAGAAGGTGAGGGTGGCACCAATTTGGTCATATGCGATGTAGGCCTTAGACGCTCTTCTAAAAGAAGTGATTTGAGCAAAGTTGAGAAAACGGGCTGAAGTAATGAGAAAAGACTAGAGTGCTAGGTATTATCGGAGGGCCTGGTCTTAGATTGGGGAGAATGGAAGAGGAGGATTGATGAAGCAAATCCCAAATAATATGGGCCAAAGGTTTAGATGATAAGGATGAAAGAGGATGGTGACTTCCAGTGGTCATATATGTTTTTTCTTTGTCTTGCAATTCATATAAACATGTTTACCTTAAATAATTTATAATGGTTCCAAAAGTTTTTAAAGAAAGCTCTTGGTTCGTTTTGTTTACTCTGAATTGACGAGTAATGTCCAGTGCTTAATTCCACCCATAGGATGACGGATGTTCCATAAGTTGATTGGGGTTCATTTGTTGCTATGATGAGAATCCCTTTCATAGCCATCTATCTTCCTATCTAGACATCTGTTATTTTGACAACCAACGACTTTTATCTTTTTTGGCAGCTGTGTTGATGACTCTGGGAACTGGGGCCATGGTGGTATGTTTGATGCACTTGCTAAGCATTCAGCAAGAGTCCCGAGTGCATATGAACGAGCTTCTCAATTTGAAGACCTCCATCTGGGAGATCTTCACCTTATAGAAGTTACTGGTCAGCATCTTACCTTGTATCAAGTAATTTGTTGAAAATAATTGGTGTAATTTTGTTTTTTAAGATGATGAACGCATTTCCTTTTTGAATGGTTGGTGATGTTGTTTTTCTCCTTGTGTTACATCTTTGTTTAGAAGTATGTTTGCTGTGTTTCTGTGCAGAAGATGTCGTTGAACGTAGTGAGAGTCAGAATGCTCCTCACTGGGTGGCTTTGGCGGTTGTGCAATCATACAATCCTAGGCGTAAAGTTCCGCGGAGCAATATCTCTATTTCTGAACTAGAGTGCTGCCTATCAAAAGCATCATCTGTGGCTGCCGAAAATTCTGGTATGTACACCTTCGGAATTTCTACATATCATTTATTATTTCTTTCTGATTTTTTGGTGCAGTTTGTGCTAGCTTTATGTATCTTGAAAGTAGAAGCTATTTAACCTGAACTCTGTAATTCTTCTTGTAGAAGTATATGTAATGTCTCTCTACTTTTTGTTCTCTCTGTTTGATTTTTACTTATTGTTGTCGATTTATTGTACGTGTTTCCAAACTGTTCGGGCCAATTTTAAAGTTGTGCCCTAAATCTACTTTAAGTCCCAAGTCTGTACTTTAAAATTTGTACTTAATCTTGCTTTAGTACCCATAATAATTTTATTAACAGAATCGGTACCTCAGGCAACTTAAATGAGTCTAAACAGTCTAAAGTGAAAGAACGACGTCTACTGTTAAACTGTGTGCCATAAATGAAACTTTTACAAGGGTAGGATAGACATTTGCCCCCTTTTCCGTCCCTCATCTTACTTGTATGGGAGCCAAAGAAAGAAAAAGTTAATAATTTGTCCTATTTTTTGGGCTCCCTACAAATCGCCACCCCACTATGTTAACCCACCATCTTTCTGGCGGGCTTCTTTAAGATTGAAAGGAGATGGTTGAAATCCCATCTTCTTCTTCATTGCGAGGTCGCCCATATCCTTTTATATCTGCCATTATTACTCTGATTGAAATCCCATTGCACGCATGCACCGTCATCACTAGTTTGCAAACACCTCATATTCATTTTGCTGCCCTACATTGCATCCTTAATCTTCAGTCCACCGCATATGACTGCTGCCTTACTCAATAAAGGATCCACCTTCACATTGGCATCAGCAAAGATCGACCCTGCTGATTTGGCAGTGGCTATTACTTGCTTTTCAGTTGTATATTCACACATCATTTGTCATTGAACCAGTAGAATATTGTGGCAAACAAGTGACTAGTACAAATGTCTACCTTATTACACGCTAGCAGTCATTGTCTGTTCCCTTCGACTTTTTAGACACTAAAGCAACTAGATGCCTGAATTGAAAGTCACAAATCTTTGGTACTAAAGCAAGAGATTGAGTGCATACTCTCATCTAGAGAGTTGAAGTGAACCTTGAATGCTATTGGTTACACATAAACCTATTTATGCCGGTGTTACTGTATGAACATTCTAAACCAGGGAGGGAGGGAGAGAGATGCGCCTAAACCTTCCGGCGTAAATATATTTTCATTAGAGTTCATACAATCACCAAACTACACTCTACACATAAGTAGGCTGGAGGGAGGGGGGAGGGAGGGAGGGAGGAAGGGAGATGTGTCTAAACCCTCCGGCGTAAATTTATTTTCACCGAGTTCATACAACCACCAAACTACACTCTACACATAAGTAGGCTACTGAAACTTTCTAACACAACTCCACCAAGCTGGAGCATATATCAAACATGCTCAGCTTGTTACAAATACAGCTAATCCTCCCACTTCCCAACAGCTTCATGAAAATATCTGTCAACTATTCTCCACTCTTTACATAGCAACTCGGAATTATTTGCCATCACCTTGTCAGAAATAAATCATAATCCACCTCCATGTGTTTGGTTATCTTGTGGAACACGCGATTGAAGCAACATGATAAGCAGATTGTTGAGTCCAAGTTCACTAAATAACTGTTTGATCCATAACACCACACAAGTGACATTTAGCTCTATATTCTGATTTGGCAGTTGCTCCGCAGACTAGATTGCCTCCAAGAAAAGCACAACAAATGGTAGTAGACCTCCTATCCAAAGGATAACCTGCCCAATCAGCATCAGATAACCTTTTAACTTCACTATGTCCATTGTCAGAATACACTAGCTCGCATCCTGGAGCGTTGTTTAGATGATTGACAATTTGTATACTACATCCCAATTAGAGGACCAGTGCAGAGATGAAAACTGGCAAACTACACTTACTGGAAAAGTGGCTCCTCGCCGTCCAATTGTCAAATAGTTACGCGTGCCAACCTGCCTTCTGGTACCTCTTTAGATTTTTTAATACTTCTTCTCCCTCTGTCATACAGTTCAAGTTATGTATGACCTGAAGGCGCATCAAGAGGCCTGGATCCTAGGGTTCCAGTCTCTACAAGCCAAGCAAGCACGAATCCATCGGAACAGAACGTCGTCAAACCCCAAAAAGAATTCCAGCTGTCCTGAAATTTTTGGTCTAAAATCCTTGCTGTAAATACTAGTTAACTTGCCAATTCCCTCGTTGATTATTACTTGTGTTCATGTTGTCATCAACGTACTCAATTAAGAAGAGGGTAATTTGCATACAGACCCTATGTCGTTTGTGTGAGCTGCAAAAACTGACCTCCCATCCATCCCCTGTGGTGCTAATTGTTGTGTCTGTCAAAAACCCTGACAGAGTGCAGGAAGTGTCCAATTTACCCCTTACAACTATGTGTTCCACCATCATTGCCCATTGGCCGAAACTCCTAAGTATGAGGTTTTGCAATATTAACAAATCTGCAAGAATCGAACCAGATCTGGCCATGGTGGACGTGGGTCGTGATGATGGTCCTGAGCAGTGGTGAGTGGCGGTGGATGGGGCTGGGTTGGTGGTGGTCATGAGCAGAGGCGGTGGACGGGGCTGGATCGGAGAGGTGGAGGCATGGTGGTGGGATGACGAGGACTGGTTGCAGATTTCTTGAAGTTGTTCGGAGGAGTGAAGACTTTGTGGACGGGGCTGGGCCAAAGGAGTAAAGGCATCTGCAGTGATGGGGACAAGGGGGAGGGGTGGCAGATTTTGGTGGCTGATTGGGGGGGTTACCTGGGTTGGTGGTGGTGATGGACAGGCTTGGTTGATGGTGGTGGGGAGCTGGTTTGGTGAAGCTGGAGTGGTGGCTGTTAGGGCTGATCTTGGGTGGGTTTTGGTTGGTGGAGAAGAAACGGGGACATGGAAGGGAACATAGGCAATTGAAGGGTAATAAGTAATTTGGCCACATTAATCCATCTTTTTGGCTTGTGTGCATTACACGCTGTCAATTTGGATGACTTTCTGACGGATGCAACACAATAACCACCATAAGGGGCAGTTGCAGAAAGGGAAGTACTGGTGTGTTTCTAGAACTCGCCCAAATGAGAGGTGATTTTTTTGCAATAAGACTCCTGATAAAAAACAAAATGATCACTATGTTAACTCAACAAAGCTAGCTCAAGTATTACATCAGTAAGCGATTCAAACATGCCAAACTGTATCGGAGTTATCAATCCTGTATGTCTGAGCATAGCCCTTGGCTACTCATTGAGCCTTCAATTGTGGAAGAGAACCATCCAGGTTCACCTTCACTATATATACCCACCAACAAGCAATAGGAGTACTACCAACGGGCTAAAGTAGCCAGATCCCATGTTTGGTTCTGTTGTAACACTACCATTTTCGAGCATCAAAGTGAAAACAACGAAAATAGTACCCAAACACAAAAATACTACTTCCGTCAATGCATCTTGTGAAATTGAAATTTCTCGCATTCCAAAAAGATGTCTAGAACCCCAAGCCCTCAACATCCAGCAACTTCAAGTGGCCCACTGGGTTAAAGAAGGAATACTTGACGACTAATTTTTTGGCCAGCATTTACTTGAGGCATAATTAATGGGATCATCAACATTTTCTTCATAACGTTGAACACGAAACCTGCTACTAAATATAAATGTCTAAACCTTTCCCCCACAATGGCTCCGTTCAAGATGGGCTTTTTTTGCGTTGAATAAGTAAAGAGCCAATCCAAGTTTCAGGGACAGCTAGACCTTCCCTTCATAGCTGAATTGAAACAGATCCAAAAAGGGCTTGTTTGCGTAATCGATGATAAGATTAGGATTTTATTATGTTGCTTTAGTTTAGTGATTTTCAATATTTGAAGATGTTTATTTTCTCTAATTTCATGTTATGGGTTGTCTGGCCTCTCCTTACATAAAGAGAAGAGAGAGGCTAGGGAATAAGAATGAAACCTATGCATAGGTAATTGCATAGGTAATAAAACTGAATAGTCCCTTACACTGGGCCTAACTTATGTAATCAAATTAGTAGCTAGCAAAATAAAGTAAAATGACCATTTTTTGATATATTCTGCCTGAATTGAAAATACACTCAATCTTCTATGCCCCAATTTGCGCACCTTGTTATTATTCTAATATTTTTATTCATCTCATCAAATGTACATAATCTGTTACATAGAGGCTTATTATATTGGCAAACCGCTGTATTAAACCAAGGGAAATCACCATCAAAACCTGAAATTCCCTAAACTAGGCATTACTGAAAAACCTAAACATATCCTATGTTACATGGACTCGGTGTCGGTGTCCGGATCGGGTACGTGTCCGAGTGTCGGACTCGCCTATTTTCGAAATTCTAGGATACGTGGACACCGTCCAAAAGTTGGACACGGGTACGGGGACACGTCGTACATAATATATATTACATTTATATTCGTACTATAGTGCGCTACTAAACACCATATATAAGTATATAACTAATTACTATAGTATACATAAATATTCTGAATAGAATGCTAGGAATGTGAGGTAGAGCATCAAGATATGTGTTTAAGTTGGACTATTGGAGAGGGTTGGCAAAGAAGTATCTCTTGAGTTGTCATTAAAATTTATGAATTTAAAAATTGAGCTGCCATTGTCAAAAAGTAACATATTTTAGATTTTTAACATAGTTGGAGATATTGTACAGTTAAAAGGCTGAAAGAACATTTAAGAGGCCATGCTTTGCATCCCATCTCTGGGATGTGTGGTACAGCAGTACTGGGCTTGTGGCAGATGAGACAGCAAAAAGGCAAAAAAAAGGTTATGGCTGATTGAAAACCCCTCCTCAGTCGTCATTTCAACTTGCAAGAGTGCAAGACAAGTTTGTGCGTCTCTCGAGGTGAAGTTACAGAGAAATCCTTCTCTCTCCCTTGTGTTGCTGCTCCTCCTCTTCCCTCATCTTCTGCTTCTCCTTCTCTTCTTCTTTCTTCTGCAGATTCATTTTTTCCTTCTTCATTTCATCCGGGTTAAAAGTTGCCCAGGAGTCTTCTTCATCCTCTAAGTAGCCACAGAGACATGAGCCGTGTCCGATCTCAATCCAAAGGGTCCGGTACGGCTCCCGTACCCGTGTCAGGGTCGTGTCGTCTGGACACCGCCCCTTCACCCCAAAGTGAAGGGTCCATGTAACATAGAACATATCTTTGATCCAGCTAAGTCGGAGGCATAGGAGCTGCAAAATCTTTTTCATGAGCTTGATACTGCATGGGCAACAGAGCTAAAGTCCCCAAAAGTTGGAGGGCATGATATACGTGTTAAAATTGAGAGATTGGTTGTGGTGGAGATGATGGCTGCGGCGGATGTTGCCTGTGGTATATGTAGGAAAGTCATTGTCTCCTTCTAGATAATGAAGAGGTTTCTGCCAAAAGGGGGTTGACTAAAAAATGGAACCATCAGCACTGCGAATATACTTCTTAAGGTTGGGGAATGACACCGAGACCCCTTGTGAGACAATTATACACTTCCCCATCGTATTGTACGAATCATAGTACAGGAGTGTCCAAAATTACAACTTAGATACACATGATCGGTGATGAAGAACAAACAGCACATCCAAACAGATGCAGCGGCACTGGAGATAAAGTATGTGAAAGGAATGAAATACAGTGAGATATATCTCCATGGGGGACAGAAGAGGGCATGCAAATGATTAGATAGTATGAGCTCATCACAGCATCAGCCCAGAAAGGCTTAGCAACTTTCAGTTTTGTTTCTTAGCCATAAAATTATTGCAAGAAAACAAATTGCCCATTTTCTGGTGTTTGATTAGTGAGCAGAAAATGGTCCAAGAAAAATGTGTTGCAATATACCAAAATTCAGGCAGAAGTTTCCTGAAAGTGGCTTACTGAGGAAAAGTCCGTAAGTCGTTTTCTACGAAGACTCCTTGATTGTCAATTCCACCTTGTAAGATACTTAGTACCTTTTCACCAAGCATACGACGACTCAGCGGCAATTCCATTGAATCCGGCTGCAACTTTGTGATATCTAGCATTTCCTACAAGATGACGGCGAGACCAAAATATTTTTCGTCTCGGGTAAACGGATCTTTAAGTTCATGAAGGAGGTTGGCCATCCGGGGGGAGGCGTGCGCATAGGGCGAGGTGCAGGTGAATGGCAAGTGACTGTGGTGGATAGATGGCCATGATGGTGGCAGTCTAGGTAGCACGGACATAGACACCGACACCGCAATTTCCAAAAAATCAGATTTTGGACACCGCAGGACACCGCTATTTTTTAATATATTTTTTATTATATATATATATATATATTTAATAAATATCAAATATATTCTACAATCTAAAATAACAAATAATAATGAAAAACTGTCAAAATAAGGAATTTAAATACAAGTCATAATTTATTTGGTCAATATTTATTTAGTCCAATGTACTGGAAATGCAACGACAAAGGGAGAAAAGAAAAAAAAGAAAAGAAAAGAAAGAAACGAGAGGACAAAGGGTGAAAAGAAAAAATAACAGGAAAGAAACGAGAGGGAGTGACGACAAAGGGTGAAAAGGAAAAAAAGAAAAGAGAGAAACGAGAGGACTAGAACAGGAAAGAAAAGAAAGAGGACTAGAACAGGAGACGAAATGAGGATAAGAGAAGAAAGAGACCTGTGGGTCAGCGGCGGAGGACCTCCGGCGAGACTCTGGCGACGACGGTGAGACTCTGGCGACCCCGGTGAGACTCTGGCGACCCCGGTGAGACCTCTGGCGACGGCGACAGCGGTAGCAGCTGACTTCTCTTCCTTCGGCGACTGTAGTTGTCAGATCTGTTGGCTTCGGCTTCGGATCTTCGTCGACTGAGCTCCGGCAACACCGGCGACAGCTCCAACGACAGCCTTGATGTGGTCGGCAGACAGCAGACTCGAGGTGAGAGAGAAGAAGATGCCAGTGAGGTGAGAGAGAAGAAGACGGTAATAGTTCAATAAATTTGAAATTGGCCCCAAACGTTCCGACATTGCCGATTGCCGTGTCCGACATGGTGTCGGAAAATAAAAAAAATTCCGACACCGATTGGCGGTGTCCGACACGTGTTGGGCGGTGTCTGGAGGGTGTCGGGGTGTCCGTCCGTTTAGGACACCAAACCTCCACCTAGGAGAGGTGTCCGTGCTTCAGAGGTGGCAGTTCTATGGAATTACAGGGTAGAGAGTAAGACTTATTTTTTGGCTCATACATTTTCTTAGTTGTTCATAGAATGTGATTGTGTTTTCTGCTAGCCGTCAACTTGTCGTGATCCTCCATCTTTATTCGGGCTTGGGACTGGTTACGTATACAAAAATGACATTAAGTATGACAGACCCGGTGTTAATGAGGAAATGTTGAGGCGGCTAGAAAGGAAGCAATGAAGGTAGAAAGAGAGGAGGCCAAAAAAACAATTAAGTTAAAGAGGGAATGTTATACAGAATTGGACGGGTACAGGAATGAGGAGAATGTTAAGGAGTACAAGGAGGAGGTGTAGTGGGTAGCAAGAGAAGCTAGAGGTAAGGCTTGCTAAAGTTTATACTGAAGGTTAGGTACTAAGGAGGGTGAAAAAGGGATCTACAAGCTAGGTTAGGTAAGAGGAATGAGAAGCACAGACTTGAACCATGTAAAGTACATCAAGGTCGAGAATCTAAGGTTACTTCTAAAAGAAGATGAGGTTACAGAGAGATGGAGAGGTTATCCTGATAAGCTGAACCAAAGATAATTAGGATAGCTAGGGGACCTGTTTGACAATACTAATCGTGAAGTTTGTTCATAGAATCAGAACATCTGGAAGTGAAGGAAGCTTTTGAAAAGGATGACAGTTGGAAAGGCTTTTGGGCCGGACAGTAGTCCTATTGGGGTTTGTAGGAGCTTGGGCGATATGGGCGTAGATTGGTTGATTAACTTGTTCAACAAGATCTTGAATTCTAAGCAAAAATGCCCAAGGAGTGGAGGAAAAGCACTTAGGAACTATGTATTAAAAATAATGTACATATCCAAAGTTGTGACGACTATAGAGGGATAAGCTCATCGTTCACGTTACAAAGCATTGGACGAGAGAACATATCTGAGAATCAATTTGGTTTCATGTCTCTGTGATACTCTACATGACGCAGTTGAATAGGAACGGAGACCAAACAAAGAAAAACAGCCGCCTGAAACCTTTTGCCATAGATATTTTTAATCGTGTCTTTCATGGAGTTTGCAAATTAGTCATATTTGATGGGACAAAGTATGTGTTAAATTGCCCACTTTGAGGCACGAGGGAGAGATCGACCAGTATGCTGCCCTTCGGATAAGAGCAGGTTGGCTAATTCTATAGGGCAGCAGTGAAGCCATCAATTATATGGGTCAGAATGATGGGCAACTAAGAAACATCATTCACATAAGATGAGTGTAAGTGAAATGTAAATGCTTAGGTGTATGTGTGGCTATGAAAAGGGGGTAGAACTAAGAAATGAGGATATCTGCAGAAAAGTGTGGACCCAATTGAGGAAAAGACGAGGGCATTGTTGTCAAAGGCAAAAGGCGGCCTTAAGGCGCTAAGGTCTCCAACTGCCTTAGGCGAGAGGTGAGTCACTCGCTGAGGAAAATATGGTGATCTTTGTAGTAAAATTTTGAAAAATTATGTGTTACAGAAACAACAAAAAAAGTCATTTGACGCATGCTCTGAAGAATAGACAAGTAATAACATGAAGTTCTAAAAATCACACCTATATTGAGGAGTTGTTAATGAAACTCGGAAGTTTGACTTATTGCCTTTTGCTTTTCTTTTGATTTTTTAGATGTTGGAACTGTTGACTTTCTTTCATAAATCCTTTAACTTTGTTTTGAAATCCCTTTCACTCTTTTTAGTTGGGTTTCTCCCCAGGCGTGCCTTTTTGCTGCCTTACCCCTCAAGTCGCTTTACGCCTCTTCCAAATCAAGCTTTACATAGATCTACAATTATTCATTAGATCTAGAGACCCCTAAGTCGACTTTAAATGACATGCAGGTGGCAGATATCTGGCATTGGGTGTATTGGGATCTCGCACATATTTTTCGGTTACCCCTTATGAATACTCTGCTGCATACGCCTCTATGAACTTGCTTTGCCTGGGACTGGGCGAGGCGCTCTAGGGTCGCCTGAAATTGCCACTTGCCTGAGGCGCGCGCCTTGGATGCCTTTGACAATACTGGACGAGGGAGCATCGCTTGAGATGGCTTGGTCAAATACAATGTAGGCCTTTAGATGCCTCTTAAAGGAGACGTGATTTTTACCAAGAGAAGGGGGAAGACTAGGTAGGGGTAGACTGAGGATAACTTGGGGAGAAGTAGTCAGAAGAGACTGGATTACTTGGAATTTATTAGAGAACATGCGCTTTTAATTGCCGAGGGAGGGGTTGGGGTGGGGTGGGGTTGGAGGGTAGCAATGGAACAAAAGGCTTTATGTAGCTGACCCCGACTATAGTTTGTGACAAATCCCGTAATGCTTACTTTTTTTGAAGTGCCTGCGTCAATGGCCTAAGGTTGGGAACAAGAAGACATACACGTGGTGGCTTTACCTTTCTTGACAAGAGTAGCTGTAGAGTTGGAAGGCAAAAACAGTGGCATTACCAGTTGCATACTCTTGGTACTGCACTTATTGAGTATACTCTCTATCACATACCATGATTATCCTTCCTTGAGAGGGAAATGTGCCATAAGCCTGGGATACTGGCTCGGTACTACCAACAGTACTGGCAAACCGAGGCTAATTGACTTGCCAGTAAGGTGAGGACATTGCTAAAAAGGGTCCCATCTCTAACAACGATAACATGGTCCAGCAGACCCATCCGATTCCCTGGAATTCTGGTTCCTAGCAATATTGCGAGTACCAGATCCTCGACCACCACTAGCTGTACCAATGACTGTGTACCACCCTGGCACTCGAGGGTGTTATAACCACCATGACCTACTCTGCAAGGGTCATATACTGCAAGACACCGTCAAAACGCGAGAGAAGCCTCCTCTGCATCATCTGGTATCTGAAAGCAAACAGCATTATATATAAACCCTAGACCAGCCAAGAAACTCATTACGGCCAGTTTTCTTTTTGAGCTTTGCATCTGTTTCACTCTACGTGTTATGAGAATGGAATTTAATGCCTTGTATGGCAACATGTGGAATCTCCCGGTAAAAGTCCTGAAATACATGAAAGATTATTTTGCCCCAGATATAGCATACTTCTATAATTCGACAATACATCACAGTATTTGTACGTGTCATTAGACAATATGACTATCCATGTAATTGAACAGCTGACGCAAGATTCTGGCATTTGCAACTTTCCAGGTCTTACCCAGGTAACCTTTAGGAGCATTTGCTACAAAATAATCATCCTCCTCCCGTTTGTTAAAAGATTACTCCGCTTTCCTCCACTGCTGGTAATTACTAGTGCCCGCAAGTTTCTTATCAGGAATTCTGCTAGAGGATGATGAGACAACTTCAGTAATTTTGTTCTTTCTCTTCCATCTCAAAGATAATTGAATAACCACTGACTTGCTTGAAAAAACTGAAATTAGAAGCAAGAAAAGTAGCCTGAAGAGCCCTTTTCTGTGTCTTTAATGCCAGTGGTGGAACCACGTGGTGACGTCCCGAGGGGGGTGGGGAGTGTGGGGGGGGGGGGGCGCTAATGTATCCTCTGAACTTCAAAAGAAAAAGAAATTTCTTTTTACCAATCTCCATGACTCCATTGCCTCTCTCTCTCCAATCTCCATGACTCCATTGCCTCTCTCTCTAACTCTCTCACCAAGACACCCATTCACTCTCGCATCTCTTTGTGGCCGACGGCCCGATGGCGACGCAGCCAGAGGCTCTCTCCCCCCTCTCTCCCTCGAATCAAGACAACCGAGAGATTGGAGAGAAGACTGGCGACGGCGAGGTGGGCGACTGACCGGCGACGACGAAGAGGACTCCACTGGTCAACATCCCTCCGCCGGCGAGGACGAGTAGGAAATCGGCTGGCTCCACCCCATCTTTTTGCCAAAGACTGTCTTTAAACGGTAGAATAACATATATTATCATACGGAGGCCTACTAGTTCACCATATTTGATTAGGGGCAAGATGCTTTTCCTGAAAACTAGAACAATGGATTTAACATTAGTGATGTCTATATACCATGTGCTGATATGTTTTGCATCTTCAACTCTGTTTGTTCAGAGTCAAGATTTTTTTTTTTTTCACAAAAACCTAGAACAAGAGAGGCATGTCATAAAGGACTTTTCTCAAATTTTTTAATTGGATGTATTGACTCGTTTGAATATTATATGTGGGAGTTATGAAATTGGTGATATATTTACTTTATAAAGGAAAACATAGCCTTTTCGTGTGAACTCTTTACACCTAAAAGATAACCTATTTACACTAACAATAGGGCAGTTTGAATAAAATTTCCCAAGAAGTGGTAGCATAAGCAACTTGAGGTGTGTGACTTTGTTATTCAGTTGACAGATATAGAAGCGCTAAAGGTACAACATGTAGGCTCAATAGATTTCTACCGTTACTAGCCAAAAACAAAAAATTCACTAATTTTCTTACTCAGAATTTAAGCTTTCACCGTCAACTATTTCTAGTCAGTGCTTCAAATTGTTGCAACTTTGGTATGCTCCCTTGTGTTTTTTGTTGCATTTATGGTTTTAAAGTCCTAGAAAGAGCAGCAGTGACTTCGATATATTTTTTTGCACCCCCTGGAGTGAAATCTTGGTTCTGCCACTGCTTGATGCACCACGCAGCTGACAACTGGCAATACAATGTCAACACCTTAAAACACAGCTAACTGCCTGAGTAATCTAAAACTTCTGCTTTGGTTCATGTTTCTCCACAGTAGTCCACAACCCTCAAACCTTTTAACTTAGCCTCTATGGCCACAGCCAGTATGAAATCTTTGGTCACCTCCCAAAGGGTTCAATACACACCCGATACCCACCCCGCAGTAGTCTTAAGACACCTCTTACGCCTCAAGGGGTTTACGAATGCCCCGGTCCCTTATTTCTTAAATAGTGGGAGAACAAAAAAGAATAGACAAAAGAAATCAAGAAAAGAAATCGATGTAAGCGTAAACCCTAAGAGCGATGCTCTGGTACCATCTAAACACAGAGAGAGTGGCCAAACTACCCTCTGTACATAAGTAGGATATTAAAACTATTCTAACAGATGTGATACACGTCTGCTTCTTTAATTTTACATAATGCAGGGTAAGTGTGTACTATTGCCAACAGTCTCATCTAATTTTTTCTTATGTTTCTTCCTAATACATTTGCAAATACCTGATGGATTCTTTTTGTGTCTTAACTTGTTATTGTTCAAGCTTCAATCCACATGCCACGAATTGGATATCAGGATGGATCAGACCGCTCAGAATGGTATACCGTTGAACGTCTTCTTCGCAAATATGCCGCTATGTATGACGTAAAGATCTTCGTGTATGTCTCTCTCACACACACACAGACGTATGCACACTGTATATCACATTTTTATATGCATGTAGGCATGGTAGGAAGATCTATCCCACGTCAGAATTGCTGTTAATGCATGTCATAACTTTAACTTGAGAAAATGTTGTGTTATTCAGTCGATATGATGTCTATGCTTATAACAATTCTATCGGAGATATTCAGTTGCATTTATATTTTTAATCAAAAAGGAGAAAAAGAAAATAAGAACATTTAGGTTCCATACCCTTAGAATTTTTGCGCGCCCGCGCGTGTGTGTGGGGGGGGGGGGATACTGCTACTTTCGGTGTTGTTTGTTGATTATGAAGCAAATATCTGTCTGTCTAGTATGTGCCCGAGTGTGTCTGTGTTATTCATATGCTTGTACGACTATAATATTTATGTGATCTCAATTTATCTGCAGGTATTATTTTCGACGTTCAGTCCAAGGCTGAGGAAAAGTAGTGTTGTGAAAACACGAGTGATGCTGTGTAACAGTTAACCTCAGATATGATGCTTAATATTTTCTTCTTGCGTCTTTGGGTATTTGAGACATACTTCTGTACATTTTTGAAGAAAAGGTTGTCAATGGCACCCCCGTGTGTGTACGCACGCTCGCGTGCTTGGGGAAGGGTGGGGGACGGAGTGGCACTCCTTGTATGCGTTAGCTCATTTGGAGGCCGGTTGTTGCAAACAATTGTGCATCAGATCTGATCAACAAAGGCATTTGACACAATTTCATTTGCACAATTCTGATAATTTATAGGGCAGAAGAAATCATTAACACCAAATATTACGTTAACATACACATTGTACTCCAAGGAAAAACCCTGTCAATCTCAAACACCCCAGTAGGCTTTTATATTTGGCCTCGTCTTCAAGACCAGAATTCTCCATGTAGAAATCTACAAATCCAAGATGATTAAACGGCTTGAATTGTCGTGGATGTTTGTGGTCAACTAGCTCTTCTGATACGTCAATTGTTCCACTGATGAATGTAAATAGTCTCGGTGAGTATCTTTCCTCGTTTCCACTCATGATGACTCGATGGAAAGGGGAACGCACCCTCCCATTGCTCCATCCCTGAGACAGGAAAGTCATCAGACCGACCAATTGCTGTAGACAACATATGGGCATAAAATGATAAGGCCAATGCTCCTTTAACCATTTCCGATATCACCCGGCGTCTCTAAGAGGCATCTCTTATCTCTGTAATGACAAATAGTGGATGGTTTAAACCAAAAAAACAGTGGATGGTAGTGATGAAATGTAGGCGGCCCACTTTTTACGGAAAAATGTCCTAAGATTATTGTATTTGTCACCTCGTATGATGTTGCAAATCTTCATTCCAAATATGGGTTTTTATTGTAGCTACGTTCTTCTTGATATAATGCAAGTCTAAATCTTAGCCAAAAAAGTTCAAAAGAAGACAAAAATACATATGTCACTTCCTTTATTGTTATTGTCTGAGTGACTGAGTCATATTTGAAATTGAGGCCAACCAGTGGAATTTGAGACAAGTTATAGCGAATGGGTTCGGTGCGGGGAATGTTTGCGACCACGGTCGCAGTATTTGTTCTGGGCGCGTTTATATTGGTTAGCGTTTATATTTGTTTTGGATGAGTTGTTATTCACGAGATTCTAAAATTTCGTGTCAAATACACATTTTAAGCTCTTGTAATAATGTCACGATTATCTTGATTTTTGCTCCTAAGATTGCAGGTAATAGAAAATGCAGCTCTTCAACATGTATGACTCGTTAGCCATTCACTCGTTATAAGTCGATTCTAAGCCGGATGCTTTCACAAGTTAATGAAGCATATTGCAATAGGCTATATAGAAATTCTGTGTTAAAATTATGCACTTGTGGCTCACTCTCAAGTGTCTAGTTTCTGAGTTCCAAAACGCCTTTGTTGCTAAAAGGTTTATCGGAGATAATATCCTCATTGCTCAGGAGCTGACCAATAAAATAAGTCTGGCTAAATGATCGAAGGGTATCTTGGGAGCTATCAAGATGGATATGAGCAAGGCATATAACCGGGTTAATTGGGATTTCCTGGAAGCAGTTCTTCGGAAAATGCAATTTCTCGCACATCTTATACACCTAATTATGCAGTGTGTATCTACAGTTACCTACAAGGTGTTGGTAAATGGATCACCATCCAAGCGCATACACCCTAAATGTGGGCTCCGGCAGGGGGACCCGTTATCTCCATACCTTTTTATTTTGTGCAGAAGCCCTTTCAGCCGCACTGACACGTGCTTAAGATATGAGGTTGATTCCGGGTATTCAAGCTGGCAAGCAAAGTCCTTCCATAAATCATCTTTTTTTCGCAGATGATGCCATGATATTCACGAAGATAAATCTGCAGTCTATTGATGCTATAAAAAATATTCTTGATATCTACTTCTCTGAATCAGAACAACAAATCAATTTTGCCAAATCATCTGTTACGCTGAGCCCTAATTCCGGATCTAGTATATCTGCCCAAGTAGCCCAATGTTTTGGGGTTTCAGATGACAGAGGGTTTTGGTTCTTATTTGGGAAGCACTCTCGATATTCTCACCAAGAAGAAAGATTTTTTCAGAGACCTCATTGATAAAGTTAGAGATCGGTGCGCGGGCTGGAAAGGCCTCTTTCTTAATAAAGCAGGACGTGCAACTTTAATTAAATATGTACTTCAATCACTTCTCATTTACCACATGCAAGTATGTCTTTTCCCCGCCCATGTATGCCATAAGATTGATTCCTTGTTGGGAAACTTCTGGTGGTCAGGAAATGATAATCATAAAGGAATGCATTGGATCAACTGGCATGCGCTTTGTGGGCTCCTGGACATAGGTGGACTTGGTTTCAAGAATACGAGACTTTTCAATCAAGCGCTACTATCCAAAACAACATGGCGATTATGGGTTGAACCTGAATCCCTTCTTGCTAGGGTAATGCGAGGTAAGTATTGTGTTCAACATGGCTTTCTTTCCTCCGCGGCATTTGGAAACTTTTCAAATGGTTGGCGACGTATTCTATGCGGACGAAAGACTCTTTTAACTGGCCTTAGGTGGCAAGTTGGAAATGGTAGAAGCATCTCAATCTAGAATGATTATTGGATCCCTTCACAAGATCGAGTGCTACAAGTACCAAGTGGACAACGTCTTTTGAATACAGATCTTGTGTGTGACTTAATGCAGAACGGATATTGGGATCATCACAAGATTGAGCGTTTATTCTCTCCTTCAATCGCCAATAGTATCTTGGCCATTCATATTCCAAAGCTTGACTTTGAGGACCAACAAGTCTGGGGTCAAACAATGCATGGAAATTTTACGGTCTCCTCGGCGTATAATTTGCTTTATGAAGCAAAATCTCTGACACTAAATTCGCAACAACAGCTTCCTTACCCTCCTACCCCTGACCATGCCAATCTTTGGACCCATCTCTGGCGTCTTCCTTTACCGCTCAAAATTTGCTTCCTGATCTGGCAAATTTTATGGGATAGGTTACCTTTACTTTCAAATCTAAAACATCTCAACATCCATCATTGTGACCTTTGCCTGTTATGCAATCTCCACTTGGAAGATACCACACACCTTTTTTTAAAATGTCCTAGGATTAAACCTATCTGGTTTGGTATTCCACTCGGTATTAGAGTAGAAGGTATTTCTTGTACTAGCAGAGAATGACTTATTGCTTGGCTTTCTCGTAGTGCTGTTCGTTCCAATGCCTCAGCCACTATATATTTTTTTATTACTTTTTGGTTTATTTGGATACACCGCAATAACCTAGTTTTTCGTGCAATACCCTTTAACCCACGGTCATTATCTCTCAGATACTATCTTTATCTAATTCTTAAAACAATATTTTCAAGAAAATTTCATCATCGCCACGCTTTCTACCTCAGCCGAACTGTTCCCCAACTAGAAACCATATCCCGTCGCCTTTGATCTCTCTGCCGTTTTGTGTTCATAGTAACCTTTTGGCTTGCTCCTGCATTACCTCTCACAGTTTTACTATGGTCATTCACTCATGTTTTGATAAAAACGCCTAGGGCGGGTATTGGGTTATCTTGTTATTACAATTCTATTAGATTTGGATCAGTAGCTTTTTTCACTTTATCTTCTAATAAATTTACTGCTTTAGCTCATGGATTATTGATAGCCTCTTCATGGGCTTTGAAACAAAAGTTTTTACACATAGATGTACTAACTGCTTCGTATTTTCTCATAAACTAGATGGCGGACTCTGAGGATATCCTAGATACGGTGGCACCCATCTTCTATGACTTTTGCTCTATGGTAACAGATTATCATCATTTTAGTATCGACAGGGCGAACCCATACCTTTTGAAGGAAGCACGCTTTCTTGTTACTTTTGCTTGCCAGGCCCACACAAATATCTATCAAGATTGGGTCGATAATACTTTTTGGATTCTATGACTCTATAGCCTGATGTTGGCTCTATTTGTATTAGATCTTGTATGGCCCTAAGGCTGTGGACCTTCTTTTTAACTTATCTATGCAATTCTCTTATTACAAAAAAAAAATGTCTACTATGAGGCGATCTGAATGCATCTCGATTTTATTTTCAGGAAAAAAAAATATAATTCCACATGAAACATAGGAGAATAATACTTCAACATATATACCTTGTGGCCTGTCAACTCACTGTCTACAGCATTACAATTTGGCATTTTGAATGGTTCTAAAATTAGTTTGTGCACTTACCAGGAGGCCCTCGCCTGCCATGACGACGAACGATAAAGGAAGGAACTCGACAGGCATCCATCCTCCGTCCTTTGTTTCCACTTCCAAACCATTTACTGCATTCTGCTGAATTATGGTCAAGAAGGTCTTGTCCGTACGAGCCTGGCCACCGATATTAGTTTCATCTCTCTTGGGTTGTTGATACTTCATAACTCAAAGCAATGAAAGAAGGGATGTGGTATCTAGCCATTCGAGGTTATAGCGTGACTTAAAAAAATTAAAAATACTAATAAAGAGGGTTTTTGGACGCGCGTAAACTTGAATGCATGTCTTTAGGTAAAACCTTAAGGCCACATTAAAAGTACGTGATCAACTATTAGGTACATCATTTCAAGCATGTGCTAGAATATGCTTACATTTATTGTGTTAGATTTTCATGGATATCCTAGAAGTGTTCCGACCTTGGGAGTTGTCACATCACAAGCCGTATAATCGTACGACTGGGTCGTTTATGTTAATGAGGTTTCCAACACACTAATCTTTTCTAAGTTGGTGCTGAACATGTTCTTGCGCTGATAGATCAATTTGAATATGGTTGGATTTACCTCTGGCAACATGATCTTTTACTACAAGTTAAAGTCTGTGCAAAATCTAATCTAATGCAAAGTTTCTTTCCATAAATCTAGGAGCTCATGAAAATCAAGGCCTGGAAGTTTAATGAAATTTTAGAAACAACCTCGTTGACTTCTAAGGGAGATTCCCTCTTCCTAGTTTCTACGAGGAGAGGCCTTTAAAAGTTTTTAAGATCATACGCGGTAGCTTTATTAAAGAAAAAGAAAAAAAGATCTTTATATATTGAAATTTTGAAGGTTGCCTGAAAGTATTTGGAGACAAGGTGGTTCTTTGGAGTTAATTTTGGAATTTTTTCAAAATATAATTTAATTTTAAATATTTTGAAGGAATATGTCAAAATCAAAGCAATGTGGTTTTACTCTTGAAGAGGGAAAACAAAATTAAAGTAAGAGATTCTATGCAGGTAAGGAAAATTGTGAGATTTGTCAAATCAAGAGACATAAGAATCTTTATTGAGTAATATGCTATTGGCCTAAAAAAGCATAGTAGCTCATAGTAGTAGACTACTGGTCACATGTTTGTGGTTTCTAGTAGCAAAACTGCTGACTAGCATGATCGCTGAAAAAACTATTGATTTTTGGGTAAAAATAAGGGAATTGATTGACCCTTATCTTTTCGTTATGTATTTTTTACTGCCTCGAGATATGTCCCAAACTGCAAATGTAATAATGTTACATAGGACGGTATATAAAGTTTGGCTCAATAAGTTGTTGGCCTTCGAACATGTTGGGATTGAAGTAAGGCATGTGTTGCCTTGGGAATGAAACATGTTGGTTATTGCATGTGTTGGTTAATGTATATGCACCACCTGTTAATCAGACCTTTTGTTGAGAACTATGTGAAAATTATGAAACTCTAGCCAGAGGCAAAGGCCTAATTTACATTGAAGGGAATGAGAACTTAAGCCCAAAATTGTATAAGTCACCTATAAGGATACAACCTCTAAGAGACTGGATATCCCAAGAAGTAGGTAAAATGACAATGAGTTATAGAGTGACTGGTTTTTAAAACATGTACTCTTGTCTTATAACATAATGTCCCGCCCTATGGTGGAAATACATGTTTCTCGTAACAATATTGGAGGTTGAGGTTGTTTATAAGTCTCTTAATGCGTTCTATAACTCATACGGGTGAGATGTCTCAGTTACGAGAGCATCCTTGATAAACTCACCTATATGAGTGTGGAAGTGAGGCCGCTTCCTATGAGAATTAGGCTGGAGCACTCACGAAAGTTGGGATAAAGTACAAGGCTATAATGTACTGGCTTGAGAAGCTTGGTTTAGAATACCTCGAATGTCATGTGTGTGACGTGATTCCACGTGCCCTCAAATAGTCATTGTTTTAACGTTGAGCCACTTCGACTCAGTATGGAAATTGCCAAAACATTAAGCGAAGGTTTCAAGGCAGAGCTACTTTTATGATGCATGAAATTCTATCTTTGCCCAACTTTGCATTAGTGTTACTATTATTTTTATTAAAACAAGTGTGGGATTGTTAGAGCACTTTAAGAAAAACATTTATTAAAAACAATTTTGGGTGTTATAAATTATTTATTTCCATCATAAAGTAACATTAAGATGCAGAGTACTTAGTCTTTGGACCATTATTATTGTTGTAGCCGTTAGATATTGCATAGCATATGCATAAGCACAAAAAGGTAAGCTTGCATATGCATATGCACAAAAAGGTAAGCTTTGTTGAGATGGCAATTTCCAAGACAATAGAATTACAGAAATGGATACACTGAAAAATTGGCAAATTTTCCTCTCTCTGTCCTACCTCCATTGTCTTTCTATAAAGGAAAATTTTTTACTGCTACCCGATTGGAGGAATCTTCCTCTTACTCCATATATAGCAATAATCAATTGTCTCTAAATATTTATAGTGACTTTTATTTAGTGACGCTAATAATTGTCTTTGAAAGTATTACAAGAAAAGTCACCAGAAATATTTAGCGACTATTAATTGTCACTATATACGGGGTTGGAGAAAGATTCCTACAATTCAGGTAAGAGCCAAAGTTTGTTCCTCTATAAATTGCTTGGAGTTTTGAAGGGTCTTTTGTTGCATCATTCCATCTCTGCACCTCTTGAACCTTAAAGCTCCTCATGGTCGTTATCTTTCCGCTGGTAGTAAAATACCTCAAGAAATCTACTAAAGCACGTGGTAGTTGTTGAAAAATATAGGCTTTGATTTATATTTTCTACAACAAAATATTAGCAATACCAAGAGATTAAACATATCGAAATAATAACAAAGAATTGAAAGTAATTATATATGAACTCTTGATAAAATTATGTAATTTAGAGTAGTAAAAGGATATAAAAATAGTTGGTCCGTGAGAGTCACGACAAAATCGATGTCCTAAAGACGTTATCGCCTCCCTACGTGCAGATGTTGACGGTACATAAAGTATTCAAGATAAAACCCATTGACGCAGCTATGTCTCCTCCATGTGCATGTTCATAGGAAGACGGTATGAACCAGTCCACAATCACGTTGCCCAAGTATAAAATATATATAATAGATAGAAAAGAAAATACATCTCGATAGTAGAGTATAAAAAACTAAGTTTGGAAGCATAGAAGCTTCAAGTCGTTTATGTAGGGATGGCAATGGGGTGGGTCGGATGTGAATTTTATAAACACCAGACCCACCCCGGTAGCCTTAATACACAACTCCGCCCCGCCCCGCCATCGGGTCAAGGGATGAAAATACCATCCCCGATCCGCTTGACTATTTAAAAACCCAATCCCGCCCCGGTCCGATAGTCCCTAATAATTTCAAGTAATTACTGAAGTTGAAATTACTCAATTCTATTAATCACCGGATATTAGATGGCTGAAATTGGTGAATATTAATTTACATAAACTACTGAAATTATTGAAATCTCACGAAGTTCAACAACAAAAATTCAACAAAAAAATTCGAGGCCACCGAGTGTGTCATCCAGTAGTGCGATCTCAACAGGGGATCCTCCTTGCAGTTTCCCTAGGAGAACGAGGCCATAGAGTAGCTCGCCGCCGTAGTACCTCACCGTAGAGTACCTCGTCGCCGTAGTACCTCACCGTAGAGTACCTCGTCGCCGTAGTACCTCACCGTAGAGTACCTCGCCGCCGTCGACAAGATCTTGCAGAGGACAGAGGAGTTAGGCGTTCAGTCCGATCTGGAGATCGTAGATCGCGCCGAGAAAGCGCTGTGGTTCAGCTCGACGAGTTTCAGCACATCGTGGTTGACAGTTGCTAGTGGTTGACGGTAGCTATTAGGGAGGTGGTCTATGGCTGGGATGATCGTTGTGCGCAGTGAGATGTGAAAATGGCATTGAGCGGCGGAGAGAGAGAGCTGAAAAAAGGGTAATTGAAATGTGTTAGGGTTTTGAGACTTATTTATACCATAGATATGTATGGCTGAGATTTATTTAGGATTAACATAACGGTGCGGGTGCGGGTCGGATACCAGGGCGGGGAAGAATAAATACCAAATCCGACCCGTACCCGCTGCGGGTTTAAAATTCAATTACCATACCCGCCCCTTAACCCGGTCAAAGTCAAAATAACCCGCTCCTAGCGGGGCGGGGCGGATATCCGCCGGGTCGGATTTAAATTGCCATCCCTACGTTTTATGTCACACCCCATGGTCTTATATATTTGGCCAATCATAATTCATTTATTGGCCACATAAGTAAGATTAAAAGCTTTAACTCATGATAATAATTCTCAATAATGTCAAATAATAAATTATATTATACACACCATAAATCAAGTTAATAATACTCATTATTGCATTTGTAATTCATTTCATAATTTACATGTAAGTAAATACATATAGCCATAAATTGCAATATATTATAATGCTATATTGTATATTTTATTTTATTAAAATATTCCAACAATCCCCCACTATTTTGATAAAATAAAATGATATTTAAAATACTTAAAAACCCACTGATGAAATGTTTATAAGGTCTCACAGTTCCAACAAAATTTAAAGCATTTAAAACCATATCAAAGAAAATCATGATAAATTTCATAAACCAAATTTTTTTTAATTATTATTACTATTTTTCCTTTCAAAAAATAAAGCCACGGTTCTTGAATATTATAAACTCATAAGGTAATAAAAATAAAATACATAAATAATTTGGGCAACTTGTACTATGCAATAGGTGTTGGTGTCTTCCGGGCTTGAACCAACACTTAGTGTTGACAACTTCCATTTGAGAGAGCCATAATGGACTACACCTTGAATTAGGTCCCTTGGCCAAACTTCAGTTGTCACACACACAATACTGATATGGGACTTAGTTCGCGGGTTAGCGCTATTAATGGCCATGCGCTCTTATCTTGATTCTCATGAGAGTCTTTTGGGAATGGCCCATGGTTCCCACAGTCGCGGCCTCACGACCACTCTCACTTAGGTGAGTCCTCCAAGGGTACGTGTGACATGTACCTCGTGAAAATATTCGCCTCGGCTCATTCATGAAAATTCCCTTCCTGGACGTCACATTAAATAGCACAAGCACCGCACGGATAGGGAGGAGACACTCTCCTATTAACAAAAGGGTGCTACTTTTATCACGAGTCACGCTCTACGGGTTGTTTTTACCCATTGAACCTTCTTCATGGGATCTCCAATCACAAAGGATGGGTTACTCTCGCTGGTGACTCCTTGTGGGCTCACCCCATCCGCCTCAGGTGAAAAAGGATCTAGCCTCTGTGCTAGTCCCGAGGCAAGTTACACAACTTTTATGAAGCCTTTATAACTTATTTTCTCTTCATCGTTGAAGTATCACAAGTCTGCAGAATTTTAAGGGCCCAATAGTGCATATCGAAGCAACATTATGGATCTCATCAAGTAAATCAAGTTTCAGTGGTAACATTCACTTCGCTTAGCATCAAAGATGATACTAGTCAGTAGCCTCACTACTAGGAATCAAACCTTTAATCAGTAGTCTACTATTAGGAACTAGTCTTGCTAATATATTGTGACCAGTAGCCTCACTACTAGGAATCAAACCTTTAATCAGTAGTCTACTATTAGGAACTAGTCTTGCTAATATATTGTGACCAGTAGTCTTTCACCTATTAGGAGCCAGGTTTTCCTCAACATGCATCATGCTTCGCATAACATAATCTCACATCAATAGCAACTTCATAAAAATTCTCTGATAAGTTTCAAGAATTTTGAATTTCAATTCTCAAGCTTTGTAAAAGTCAGATAAAATCCCCTTGTAAAAATAGTTTCGAATTTGCGACAAATATTTGGTATCCAAGACTTAAAATATCAAAATTTCAACGCAATTCATATTTTAGAAACTTAAATGCCATATAAGTACCACAACTATGAAAATGTAAAAGAGTCAAGATAATCAGAACACAAAGACTTCGGTTATCATGATTTAACATATTTACCAAAGTAGAATTTCAATCGCTAGACTTTGGCAACATCCATTTTGCAATTTTTTTTTCTTTCCTTCTTCTTCTACGATTTTTGCTCAATTATACAGAACAACCATACATGCCTAGAGATTCAAGCTAGCAAAGCTAAGTGCAAGAAACAGAAATACATGCATGAGATATATTACATAATCTCACTACGCGTACATGCATGCGACATGCTAAAATAGACTTAAAATTAAGAACATACTATATATAGATGTTCTTTATGTCGCTAATCTTTTTTGTATATACATGACTCAAGAAATCATAATTATCTTCAAATCATGTACCCCCACATTTCGCAGTCATGTATTTATCAAAGAATTGAAATAAGGATTTTCATAATTTTATCAAACAATTTATTTCATAGACACATTCAACAAAATAAAATCAGCTTTAAGTTATTTGTTTTATAGAAGCCGATAATCCCATGAAATTTTTTCTCTCTTGAAAGAGTACTTTAGCTGGTTTACCAAACTATAACTCTATATGTAAAATCTCAAAAATTCCTTTTTGTCAAACCCAAGCCATGTGCCAAAAAAGAATAAATGTAGGTATTTTCCAAGATACAATCTGCTTACAGGCAAACATAATAATCTACAAGTGAATGCATTAATGTTATAGTCACTAAATATTATGTCCTAAAAAGGTCATAACATCGTATTACTACATCTTTGTATTACGTTTTTATTTACTTTAGCATAAACCTTTTGAAAATGATCCAAATTTGTTTTCCCAAAAAAAAAAAAAAAAGTGTATTAATCTAGTACTTGATTTTACCCCCGCAAATCTTTAGACTTATTACTTAGAAGAGTTTCAAAACCCCATTTATTTTTTGAAAAGGTTAAATTCTAAACACCTTTTGTACCTTCCTTCACAATCACATTTTAATATAAGATCTTAAAGTTCTAAAAAACCGTTGCAAGCATCAAAGGAAATAAGTAATCAATCAAAATATAAACAAATTTTTTTTTTTTAACAAGCATGCACTACCAAGCATGTAATCATAATTTGACAGTTAAAATGCCGTACCCTATCCAATTGGGTGTATCTCCATATATATATATATATTCATCTACGGTGACAACTTCATGTTATCAAAGTAAATTCCATTGACAAGGATGTATAAATTTGGATTACCAAATTTTTTTTTTTTTTTAAACTTCAGATGAAACATTTCACAATCAACGTGGAATTTTAGTGCCCTTCAAGAGTTTACCGAAGCAATACCAGTACAGCAGAATTTTTGCTCATGTAATCACGATCTTGATAGCTCAAAGACATAAAGATGGAATTTGAGACGGTCATATCAAAGTTGATCCACAACTTCAAGAACCGAACAAAATAGAACCTCTTATGACATGTAAGCTTTGACACCATATATAGATGAACATATCATAACATTGTGCATACAATTCCCATCACATGGTAGAATTTTTTGCCTACTATTAATCATATGCATCACATGCATATTTAAAGTCAAACATTTAACATGTATATTTATAAAATAAAAACTTACCTTGAAGTGATATAAATATCACAATATCTTGTACAAATAGTTGGTTTTAAGTTCTCAAAGTACTCTGTTAGTGATCTTTTGTACCTAATGCCGCCATGTGAACTTTGCACCCCAAGTCCTCGATGTCTTGTACCTCGATCCTCGTACTGGAAAAAATATAAAACCATTAGAGGTACTCTTTTTTTTTTTTTCCTTTTTAAAAAAAAATATTTAGGAAGACCAGATTGAGGACATTAAATCGGAAGTTGTTGTACGAAGCACAAAAAAAAATTGATATAGCTAAGTTTGTTACTCAAAACATAGTGACTCAAAACCATGACAAATCGGGTAAATACATCAACTATATAATATTTACATGTTTTCATTTTCACAAATAACTACTGAAAACGCAAAATAAGCTGGAAGCTTAATGAATATTTAATATCTCAAGACATATTCAAACCACATGGTTAACATACGAACCATATCTTCAATAGAAAATCTTGACAGACTTTAGTGACCAACTTTAGTGAAAAAGGGATACAAAAAGCTTTCTTAATGATTTTATTGCAAATATTGCATCTACGACATGAATTCAACATCTCTTTATCTTAAAAGTGTAACATGTTTAACCATGCTTCTACACATTTTTATGACTAAAATGCCCTTTGAGATTCCCCATGAAACTCTTTCAAACCGATGCAAACACAAGAGTCGCTTGCTCTCAACTCCTCAAATCGTTGCATTAGTAAGGAGACAATACTTACAGCACCTTTCCTCCACCAACTGTCCCTCATCCTCCGATATCTTCCTTTTGCAATGGCAAGAACTCGATGGAGTTTGCAATCCTCACAAGAACATCAAGACGAACTTCAGCCGCATAATAATGCCTCACCAAGAACAGGCCTCTTGTGCTACGCAAGAACTCGCGTCAAATGACGAATTCGTCATCAACCGTCTGGTTGCTACCAGAATCATATCTCAACTATTGCAGGAAATTAGCATTTCGGCTTTCAAACGAAGAGAAACTTACGCTCATACACATTGTTGATTATGCCGGTATGCCAACTCTGAATTTAATTAGACTAGATACACCTAATTTGCTTGTATATATTGTCCATGAATTTGCTCATCTTCTCTCACTCCATGGATGCACTTCTTCATGCTATCTTTGGCTTTACCATTTCATGCGAAGTGTTTGAATATATGCACTAATCCACACCGTTGCCCTTGTAATTTTGCACAGAAGATGTTTGATGAATTGTTTCCGTTCTCCTTTTTCGTTGGTTGCTTTCAAACCAAATAACAAACTAACACAGTATCAACTTCCTTTTTGAGTCAAGGCAACAAGACAGTAATAATACACCATAGGATTATGTTTACAATTTTTGTTCATGCATCAAAAACAAGTACTCAATGCTCTGTCAACATATTCATAGAGATGCCAACTTGGGACCTTCTTCCTTGGTGGATACCCAACGCTACCTCATTTCTATCCTCAGCCAAATCAGTTCAAAACCCTTTTATTTTCTATGAATAGACTATTAAAGGAGATGAATTCGAACAGGCATTAAAACAGTTCCCCATCAGATGAGTCTTTTCGATTTCTAGGTGGGTGATCACCGGCTCAACTGTATTACCTCGAGTCGGGTACTCTCATTGTTTTTTAGTCGCCCACTCATAGTTTTTTTTTTATATAGTTCTTCACTATTGTTCATATTGGAATTGGGGTCTCTTTAGTACTCTCTTGTACATACTTCTATACCACCTCCTTGTGCATAGGCATTTAGTGTTCATCGCGAATAAGCATTTGATAAAAATAGTTACCCGATTGATTCATGTTTGCTTTTTTGGCTTATTTATTATTCACATGGTTGCGTTGAGGAGAATGTGGTTATAGCAAATAGATTAGACACCCTTTTCACAGTTTGGGCGAGTTAATGCATGGCATCACCAAGAAATAACTAAACTAAATCTACTAAAAGTGCAGAGAATCGTACTACTCATAATTCGGTTCACTAATGGTTGCAATTATGAGAAAGTCAGTTTTGGTTCATGATGATTAAGAATTTAATAAAGTCTAGAGGTTAGGTGATAAAGCCTAGAGATTAGCTTATTTGTATAGAGCCCATAGTATCCGCAAGGCACTGAAGCTTCTTTATTTCGTAAAGCCTAGAGATGAGTTTGTTTGTTTGTTTGTATTTGGTTTGCCAATAAAATTCGTGAAGATATCAATTTGTTTTGCCAATAAAATTCGTTAAGATATCAACTTTTAACGTTTCTTTTCCTTCATTTTTTTAATGTATCTCAAGTCTAGAAGTAATCATGTACATTTGGAGTTTGATTATAATTCTATAGAGATGGAAATCTACTATGAAGTTGTCTCAAAATCTGAAGTTAAGTACTTTCGGCCATATGCTAACTATGTTCGAATACTTTTGTCATCATTTGTTTGAATAGTAGTAGTTCGTTAGGATTGATTAATCCTATGGGTTTTTTCAAGCTTTAGGGTGTTATTTTCGTCATGCTTTTTCTTGAAATCTCATTTTGAAGCAGTTTATTCCTGACGTTAAAGCTTGATACACATTTTAGATCCTAACCTACAATCTTATTTATATCTCTTCATGTTTTCTCCAAATCTTGATGGTTGGTTTCTAACGAGGTGCTTATTTAAGTTCATCCCAAGGTTTGGACCAAGGTGGACTAAAACCTCTTTCCTTGATTCCTTGATATGTAGGTGAACTTTTGAAGATCTCGTCCACTTCTTTTTCTTGATTACATGCAAAAGTGTGTCTACATCGAGTTTTAGTCCTACAGAAGATTCACTATGTCTATGAGAAGTTGATGCTGCACGTGTCCAATATTATCTTCCACATCCTTTTTCGAAATTGATGATCTACATACACTACACGCCTGTGAATGGATTGGCTTGGATGGTCTAAAAGAAGTATTGTCTTTATTTCCCTTTTCCTTTTTTTTTTCCTTACATGCTTGTTCACGGTGAAGCATTGTTGTACTTAGTACATACTGTCTGCAATTTTATGAAATTGCTCTTGCTACAAGTGCCTATAAATTCATTATAGTCTATGAAGGGTCCCTTTGGACAGAGAATGTTTAGAAGAAAATTTTAAGGCATGAAACATGAGACTTCTATTGCGGGGATGAGGAAATATACATGTTCCTTGTGTCATGCTATCATGACAAACTTCAGCTCTCTAGAAAAGTTGAACTGAAAAATCTACTGCATGAACTTTATATATATATATATATATATATATATATATATATATATATATATATATATATATATATTTGTAGGTTTCTGAATGGACAATAAGTTTTTTTCTTGCGCTGCCAGACCTGTAGTAAATTGTCCTATGAAAGACTAGAAGTTGTAAAACCAAGAGAAAAATATTTATCCAGGTAGTTGCCACGATAATACCGCCTTTGTTTTTTGTACTTTCATTTAATATACTACCTTGCTTTATAATCTTCAAATTCAAAACAAGATAGAATTATGCTGTTGTTAATGCGGAATTTCAGTAGTTCCACATGAAATCTTTTAGAGTGACAGCTACTCCGATGACTAAATAAATGCTTGCTTATGTTAGCCAACTAATAATTTGTGAGGCCCCTAAAGATAGGGGTTCTGATTTCATATTGTGGTCACTTTGGCATGACTGCAATACCAGCTCCATGCGATTTTGTCTTAGATCCAAATAAATGAAAAAGTAGATAAAGATATTTTTGGGTTAATGTTAAGGTTATTGCTACAATTTTTATTTTCAGTTAGTCATGATTAACTCTTTAGATAGGAATTTTGAGTCAACTTTATCAATTTAAAGATATGCTTCAAACACCTTAAAATGAGCCTTACGCCTTTAACTACTTTCGTTGTGAGGGACCATAAAACTCTATCATTGAGTCATGGCTGAAGTACATGGATGTTAAAGCATCTTTTAATGGTATAAAATTGATCGCAGATTAGGATGGAAGAACATGGTACAGCTTAGAAATAAGAAGGGGAAGGAAGGGAGGGGCTTGCAGAATGGTCGCAATAGCTCTTTGTCTGTGTTTTGGTGCCATACATAGATATTGGTATGAGCTTGGTACCAGTCTTGTAGATGTTCTTCAGCAGTAGTATTGTAAAAAGCCCTTGGTGTATATAGTCTTCACAGCACGAACTTTTTATTAGTCCCCAAATATGAACTACATGCTCATGAAGTAACTCTCTTCACGACTCTGGGAAAGAGGTTATAATAATTGCTTTTCAACCATTAGCACTGGTTCATTAGCTTCCCCTATTCAAGTTCAAAGTTTAAATCAAAGCATTGGAAAGTTTATCCTTCAATTTTATTTTGGTTTTCAGCAAAAAAAAAACGCAGACTTTGGAGTCCACAGTTTAGGAAGAAAGTGCTCAGAAGACTTATATCAATAGAAGAAAGTGATGCTAATTGGATTTTGTTGGCATTAGGAGCAACAAACTATCCATAAAAAGAAGCTGGCCATCCAGGAACCAACACCCCTATATGCTGATGAAGGTACGAATTAATGTCAGTTTCTATATACTTCAAGCTGTGACCTTCAGCAAGATAGATATTCTGCATATGTGGGAGCCTGCTGTGGCACTTCTTTATTGTTAAATAAACTAGATTATTGCGAAGGATCCTGCATGGTGACGATCGTGAAAGAGAAGGATGCTGGACAATAATAGAGTATCCTTTTATCTTGAATTTGTATAGGGTCTTGGAACGAAGATCTTTACAACCTGGCATAAAAAATGGAGAAACGTAATATTTCTAATTTTTATCGCATTTAAATCTACCTTCCTTTCACGATAGCAGGATGCCTCTCGTAGTGTTTACTACAAGATCATGTCTCTAGCTTCACACTATTTACTTTAACCTTGTGAAGGGTGACTCTTAATCAATGACTCAAGAGACTAAGCTTATGTAAAATGCTTAATGGATGTAGAGCATGTAAGAGGTGGCTTGTAAAACAGTACGGGGGTTTGGTTTGTAGAAAGCATTTTGATTACTGTTCAATTAGCTCCACACTATTTTCCTTAACCCATTTAAGGGTGATTGTTCACCTACGGCTGAAGCCATTAAGCTTATGTATAATGCTTAATGGGCTAGGGACATGTGTTGGAGGTGGATTTTTTAGTTACTCTCCAGCTAAGATGATACATCCCATTTGTCTTTAGGTAACTCCGGTGAATATTTCGAAAAATGAGGAAGAGTCAGGATATGGCCACCAAATCGTGTTCTGAGTATCTTATGTTTAAAACGTACTAATTCATTACCTCAAATTATTTTCTCGTCCCAAGCAAGTTGAAGATTTGGAGGAGCTTAACAAACGTCAACTATGGGCATTTGTGTCAATACTAAAAAAAAAAAAATGGATCCCATGAACATGCGGCAGTCTCGTTTTTATCCAATCTCTTTTATCACACGCTGATCTAGCAATTCACATTTAATCTAAAAAGTTAGTCTAAATATTTTTTTTTTTTTTTTTTCACAATTCGTCTGTCTCCCTGGTCTAATGATTCTCTCTATCAATATCAGCCCCACCGCCATTTTAGCTGCCACTTCCACTATGGCCGCCACCACCTACCGCTATATGGCACAATCCAAGTGTAACATCCTCTTTTATCCCCACAGCTGCTGTTGCTACCCTGCCAATCAGCCATGTCATCTCTTCAGTTAAACCATCACCACTACCGTCACTCACCCATCACCCTCACCCATCACCATCTCATTGTTCCTCTTTCATCACCAACATTGTTCATCTAAAAAAGAACGGGTATATAAGTATCAGTTTGATCTGCTCTTTCCATTTAGTTTTATATGATATTTAATCTCTTTCGAGATTAGGAGGCATGACTTGTCTGCTTCATCTCTATTACATTCACCATGGCCTGTACTTTATAATGGGTGAGTTGTTGAATCTGTATAGAGTAGCGATTGGGATCAATGTGAAGTTAAATACACAACGAAGGAGTCGCAGTCAGACGGTGAGAATCGAGGTCGTAAAAGTGTTGGCCATGTAGGTCTAGGTGAGGCAGAAAAAAGTGGTGGGGTTTTGGTGGTGTATTGGTGGTGTATTGGTGGTGATAGTGGACCGGTGAGGATAGTGGGATCGAGAATTTCATAGCAACTGACGTGGTTAACAACTGTTGATGATAGAAGTGTTGCAGTGTGGTGATTATGATGGTGGTGCATTTGTGTCGCTTGAGGGATGGTGGTCAAAGATCAGTGTTGCCATGGTGGTTATAGAGAGTGAAAGGGGGATATATGGCTTAATATCCATTCAAAGAAGTAACCGCAGCATAAATTTCATATGTAAATAAATATAATACACGAATAAATTTTTGAAAAAGCTCTTTTCACCCACTTATAACAGTTGATTCCTATTAACACCCAAAATCTCACATTAGTGTTGATAGTACGATAACTTTTCCAAGTTAGTTAAAAGGTATGAAATATCCTTCTATGAGAAAACTGGAGATAGTATTGTAAATTAAAAGGTCGAACCTGATTACGAAAAAAATGATTATTTTTAAGATTATGGATTAAATTAGTTTTTAACTTTTTGAGACAAAATAAATCTCTTTTTTTTTTAATTTTTTTTTTGTCAAACACCCACATACTTGATTTAATCTTGATTAAGTTAGGATTGACAATCCAAAATTAATCCCAAAAATCCTTTGAGTTACTTATTTGGTACATTCTAAACATTGGGAGTTCGAACAGATTTGGTGTATATTTTAGTATACAGTTCTGAAATTAGCTCCATTGTTAATAATAAAAGTCTTATGGCAAAATTACACTAACTATTTGGAAGTTGAGACTTTTTCCATCTTCAAGTGTTCATATGTTATCATCACTCGAATGCACTATTAATGAGACTTCTGCTATCCACCCTCTCTGTATCCTCATTGTGGACAAAAAAGGGGAACTTCTAAAAATCATTGGACATATCTGGAAGCGAATTTGTGTGCATGACATGACTGAGTCCGTGTTACCTTCAGTAGGGTGAGTAAAGTATAAGTGGTGCGAACATAATTTAAGAAGTTGAAAGCGCTGACGTATGTGATAACACTAATAGCAATCTGTGTTTAGAGCTCACTGGATCCTTATTGTTCAATAAAGAAAATTTGTCTATCTAAGTTTATAGGCGACAATTCCTCACAAATGCTATAGAAAATATCCACGTGCAACGCACGTACAAAATTACTAGTTTATAATAAAACATTGACCCTAGGGTGTGTAACACATATGTTTGTCATATACACACATATATCTATCTATCTCTGCTTGTAACAACTATATAATAGCTACGAGATTCATACTATAAACAATTTGCCATACCTGTCCATAAACAAGCTCATTCGGCTCATTCAAGGATGAAGTCCTCTTCAGTTAGTCAAAGAAGGACCACGTGAATAACTGTTGGTTCAGCCAAATTCTCTTCGGCGGGAGTCCAAAGGCTCCACACACACGTCTCAGCCCATCGCACAAGTGCGAAAAAGGACTCCAAAAACTCGAAGCTTAACTTGTCTCCAAGCCTGCATCTCTGCAGATCAGGGCCCGGGGACTTTCCTGGGCCGAAACACCCTCCAAGAAAGATACGGCAGCCCTTCACGTTGTCTTGTGGCCTAGTTTCTGCAAGTATGGTCACTCACGGTATCAAACCAAGTAAAAAGGAAAAAGTCCACATATTTCTAATATTTTATAGATGTCAGATATAGAAACATTTCTTTTCCTCTTTCAAAAATAAAATTTTAAAACTATACAAATCAAAACCAATAACTTCTTTAGCTGTTGAAAAATATAGGCTTTGATTTGTATTTTCTACAACAAAATATTAGCAATACCAAGAGATTAAACGTAGCAAAATAATAACAAAGAATTGAAAGTAATTATATATCAACTCTCGATAAAATTATGTAATCTAGAGTAGTAAAAGGATATAAAAATAGTTGGTCCGTGAGAGTCGCGACAAAGTCGGTGTCCTAAAGACATTATCGCCTCCCTACGTGCAGGTGTCGACGACAGATAAAGTCTCCAAGATAAAATCCATTAACGCAGCTATGTCTCCTCTATATGCACGTCCACAGGAAAACGGTATGAACCAGTTCATGATCACGTTGCCCAAGTATAAAATATATATAACAGATAGAAAATAAAATACATCCCGATAGTAGAGTAGAAAAAACTAAGTTTGGAAGCATAGAAGCTTCAAGTCTTCTATGTCACACCCCATGGTCTTATATATTTGGCCACATAAGTAAGATTAAAAGCTTTAACTCATGATAATAATTCTCAATAATGTCAAATAATAAATTATATTATACACACCATAAATCAAGTTAATAATACTCACTATTGCATTTGTAACTCATTTCATAATTTACATGTAAGTAAATACATATAGCCATAAATTGCAATATAATTATAATACTATAATGTACATTTTATTTTATTAAAATAATCCAACAGTAGCCACTGTACGCACAAATTTCGTGTCTAAATTGCAAGACAAGAAATAATTGCACAAAAATTCAATTTAAAGATTTTATGTAATAAGGTTACACCACTCTGTAATTTTTACATAATACGAATGTAAATCCTCTGATTCGATCTCCGGTTTGTTCACGATCCAAGGGCTGAAATAGCTTGATCTTGGAAGGTGGATTTAGCTTCTTCAATCTTTGAAAGATTGTCGAAATGACGCTTGATCGAGGGCTTCAAAGCTTTATCCCGAATAAGTATGGCGAATCTTGACTTGTGGAATCACTGATGTTGAAGGGGAATTCCTCTTCGATTTGAGGCGAAAGAGAAACCGATCTTCGTGACTTGGAAGTGCTCGATTGAAGAACGGCACTGCGTTAGTGCGTATTGTTCTTCAAGTGAAGCACAACCTTTGAGACGACAGCGTTTCGGCGGAGCTTAGGCTTTGATCGCGGAGACCCTGTGTGTCCTTCTTCTCTACCTCAAGCCCTCTATTTATAGGCAATGTAGTAGGCTTATTTTTGGAAATCCCATAATTTGAGCTTTGATTTTGTAATTAAGGAGATTTTTGTCTCCTTAATTATCTGATCTCCTCAATTAAATGGATACTTGTCTCCATTTAATTTTAGGAATGATTTTAGTCAAACTTGACTTTTCTAGTAACAAGACCATGGGCTGGACCATGTATTGTTATTGGACTAGTCTTTTCAACTTGTCTTTGACTTCAAGCCCGTTATCTTATTTGGCCCCACGTCAGCATCTTGACCCGTATTTGCAGTGTTGACTATTTGACTAGACACTAAATTATTTACTGTTGACTAGTAAAATAATTTTTTTGGTGTCTACAAATTGCCCCCACTTCAAGACTTGTGCGGTACTCTTTTTGTTGGTTACCGTGCAAGGCATGAAGTATATGTCTCTCTCTCTTTTTTTTTTTTTGACAAGAAAATTATTTTGATTGCGCCCCCACCTATGAAATCCGCATCGACTCACTTGCTCAGCGCTTGCCGTCCATGGATCTTTTGGGTTTTATGCTTTTACAAAGTAATCTCAACTCATAAGGTACACGGTCTCGACGGCTGTGACACTCTCTAATCCATAACTTTGGTGATTAACAAGCATCAACTCGGTCAACGGTCATTGCGTGAGCACACAATTTTTTTTTTTTTTCATTATGTGGCATGGGCTTTATCAATGAAGTTGGCGCCAACCCAAGGCTCGTTGCCCTATCTGCTTAGGGTTTGATGCCTTTATATAGCGAGCTCCAACCTCTGAACTTTGCCCTCGACAACCAAGTCAGCGCCGCCTTCAAGGCTGAGCCCATCAACGTCTCCGTCGGTCACGCCCATGCGCATCCCGGCGTCATCATCAGGGTGCGTCATCACGTTTCATCGCCAACAGCCGTGCACCCGACTGATACCTCCACGGCCACGCAATCAAGATGGTGTTCGTCAGAGGAAGGGATGTTTCTTGCGGCGCCGACAGTGGTGGTCTGTTGACTGTGGTCGGAAGGAGAAAGATTCGGCACTCGTGTTGCGGTGAAGATTGTTGAGGAATGGCGGCAGATCCAGTGGTCGCAAATCTGAAGGTTGCTGGATAAAGGAGATCGAAAGACAGCGACGACGGCGAGTAGTTCACGGCTGACCGGTGGCTGTCTGTTCGCGTTGGTGGAGGCGGAGGTTGAAGGAGAAATGACCGATGGAGCTTTTGGTGGCGGACCGTAGCGGGCGTGGCCAAGGCACGGTATTGGGCGACTGATCTGGTGACCGGAGAAAGGGACCTGCGTCGACGTCCATTGCCATGGTTGCCGTAGTCCGTTGCTGATGCTGCTGCCAGCGTTCCACTTTGCCATTTTGCCGGGCTTTGCTCCCATGTCACCGGTGTCTTCTACTGCTGCTCCCGCTGGTACGCCGCCGACTGCTAGACCATAAGGCTGAAGTACACCATTGTCGCCAGCCGTTGCTGAAGCCATGGAGTATTTTTGGTGTTTGGCGGCATTGACCCCCGCTCGCACCGCTTCTGCTTCTCTTTTTTTCTTTTTCTCTTCCAGTTTTCTTCTTCTGGCTTTCTTCAAATTTTGTTTTTTTCCTGTTTCTTTGGGCTGAACGCCCAACTCTTTCTCTTTACTTTTTGATTTTCTTGTCTCTTCTCCTTTTGTTGGTTTTGTGGGCCCACTTTTCTTTTCTTTGACTTTTTCTTCTTTGTTTGTTTCTCCTTGAACATTTTGAACCCCCACCTTCCTTTTTTTTTTTTTCAATTTCTTTCTTGTAAAACTAAAAGAAGTATCCTCTATTTTTTTCTTTAGTCATGTACATTACACAAACAATGACAACGACTCTCGCTCTTTTTTTTTTCTTTCTTCAAGGTAACATTCTGGTGCCAAATCTTTTACTACAATATGCCACGTGACAAGATTGCTACGAACACCCGCTCGGTAAATTTGTGTTTAGACGTTCCCTCGTACGCAAGGTCCTTCGTTGACCGGCATTTTTGACGCGTGGTCAACAAGATATGCAGTGGGTCTTGCCTTCTTTTGCGTGCTCTTCGGTTGACATTGCATTTTGACTTTTCGTGTGTGCAGGTCATTTGTCGACCTAATGGATGCGACAGCAGCGAGGCTCCTTTGACTGGCCCAAAGAAATGTGCTCGACACGTCTCGCACGTTGACTTTCCCTCATGTGCGAGTCCTCTGTCGACCAGCATTATGATCGTGACTACAACATCATTCCATCAACTAGTTCCAGAAATGCACTCGACACGTCCCACACGTTGACTTTTCCTCATGTGCGAGTCCTCTATCGACCAGCATTATGATCGTGACTGTAGCATCACTCCATCAGCTAGTTCAAGAAATGCGCTCGACACGTCTCGCACGTTGACTTTCCTCATGTGCGAGTCCTCTGTCGACCAGCATTATGATCGTGACTGTAGCATCACTCCATCAGCTAGTTCAAGAAATGCGCTCGACACGTCTCGCACGTTGACTTTCCTCATGTGCGAGTCCTCTGTCGACCAGCATTATGATTGTGACTGTAGCATCACTCCATCAGCTAGTTCAAGAAATGCGCTCGACACGTCTCGCACGTTGACTTTCCTCACGTGCGAGTCCTCTATCAACCAGCATTATGATCGTGACTGTGACATCACTCTATCAGCTAGTTCCAGAAGTGCATTTGATGCGTCCCGCTCATGAATCTTACTTGCATTATCTACTTTTTCTTGTGCTCTTATCATCGTCATTTTGAGTCATGCAGCATGCTCTTTTAAACCATCACATAATATATATATAATTTTTTTTGACTGGGCCGTTCACAGTTTTAGCTCGTGCGGGCCAGGAGCATTGATGTTGCAGTTTAGGCTCGTACTAAGGAGCGTTGTTCGTGCAGTTTAAGCTCATGCTGAGGAACGTTAAGTGTGCAGCTTTGATCTTGCAGTTTAGGCTCGTGCCAAGGAGCTTTGATCTTTGATTCCGGTCTTCACTTCAGGCATCGAGCTTGATCGAATGAAGATGACTTGTAGCTAGTTAAAGGGCTTCAGGGCTTGATCTTCAACCAGCCGATGCAACGTTGACCTTCGAATCCGGGCTTGAAGCTTGGTCGGATGAAGACGACTTACAGCTAGTTGAAGGGCTTCAGAGCTTGATCTTCAACCAGACGATGCGACGTTGACCTTCGAATCCGGGCTTGAAGCTTGATCAGATGAAGAAGACTTCAAAACTAGTTGAAGGGCTTCAAAGCTTGATCTTCAACAAGATGATACGACTTTGACCTTCAAATCTGGGCTTGAAGCTTGATCGAATGAAGACGACTTGTAGCGGTTGAAGGGCTTCAGCACTTGATCTTCAACCAGACGATGCGACGTTGACCTTCGAATCCGGGCTTGAAGCTTGATCGGATGAAGAAAACTTGTAGCTAGTTGAAGGGCTTCAAAGCTTGATCTCCAACAAGATGATACGATGTTGACCTTCGAATCCGGGCTCGAAGCTTGATCGGCTGAGGAAGACTTGAAACTAGTTGAAGGGCTTCAGTACTTGACCTTCAACTAGACGATGCGACATTGACTTCTAAATCCAGGCTTGAAACTTGATCAGATGAAGACAACATAGTTTTTTTTTTCTCTTTAATACCCAAGGGCCGTAGAGCTTGATCTTGGATATGATTTTAGTGCATCCCTTGTGAAGGCTTGACCTCTTTACATTTTGAAGGGCTTTAAAGGGATGTTGAGTCTTTTGGGGGATCTTTCAAGCTTTGGATGCCCCCGGCATGGAGGCCTTAGGCGATCCATTCTCTTGCTGCTGACAAGAAGCTGAAGAGACTACAGGCCTAAAAATGACCGAAGTGGTGTTTGATTCCTCAACGCCTTCGTCATCTAGATGGATTTTGCCTCTTTTAGACAAGTTCATAATCACTTCCTTGAGTGTGAAGCACTTTTCGGTAGGATGACTGATGAGCCGGTGGTACTTGCAGTATTTCGACTCGTTAACTTGCCTTGAGTCATCTGCACGTTTCATCTTAGGGAGATCGATAAGCTTATGTTCGAGTAGAAAGTCTAGTATCCCCGGGACTTCTGAGTCTGAAAAAGGATAGACTTTTTGCTCTAACTCTTTCAACCTTGGCCATTGACTTTCTTTCCCTTGAGGTTGATTTTTGTTCCTGTCTTGTTTCTTTTTTTTTTTTTTTTTTTTTTTCTTCAATGGAGTTGTTGTGACAACCATTGAATCTTCTGTGGTTGCTTTTGAACCCCACCGCCATCTTGCTTCTCTAGTGTCTTCACGGGGGTCACCTATTGGTGGATTACTTTCACCATGACTTGCTATGGTGATCTCCATATTGTGGCCTCGTGTTGCCAGCTCCTCAAAAGTACGAGGTTTGTTACCTTGTAAAATGTATAGGAGCCCCCAGTGCATGCCTTGCATACACATTTCTACGACAGAGGCTTCAGACAGTCTTTCTTTACAGTCCAAGCTCAAAGCTCGCCACTTGTTGATGTAATCCACTACAGGCTCTTCTTTTCGTTGCTTGGTGTTTGTAAGTTCCATCATGCTCACAGAACGGCGGGTGCTGTAGAAACGATTCTGGAACTCGCGCTCTATTTCTTCCCAACAGTCTATCGACTCGGGCTCTAAGTCTGTATACCAATCGAAAGCGTTCCCTTTGAGAGATCGGACGAACTGCTTCACGAGGAAGTCCCCTTCTGTTCCAGCATCGTTGCAAGTCTCGATGAAATGGGCGACGTGCTGCCTTGGGTTGCCCTTCCCATCAAACTGTTGAAACTTAGGCGGTTGATACCCAGCTGGCATTCTCATGTTGTCGATTCTCTTTGTATAAGGCTTCGAGTACATGAGATTGTCGCGAGACGGTCCTCCGTATTGAGCCTTGATTGTGTTTGCTATCATTTCTTGTAGTTGCTGGACAGACAGGGAAGCGGTAGAGATGAACTTACTCTCTTTGTTTTTATATCCACCGGGGGTGGATGCATCTGGATGCTTGTTGGTATCAACTTGCTTGAGAGCCTCGTCCGCATCATCCATGTCACTTGACTTTGATTCTTCACTCTTCTTCGATTCCAACTTGTTCATCAAGTTTGCAATTTGAAGATCTTTTTCCTCTACCGTCTTTGTCAATTTTTCAATTGCACAAGACATAACGGCCAGTTGCTCTTCAAGTGAAGTATTTGATGCCATTGACAAGTAGTGGAGGCTTTGATTTTCTTCTTATGGAGATGGAGATGGGAGGCAGAGTTGTCCCACTGGGCGTGCCAAAATTTGTACGCACAAATTTCGTGTCTAAACTGCAAGACAAGAAATAATTGCACAAAAATTCAATTTAAAGATTTTTATGTAATAAGGTTACACCACTCTGTAATTTTTACATAATACGAATGTAAATCCTCTGATTCGATCTCCGGTTTGTTCACGATCCAAGGGCTGAAATAGCTTGATCTTGGAAGGTGGATTTAGCTTCTTCAATCTTTGAAAGATTGTCGAAATGACGCTTGATCGAGGGCTTCAAAGCTTTATCCCGAATAAGTATGGCGAATCTTGACTTGTGGAATCACTGATGTTGAAGGGGAATTCCTCTTCGATTTGAGGCGAAAGAGAAACCGATCTTCGTGACTTGGAAGTGCTCGATTGAAGAACGGCACTGCGTTAGTGCGTATTGTTCTTCAAGTGAAGCACAACCTTTGAGACGACAGCGTTTCGGCGGAGCTTAGGCTTTGATCGCGGAGACCCTGTCTGTCCTTCTTCTCTACCTCAAGCCCTCTATTTATAGGCAATGTAGTAGGCTTATTTTTGGAAATCCCATAATTTGAGCTTTGATTTTGTAATTAAGGAGATTTTTGTCTCCTTAATTATCTGATCTCCTCAATTAAATGGATACTTGTCTCCATTTAATTTTAGGAATGATTTTAGTCAAACTTGACTTTTCTAGTAACAAGACCATGGGCTGGACCATGTATTGTTATTGGACTAGTCTTTTCAACTTGTCTTTGACTTTAAGCCAGTCATCTTATTTGGCCCCACGTCAGCATCTTGACCCGTATTTGCAGTGTTGACTATTTGACTAGACACTAAATTATTTACTGTTGACTAGTAAAATAATTTTTTTGGTGTCTACAGCCACATCTCAAAACTGCCTTTCATTGGCAACTTGCACCGGCTGGCCACGGCGGCACTACAACACTGTGCCTTGAGAGACCTGACCCAAAGTCATGGATCCATCTTGCACCTTAAGCTTGGTAAGGTTTCGGGCAGAGTCATGTTTACTTCAGAAGTGCCCATGGAGGTGTTGAAGAAGCACTAGCTTAATTAGCTTGCCAAAGGCCAAAGCTTGTTTCAGTTTATTTATCTAATAATAATTTTTTTATGAGTAAAGAAATGTGTTGTGTGGACTTTCTGCTTCTCTAGCAGTGTAAACTAAAGAGAAGTTACGGCAAAAATAGCTCAGTTGTTGTATCCTAGAGGCGGTATGCCGTAATATATTGCATCGAAGCATTTCATAGGACGCGAACCATCTCAAAGATAACGACTTAGTACGTGCCTCAACCTAGTTTCAATATAACTCGTTTCTAAGGTGTTCGTGACAGATATTTTGAACAATTGACAACACCTCATTTGGTAAGAATAAGAGCATTGAGGTTAATGTTTTTCTCATGCTCATAATTAACCAATCAAGGTACGTGTTCTCGTGTTTTTATTCTATTCTATTTCTTTTGTAAGCTTGCTAACAAATTGCAATTAGTTGTAAAATATTATTTCTAACAAATGCACCTTTAACGATCTCTCCCTCACACTTGAATCTTCGAGCTCCCCCCTCGAGTCCAATCTCCTTTGAGTGCACTCTAAAACCACAAGTTGTGTGGTTCCAACTGCTCTAAGATGTTCCACTCGAGAAAATGCTCTTTTAAGGTGTTCTGGAATATACCGTTGCGCTGCCAAGACTCTGAGAGCCCATCTTACCATTCTTGTAAGGGCCTCTAGGTCAGCCACAGCCAAAAGAGTGAGCCAAGCTTGTAAGCCACGGTCTCCGATGACATTAATAGGGAGCTAGGCAGACTGGGCCAAAGAATTTTAGTCCACCTTGGAATGCAACCTGACCTGAAAGTTTAAGCGAATAGGTCTTGAGTGTCGGTGTACATGATCCTTCGCCATGGCGGATGAATGTTACCCCACATTACCACAGCAGATTTCCCATTAACGTGTGCATCCTACATCACCAAAAAGAGCTCCCTCTAGAGAAAAAGTTCATGCTCTTTGATGCCAAGGAAAGTGAGTTCGTACCCACGTGGAGGTGCCACAAAGGCTGCAGTCTGAGTCAGCTTCCAAGTATGTTGATGTGAGACACAACAAGGGTGGAACAAGGGCAGAGACCAAGGGCTTCCCAGACAGAACTCGAGGGTGGCAGTGCTGCGAGGGCGATAGCGCGGGATGAATACACGATGACAGTCACAGTCCGATGCTTAGGTCCAGAGTCAGGGTACTGTATGTTTCTCTCTCTAGAATTCTAGAGTGAGAAAGCAAAATATGTTCTGAAAATGTCCAACCTCCATGTTCTGTCCCAAATGAATTCTCAAGACCTCTATTTATAGAGATTGAGATGATGATGTCATTAACCGACACGTGGCGTTCCCCGGGAGTGACACATCACCGGAGGGTCCACAGGTGCCGGTGCTCCATGGACTGTCAGATCGCATATTCATCCGGCCTGCCCCGCACAGCGTCGCTCTGTCTGTCTGAGAAGACTGGCTCCCACAGCGTCGGTGTGGCCAGAGAACCCCCTTGATCTAGCCTCCAATCCAAGCCCTTGCGGAGTCCCACAGGCCTGGCAGCGGTGGGGAAGACCCGACGCCCAACTGCCAGGCGAACTAGGAGCGATTCCCTCCGAAGACCTACTCCCGTCTTGGAGTGACCCAGGGGTCATAGCCCCTAGGGGCGCCGACGCAAGCCCCTAGTGCCGAAGCATGTATGCCAGTCACGCATGCACCCTGACGAAGATAGTGTCCCGGAGGATTCACCTATTCTGTAGGCCGAGGTAGCATCCCGGAGGAGCCGTCTACCTGGCCGGCCAAGGTAGCATCCCGGAGGAGCCGTCTACCTGGCGGAAGGGGAGTTGAAGAGCTCCCTGGCAGAGATAGTGTCCCGGAGGAGTCGCCTATCCCCGCGGGATGATGTACACTCCGGAGAGTGGGTTGAAGCATGTTCCATGACCAAGGCAAGGTGCGCGTGGTGTGATGAATGAGTGTGGTGCCCGGGGGCATGATGACATGATTGTGGCGCATGGGCGCGATGAAGTGAGTAAGGTGCCGGGGGCACGTCTGTGTCAATGGCGCGGCGCATGGGCGCGACGGAGTGCGTAATGTGCCGGGGGCACGTTTGTGTCAATGGTGGCGCATGGGCGCGACAGAGTGCGTATGGTGCCGGGGGCACAATAGCTTGACAGAGAGCCTGGGGACACGGCTGTATCAGCGGCGCGGCGCACGGGCGCGGTGAAGTGTTGGAGTGTGACGCCCGGACGTCGGTGACGGGGGTCACAGAGACGAAGTCCGGGCGACAGACGATGAGCGTTACGGAGTTGGGGCGCGGGCGACAGGGTTGCGGAGTGACGTCCGGACGATGACGACGGGGGTCGCAGAGATGACGTTCGGGCGACGGGGGTCGCGAAGGATGCAAGGCCTCTTGGAGAGAAGTGAAGGTGTTAAGGATAGAGATCAATGGCCAACCCATAGGGGGAGGCCAAGGCCAACCCATAGGGGGAGGCCAAGGCCAACCCATAGGGGGAGGCCGAGGCCGACCCTCATGGGGAGGCCGAGGCCGACCCCAATAGGGAGGCCGAGGCCGACCCCAATAGGGAGGCCGAGGCCGACCCCAAGGGGAAGGCCGAGGCCGACCCCAAGGGGGAGGCCAAGGCCAACTTCCTTGGGCAAGTGCCATGGCGCGTCGACGGGTGATGGGCGAAGTGCGACGGTCGAAGTGTCATGACTCTTTGTGCGAAAAAGAGCTTCTTAGTGACGAAGTAACGTGACGAAAGTGAGAAGTGCACGTGACTTGAGCATGCATGCTTTGACCGGTTGTGAGCGTTGAAAATGTATGTTGCTTGTGCGGACGTGTCATGCAAAATAGGACCGCAGTGGGCCTTTCACCAGTAAGTGTTCTTGCGAGAACCTACGCCTCCAGTAGGTCACTAGTGCCACTATAAGGTTGATAAATGTGTGGCACCCTCAAATACCCCCGTGCGACTGTGAGAACCACAAACACCAACATCAACCGATTGGCGCGACACAAACGCTTGGAGAAATCTGGTTGCGAGATTTAGACATATCCCTGTCATGCCCATAATTTTTGTGTTGGGACGGACCTCTACCTTGCCTTTTCCATAACATTTTCTAGCATTAGAGTTCACCACCTGCCTATCACTTTGATTGCTTGAACATCATCAAGCAGTGTCTCCTTCCTAACAACGCGTATATAGTCTTTAGGTTATGACAAAACCTTAGGATCGATGATAGCAGCAGAATAGCCCAATCTTCCTCCTTGAGTTTTACATCTATAGTTGACAATTGAGACCAATGTTTAAATATATATATATGGTTGCTCATATATGGACCTTATTTTAGTCACATTTGGTACAAATTCTTTTTTATATACAATGAAGCTAAGAGAGGGTTTGACTTACACTCCACTCGTCCCTAAATATTTGACCATATTTCTTTTTTGGGCTGTCCCAATAAATCTATCACTTTTCAAAATAAGAAATATTTCATAGGTATTTTTTCAAGTTTATCTTTATTTATTTTATTTCTCTCTCCACATTTAATCATCCATCAACTCATTTTTCTCTCTCCTTACCCACTTTCTTCCTTCCCCCTCTATTTCTCTCTCTTGGAATAAAATGAGAAACTTATAAAATAAGACAAAAACTTATATTAAATATGCATGCAATTAGTGCATGCATATTTAATGCTAAAACATGGGTCTTATTAAATTGCCAAAATTGGTTCACTTGTAGGTTCTTTGCCTCTGACGAACAAGTAACAACCCTTTGTTGGCGACGACGATGAGGACCCTGCATGCGAAAAAGTCAACTGCATAGTGCCTTCATCCTTTTGAATTTGAGCTACGCATTTTCTAACTCAGTAATTGATTTGCTCATTTGCTTTCCTAATTCCTTGCAATGCTTGGCTAATTTGCTTTCTTAATTCCAAAAAGCATTAGAATGATGCTTTTTAGTATTTTTTTATGTATTGTTGAAAAGTGCAATTAGTTTTTGTGTATTATTTTACTTATAAAAGAAATTCATGACTTCGATATATTTTTTGCACCCCCTGTAGTGAAATCCTAGTTTGGCCACTGGTTGTAATGTCTAAGTAATAATTAATTACCACAGGTAGGGCATAAAGGAGAAAAGACGTATATAGTGAAATCATGACCATAAATTATGACCCTAATTAAAATCCTGACATTTGTCTCATGCAATGAGAGGATGTTGTGAAAAAAATATTTTACCTCATAATAGAGCTATAATTGAAGATATCATTGTTTCAGATCCGTATTTTCGTGTAAAATGGGAAATGCAAGGTGTTAGGTCATTTCGTGGTGATGATTTTGGTGTTAGTGGTCTATGAAAGGCGATTGGGGCAAACTGGCGATGGTGGTGGTGGGATTAGAGTTGAGCTTGATTAGGTCTCAACATGGTCGATTGTCAGTAGTGGTGGTGGTGGGTATTGTTGCAAATTGGTTGTAGTGATGGCAGTAGGTCTCAACATGGCGGTGCCGAAAAAGGTCATTGTATGATGGCAATGAAAGAAGGAATCTAATTAACGGGTCTTCAGTTATCAAGTACCTCAATGGGTTTGTTGGAGTCTAATCTAATTATTATTTGGGATGACTATGGTGATTTCTAGTGTTATTGATAACATCCATTGTTTAGTAGAGGTGGTTGGTAGCGGTAATAGGGTTAGAAAGAGAAACAAAAGAGGAACCATTAGAGAAAACAAGAATTTTATTTTCATTAGAACTTGTTCGATTTGACGGATTTTATTTTCCAAGTGTAGACACGGATATTTACGTGCAAAAATCATGTGATAGTTGATGTCCTGCTACCAGGGTCAGAGGGAATGGGGGGTACAGGTAGGCCGGTGCCCACCTGCTTCTCGGTGAATAGTCTATTCTATATAGTATATTTTATCCTTAATGAGAAAAATGCCCACTTAAAATTTTTATAAATGTTCAAGAGAGAACTTTATATGTTAAGCTATGTGAAAATTCTAAAAATAGTTAAAAAAGAAGAAGTCTTTTTAGCCATTAAAAATGCTAAACTTACTAAATAAAAAAAAGTTCTACGCTTAAAGTCAACACAAAAAAATCCCTTATTTTCTATTGTTTTCAAAGTCTCCCTATTTCCAAAGCCTGAAAGTCACATAATGGAGATAGGCACGGAGCACACTGTCTCCTTAGTCCCCTCATCGGCCTTTTGCCCTCAACGCTACGGCCCACCTCCGGCGACCGACATAGTTGCGTAGACGGTAGATTCAATCACGGCATAATGGTTGAAGTCATGATGTATTTTATCGAATCGTCAATTCATCTATTCCTCTAGCTTTGTCGATTCATCATGGTGTATTTGCAATGACGCTCTCCTCATATTTTCTTTCCCAAATTGTCAGTGTCTCGCCTAATTTTCTCCACGACAATCCCTTTAGCTTAAAAATCATGAAGAGCCATCTTTTTTCCCCAAATATAAAGTTATCATTCTTCATTGATTACTGGAATTGCTCCACTGCCTCCGTACAAAGTCGCAAACCCTAATCTTCTCCTTTGAAAGCAAGGTAAGATCTAGACTTCCGGTATTTATTCTTAGAATTTTTAATTCCTTGAACTTGAACTCTTTCATTTTTGTTTCAAATTAGAATTTGCTAATTGAGTTTTGGAACTTACAAGTCCTAATTGGGAATTGGGGCCGCTAGTGGGATTCTTAATTTCAGATTGAGATTTTGGCTTTTTATTTTCAGGTTGCAATTGTTACTTGTGGGTGGTGAGTGTATAGGTTTCAGATTGAGGTTTGTTGGGATTTTTTTATTTTGGATCGAGAGATTGACAATTGTTGCTTGTGGTTGCAATTAGGAAGTAGGAATTTGGCATTTGGGAGAATTTAGCACTGAATTTGGCAATTGGGGTTTGAGAATTTGGAGTTTTCAGGAACAAGTTGAATATACTGCCCACCTGACGAATTGAGAAGTTCGAATTGCCGAATTGGAGTTCTTGTTTCTTGCCCATTTAGCCCACGTTCATTAGTTTGTTAGGTTTAACTAATTGACGAAGGTATTTTAAGCAAAAAAAAATTGACTATTAAGTGTCCACCTTGAACTAAGTTTCTGGTTACGACACTGCCTGCTACTCTTACATTTTCTTTTTATTTCAGCCGATGTGATACTAACACCTCATCCGTCCACCATCTTTATCTTGATCAGTACATGTGCACCTTTAATAGTAGTTCCGTTGTTATATCATATTAATTATGCAGTCTTACAACAGAGTTTAATTCTTCGTTCTCCTAAGAAATATGTTTCCTTGTCACATCGTTTACTGAGATTTTAGGTTCAGAACAAAGAAGCCCCCAAGGTAGATCATTGTCATATTGTTGATATTTAAATTTAAAGGGAGGAAGTGAAATAAGAGCGACGAGAAGGCATATTAATAGAGAGGCGAAACAACAAAATACTGCACATAGAAGATCGATGAAAGTTACGAAACACAAGGCATATGCGGATATCTATCCACTCAGGTAAAAGAGTACTCAAACACCACAATAGATTTTTGCTAAAGGCTCATACTGATGACTTGGTTTGGATGACCGATCCATGCAGAAGCAATAATATCCAAGATGATCGAATGGCTTATACCGTAAGGGATCTTCATCGTCGACTAGTTCTTCTGGCACTTGCATTAGTCCGACGTTGAACATAAATAGTCCAAGTGAGTCTCTCAGTTCATTCCCGCTCACGAGCACTCGATGATAAGGAGATCATATCCTATCATTGCTCCACACCTAATGCGAAGGTACATATATAATGCACATATTTATCTCATGTTAGTGCGCCAGTAAAAGAAGCAGAAAAATTCTCGAGAATGTCGAGTTGAAAATGTTATTAGTCTGTAGCATAAGTGTAAGAATTTGCTTTTTCATAGTGAAAGAACAATGACTCATCATCAATGCATCGCCGGACATAACTAGAAAGGATGAAGGCCTAGGCTCAGAGCCTATCCACTGGTCATCTTTTGTACGCACTTCCAAGCCAGTAACTTGATCTGAATGAATTACGGTTATGAAGCTCTTATCCCTGTGAGCGCCAATCCCAGTGTTGGTCTACAATGTGAGAGATTTATACTTCATGATCTTAAGAAGGCAAATGTGCAATGCAACTTTTGACTGATAGTTCTCCACACCATAGCTTTGGAATACCATTCTCTTCACCATTTGTTGCAACTCTGATACTATGTTCGAATATGAATAGAAAGTCTTGCTAGAATGGAGAGAGAAATATGGAAAAACACAGATTTAAGATGTCAAAGATATAATGGAAGTACCGAACATGCTGCTATCCATAGATAAATCTTTTAGCCATGACTATAAAATGATGTAGGCGGAGTATATTCAAAGGCTAAACATCATGAATTACACCAAGATATAAACAAGTTCTCATGATTCTCTAATATTGAAACGACTCACTTATGGCAATAGCTTGGGTCTACATTACTGAATGTTTATGATCTTAAATTCGCAAATGCTAGACATCATCCTGAAAAACTTTCTTGGCATTAACTCAGCTATGCTAAGGATAACATCAAGATGGTTGATTTCAAACTTAGCTATACTGTAGAATTATGAATATCATGTGGTCAAACGCTCCTTAAGATCCACTGTGGTTTTATCAGTAAGAAGTTCCATCATTTCCTTCCAATATCATAGCTATGATCCAGCCATAGAAATTCAAAAGACCGAAAAAGCTAAAAATAATATATACCAGAAAGGACCATTTCCGTCAGCCCACATGAGATTTGTAAAACTTTGAGCTTCTTCAAACACTGTTGCATTTTCAATACCCATGCTTTCATAAATTGGAACATTAGGATGATAGCCAACGAAACCAAAGGAAGGCATTTTGGAGACATTTCGAGATTTGGTATCTTCGGGGAGAGAAAAGAGTACCTCCATTCCACGGAAAACCGCGGTAGTCAGCTCTAAGAAACCTTATCGTACACCGCCACAAAACAACCGTACTCTTCCAGCACATGCCGCATCTTATTGCACGATGCAGTCCAAGATTTTTCACTACCAGCCTTGATATATATTTCCAAAGCTGAAGTCTATAGTTGGAAGCTTGTGTTGCACTAGGGAACCCGTTATTCAACTTGTTTTTCGAGAGAAGATATGGATGGAGATAGAGAACTTTATAATAACATTCTGCTTGTCACTCAACATATATTTTACTTGACTGATTCTTTGTCATATAGAGAGTGAAATTCCTTACAGAAAAAGATAGAAGCTAGGCACCTACCAAATAACATTGTCTCATGCGTGACATTACCCAGAGCTGGCGAATTGGATGGCCAAAACAGCAACCCTGCTGCCAAATTATAAAAGAAGATGTTTCTTGTCTGCTGAACTGAGTTTGACATAGTTATGATTAGCACATCTTATGCTGCAGTGAGAGAACTCAACCACCAAGTGTGATTTATTCAGATACGATACACAGATAGACTAGTCTGATTTAGATCAAAAGAGTACTCAAACCCCACAGAACTCTTCTGTTAAATGCTCGAACTTGCGCTTTCCAACGTGTGCCATACAAAAGCGAAAATATCCAAAATGGTCGAACGGCTTAAACTGTAAGGGGTGTTCATCATCGACCACTTCTTCTGGCACTTGAATTACTCCATCGTTGAACGAAAACAGCGCAAGCGAGTATCTTGCTTGGTCCCCGCTCATGAGCACTCGATGGTTGGGAGACGGTATCCTACCATTGCTCCATACCTGATGCCAGAAAAAGAAAATTAACACATTTGATTCCGAACATCAGAAGGAAAGATGATATCCGCGACCGACATTTTCACACTTCGTGTCTACTTTAGAAGGAATATCTTGTAAACCTCTCAAGGAGTGCTTACTGCTTTTCCTTTTACACACAGGAGTTGAAATGTGTAGTGCGCGCGGATATCATCTGCGCTAGCGAATATGAGAAACTGTTGAATCGAGAAAAAGGAATACAAACAATGGCACACCATGAATGCGTCGCCGGCCATGACGACGAATGATGAAGGCCTGGGCTCAAGGCCTATCCACTCTCCATCCTTTGTTTGCACTTCCAAGCCATTGACTTGATTTGAATGAAGTATGGTCAGGAAACTCTTGTCCTGATGAGCTTCGACCCCTATGTTACTCTCCCCCTCAGTGGGAACTTTGTATTTCATGAGCTTGAGAAGGTAAGTGTATGATCCAGTTTCGGAACCGTACTTCCCCACGCCGTAGCTTTGGAATACCATCCTCTTCACTATTTGTTCTAACTCGGAAACAAGCTTCGAGTACAAGTGGATGGTTCCACTAGAGCAGGTAGAACAGTGAGGTATTTAGGAAAAAAGATGTATCAGATGATTTCAAGCCAAACCAAACGAATGAAATGTAGCAAGGATATTGAAGTCTTGATTGTGTTTGGTGAACCATTGGCCTTTTCAGTGGATGACTTTCAAGTTTAATAAAAAAGAGGCACTGAGGTGATCTTGGGTTCGGCTTAGAATCATAATTAATGATACGGACCATTTCCAAATAAATAGCAGGGAATGCTCTTAAAGGAGAAACAACTTTAACAAATACTAGCCCAGAATTCTGTGCTAAGCACGGGATAATTTATTAACAGTAATTTATTCTAGTAGTTTTGAAATGCATAATAAAATATATGGAACATTTTTATAATTTTGTGGTTATTTCATCAAAGATAGTTACTTTAATTTTTGGCCTGAACTTTCTGATAATAAAATAAATTAACCCTTCTTGTGAAATATCAATAAGTAATGTCCTTGTGTGTATTTGCTATTTTTGATTTGGTAACTACATAGATGAATAAAAATTAAAAGTTTATTTAGTACACAAAAAATAAAAAGTAAATTCTACTGGTAAAAATATGAAGAGAACATATTGAGATCAATTTTATATTGCATAAGACATTTTTTATTTATTTTCTAAGTATCTTTTAAAAATAATTTGTACCTTTGAAATGAGTTGCCATAACGTTAATTACATATTAGTTTAATTTTGATAGAAATTTTTTTAGTCCATATTTCTATTTATAACATGTGATTTATAAAAGTTAATCAACACAACTAATTAAGTCAGGATGATGTGGCATTTTTAGAAGCAAATGAAATCTACCAACAAAGTATACCAAGAAAATAGTAATATGCAGAATCCATTACCCTCTCATGCGAGGTAATTATATAAAGTTTATGACTATATAGGATATTTCAAAACTTGATATTGTTAAACAAAATTTAACCAACATTTCACAAATTATACAATAAGCATGCTTACTAAGTAAGATTTATCATCCGATATAATAAGGTTTTCAATCTAAGTTTTAGTCTACATTCATCACAAAATAACTAATACCTTTTTAGATTTTATGTGCAATTCTATTCAAAATTATAAAAGTTAACATAAAATTATAAATGGTTTGCACAATTTAGAATACTTAAGAGTTTAATTACTCACAATAAAAACACCATAGAAAAAAATTTGGTTCAAAACTTTTCCACATAAAATTAGTTAAATTTAAGAAATGCTCACATAATTAAGGTTTTAAATTTACACTTTTTAAAATATATCTCATATGGAATCCGCATATTATGGTATTTTTACATTTAACCAATGCGACTAAATAGGATATCACAAAACTTTAGGGTAAAGAAATTATTGACCAAAATCTTTAACCAACATATTTATCAAGATAGATTCATTTTTGAATTTACAAAAAACTTAAATAAGAATTTGAAATAGTAACTCATTTTTCTTATTAAATCTCTTATGTAATTTTTGTTTTACACGTCAATATTTCATGTTAGAGAGCTTTTTTGATATATAATATTCAAATAAAGTCGTAATAGGTTACTACATTGTTTAGAAAATTTTAATTTTTTCAAATTGATTTTCGAATTGCATAAGGCTTATTATTTAAATGTTTACTGTATTTGCTGATTTAATTAATTGCAAAATTAAGGATCACATTCAAAACAATGTTTGAAAATATTTAGCAATATTAATATATTTACCATTAGTTTTTATAACTTTTATTATGTTAGAAACACAATATAATGAGGTGTCATCGGCTATCATTGTATTTTTCGTCTCAATTATTAGATATTATAGCTCAGGATCTCGAGTCAAGCTCGAGTAAGCCAGTAAAATATTTTAAAAAGTTACCAAAAGTGTATCAATACATACCGCATTTCAAGAAATGAAAAGATATTAATATCTTATGAAAAAAAAATGCTTTTGCTAAAACTATAGTTGTTGGTGAGAAATTTTTAATACTTTATTTGTAACAGCTTCGGATAACTTGTCAAGATTATATTATTATTAGGTTCTTTTAGTGGTCCAACCTATAACGTTTCAAAATCAAGTCTCTTAGCTAGAAAAGTTAGGTTAAGAGTTCTTTATCTTTTGAATCGTAAATGTCATAGTCCATTCTTACCTTCTTCATGAATCATTATTTCAAGAAATCGATCACCAACTTATTAAGATACGAACATGATATCTAGTAGAATTTTTTTCGTCTCATACACGTTTAGAATTTTAATTTTGATTAGATGATCATGCAATTGCTGTGGAATATTTGCAATGGTATATATGTTTGTTTTAGTTCTTTCGAACTATAAGTTTAAAGAATAATTAGTAGATTATATTATAGATATCATTACTAGATTTTTGCGTTCTTTAAGCTTTTCTTTTACATCATTAAACAGTATTGTAACATGAACAATCTACTCATTGTTCTTTCAAGTTACAGTTTAAATGAACTAACACAAACATATATGCGTATGCAAATATTATGCAACAATTACACGACAATCTAATCAAGATTTTAATAGTCAAAGTCAAAGGCTAATATGTAAATATATATGTCTATAGCATAGAGTTTAAACGTTGTAAAATTGATTTTTAAGATTTATAAGGTTTACAAATATCGCGACAATTATATCACGAATTTTTCAACAATAAATCGTAGTAAATAGATATTTGGTTTTTAAATCCTTATGTATGGGATATAACAAGTTTGGTGATCATGAGGTCTCATTTAAAAAGCTGACTTATAATTTGTTTATTAAATCTATATATCACATTATTCATTTTTAACGATTATTTTTTTATGTATATTACGTATATATCTATTTATATGAATAATGATGGTACATTTCATTCAATTAGAATGTCATATTTCCCCTTCTAAATCTCATGTTATTTTCGTTTTTTTTATATATGAATTTTAATATTCATTTTAAAGAGTGATTTTCAAAATACAATACTAAAAATTAAGTCATAATAAGCTATTGTATTGATTAGGTTGAGTTCTAAAATGTTTAGAATTAATTTTTAAATTATACGACCCTTATTATTCTTGTAACATTAATCAAATTTTAAAATAAGGTACCTATCAAAATTCAAATCAATTGTGAGATCATTTTTTTTTCTAAGTCTCGTAAGTTGTTTAATCTTAATTGTAACATTCATTTTTTCTTCTAAATTGAAATTAAGTAAGTATAATATATATATATATATATATATACATACTAATCTATTAAGACTTCTTTTTTACAATTATATGTCCTTAAAATTCAAAAAATAATTCTAATCATTCTTAAACTCAACCTTATCATTATACTAACTTATTAGAACTTAATATTGACTATTGTATCTTCAAAACTACTCTCTAATATGAATATAAAAACTCATATATACAAAAAACGAAAATAATACTTTTGATTTAGAAGAAAAAATTAATTTAAAAATTAATTCTAATCATTCTGAAACTCTACCTAATCAATATACTAATCTATTAAGACTTTATTTTGACAACTATGTCCTCAAAAGTGTTTTCTAATATGAAAATTAAAATTCATAGACCCAAAAAATAACTTATGAGATTTAGAATAAAAATGTGAGTTTTTTGTTTTTTGTATAATGAATATACTAATCTATTAAGACTTTATTTTTTTTTATATATAATTCATAGACCCAAATTAAAATTCATAGACTTTATTTTAGTTTTTTGTATATATGAGTTTTTGTATTCATATTAGAGAGTAGTTTTGAAGATACAATAGTCAATATTAAGTTCTAATAAGTTAGTATAATGATAAGGTTGAGTTTAAGAATGATTAGAATTATTTTTTGAATTTTAAGGACATAATTGTAAAAAAGAAGTCTTAATAGATTAATGTATAGATTAGGTGAAATTTTACAATGATTAGAATTAGTTTTTAAATGAAATAAAACTTACTAATACAAAAGTTAATTAATCTTAAAATTATGATATAATGATATGTCATATGAAAAAGCGATGATGTGTCGCGTAAATAAGTTATCAATGTCTTTCTCACTTCGCTTATTATATATTAGATAGATAGGTGATGCTCTCCCACCGAAAGAAAGAAGGAAGGTGACGTGGATATATATAACTTTAAATATAAGCAAGTCAAAGTAAAAGCCATTACAAGTCAATTTTATCAGACCTTTTAAGATATAGCATTTCTTTGCCCATATGAAAAGTTATTTCTCCATGACACCTTTTGAAACTGACGCCAGAAACTGTAATACTTTCAAAAAGAGCAATTTAGACATCAAAAAACCAAAATTTTCGCGTTCATACTAGGTATTTCAAATGAATTTGTTCTTGTAAGACCGTTGACTAAGACACATTCGGTTAGATTCATGTTTGTGAGGCTAATTAGGGTCCTGGAGAGTTCCGGTTCATGTCAAAGGATAGATGATTTGCATCGATGAAGTCCACTCCGAACATTCCATTCAATTAATTAAGCTACATGTTCATATGGTCAAATACCTTAGGACAACAATCCCTACACACTCATATAACCGTGCAATCTGATCACTTAGATATGTTTTACGGCTCCATACTAAATTTTTGTGGTAGTAAGTCTGTAATGAATAGCAGTTTCCTCCCTAAATTTAGACTATGAGCAGATAATGTATACCTGAAAGGATCATTTCCAGCAGGCCACATGAGCTTAGTGAAACTTTGAGCTTCTTCAAGTGCTGTTGCATTCTCGATGCCCATGCTTTCGTAGAGAGGAGAAGTAGGCTGGTGCCCAACATACCCAAAGAAAGGCATTTTTGAAACATTTTTAGATTTGGTTTCTAACGGGAGAGAAAATAGTGCCTCCATCCCACCTATGATCACGTCGTTCAGCTCTAAACAAACTTTATCGTACACCGCCACGAAACAACCGTACTCTTCAAGTGCATGCCGGACCTCGTCGCATGCTGCAATCCAAGATGATGTTGTATCAGCCTTCATTTTTCCACTGCTGAAGTCTATAGTGGGAAGTTTGTGTGTTTGGGAACCCATGATTTTTGCTTTCTCCTGAAATGGTTAAGGAGGAGTAGACACTTATAAACTTACAATCTGCCGGCCGTCTATTTTTCTGCCGGACTAGATTCCTTAGACATAGCTAATCTGAAAGCTACCTATTTAGATTGTCTCAGCCATGACATAAGATTGATGCAAGGTGTCAACTTAAATTGTGAAAACTTAATTGGCTGCATAGAACTACACTATGTCCTTTTTCTTTAATTTAACTATGCGACGGTTGCATCTAGGATGGCAATGGGACGGGCAAATATGAAAACTCGCCCCAGCAGAGCTTCCAATAACAGGCACAATTACGGACAAGTTAGGGCCTTCCTATCACGAGTACTAAGCGAATTATACTCCATAGCATGAGAATCATGCCTTTTTTCTTATAGTGAACTAAGTCTTTAATTTCCCATAGTTGCTAATGGAAAAAAAATTTGTTTTGTTCAATGTTTTTTCAGCGCGGCACTGGGTGCCCATTCCTACTATCTTCTGGATGAGACCTGGAAAATATCATGGAAGTGTACATATTGTAAGAATTTCGGAAACGAAACGAAGAGAAATATGTTTTTGTTTGCTTAATCTATCATCAATTCAATTAGTTTTCTCCAACCCCCGATAATAAGTGTAGTGTTGTTTAATTGATTGACATGGCAAAGTTTGGTAGGTCAGAATTGGGTCTCAAATGAATTTCACTATTCAAGAAACCAAAAGTTTATTGCAGACCTTCACACTTCCAACCCCATGAACCCAAAATAAAGCCTCAACCATTATACTATCCAGTCATGCTCCTCATCCTTGAAACCAACTTCTCTCCAAGACTAACACTACCTTCCATTTATATTCAGCCAACAAAATTGATCTCTCCACCAGAGTTGCCATAATACTTGTAGTAAGCTATCTTCTTCCAAGCCATGTCTCAAACCAACAACAATGGTGTTCCTAAGCAGTCTATGTCACCAAATAGGCGCGTTCTTACGCCAGGGAAGGCAGCAGTTCTTGCAATAGGCAAGGCCTTTCCTAGCCAAGTCATTCCCCAGGAATGCTTGGTCGAGGGCTATTTCCGTGACACAAATTGCGATGACTTGGCCATGAAGGAGAAGTTAGAGCGCCTCTGTAAGCAAACTTACCTGTATCAATGATTTATCCTTCAAGTGAATTGCTTAAGCATGATTCTTGTTTTTCATAGAATGACGTGTAGATATGACTTATTCATGATATTTTTGCCAGTTGAACTTATTGTGCATACAGGCATAGCTTTAATTTCAGAAGCATTCTTTCACTTTAAGTTGTTCGTAGAAAAACTTACGCTCTCTTTATTGTTCATAAAGTTGGTTAAATCATCATATATGCCTCTTCTATGTCTTTGCTCTTGTATTTCTTTGTAGGTAAAACGACTACCGTGAAAACAAGATACACAGTCTTGTCGAAAGAGATCCTAGAAAAATACCCAGAACTAGCAACTGAAGGCTTACCAACAATCAAACAACGGCTCGACATAGCGAATCCGGCTGTGGTAGAGATGGCAAAACAAGCCAGCCTTGCTTGCATCAAAGAATGGGGAAGGCCAGCTGGAGATATCACCCACGTTGTCTATGTTTCTTCAAGTGAGATAAGATTACCCGGTGGTGACCTTCACCTTGCTAGTGAGCTCGGCTTAAGGACCGATGTTGGTCGTGTAATGCTTTACTTCCTCGGCTGCTATGGTGGCGTTACAGGCCTGAGGGTTGCCAAAGACATTGCCGAGAACAATCCGGGAAGTCGCATTTTACTAGCAACGTCAGAAACTACGATACTAGGGTTTCGGCCACCAAATAAGGCCCGTCCTTATGACCTTGTCGGGGCTGCACTTTTTGGCGATGGAGCTGCAGCCGTGATTATTGGAACGGATCCAATAACCTCTCTAGAATCACCTTTCATGGAACTGAACTACGCGGTTCAACAATTCTTGCCAGGGACACAGAATGTGATTGACGGGCGCCTTTCTGAAGAAGGAATAAACTTCAAACTCGGAAGGGATCTTCCCCAAAAGATTGAAGATAACATTGAGGAGTTCTGCAAGAAACTTATGGCAAAGGCTGGTTTGAAGGAGTTCAATGATTTGTTTTGGGCGGTTCACCCTGGTGGACCGGCTATTCTTAACCGGTTAGAGAGGACGCTCGGGTTGAAATCGAAGAAGCTAGAGTGCAGCAGAAGGACGTTGATGGATTATGGAAATGTTAGCAGCAATACCATCATATATGTCATGGAATACATGAGGGAGGAGTTGAAGAGAGGAGGAGAAGAATGGGGACTTGCTTTGGCATTTGGTCCAGGAATTACATTTGAAGGCATTCTCCTTCGTAGCCTGTGAGCATGCTCGATTGCAGTGCCATGGTTGTTTGAGTTCAAAAGATGTTATATGAACTGTCTGTTGCTAGTATAAGACTTTGATTTAAGTAATGAAATGGAATTTATGAAGTTTATGCTAGACTGGTATTTGTTTCACACTTATTCTATATCATTTTGAAATTCTGGGTCGTTATAAATTCCCTCATTTTGAAATTTCTTCATTTACAAATCCCATCATTGCAAAATATTCTGATTGGAATTTTTTTTAATTATTCTGTGGATTTTTATAGGGTAGTTTGGATTAATGCATTCAAGATTTTTCTTAAAAAAAAAAAAACAAGTTGTTAAAAGGGTGGGGAGCAAATATCCTAAAGTAGGCAAAAGTTACGTAATGTTTTAGCAAATCATCTCTTTAAGGGGATTTGGCAAATAACTAGTCCAGACTAATTATTTGAACCGTGGATTTGAATGCCCTAAATTCCCAGTTCAAATCCCTCCAAAATTTCGCAAATTCTCTTTCGTACAGTCCAAACAATAGATTCTGTTTACGGAATTTCTAAATACCATTTAGTGGATAGTGAACCAATAATTTATAGAAGTAGCGGGTGAATGGTGTAGTTTTATTCCACTCTTTCGGAGTTACACTAGAAAACTATCACAAGCTATCTACTCTGGTCATTTCTTAAGTGCAAGATATAGAAATATGCAATTTTAAATGTTACATTATGTTATATTCAGATTCTCTCCATATCCTCCTAATATGTGAGTGTAACAATAAAGCAAGCGACTTTTTGTCTCTAACAGCAGTGCCCAATTGAGTTGGGTTGTCAGCTTTCAGCTAGCATTATCCCCCTTACAATCCTTCTGTGGAGGCAAAACAAAAAGCGCACCTACCAGAAATTCGTAATTGTCAGTGTTTTCCAAAAAAATGTGTTAATTTTTTGGTTTTATTTATGTGTGTCAAAATTGTATAAAAGGAAGATGAAAAGGCAAAGAGGGAAGAATCCCACGTGAAAAAGAAATGGATAAGTGAATGGGTATATCATAATATAACTCACTTCTATACTTATGTGGTGTGCTAATTTGTAAGCGCGTACACAGAGTATGGTGCGAAGCACCATACGAGAAACAATCACATGTAGTGCACGTGTGAGCATTACAGTGGGCTGTGAGACGCTTTGATGGCGCATTTTGCACTTCACATGTACACATCAACGCGATTAGAGACCTTATCATGATCTAATTTGGGCCATCGGTGTAAATGGGTGTGATGACCTGGTGCAATGGTTCAGGTTAGGGTAGATTTGACCATTGACGGTTGGTCGATTACGGTTGCACCGATTCGGGTCAGACTTGAACGATGGGCAGCTGAGTGGTGCCTATTTGGGAAGACCTACCCGTTGGGAGCTGATTGGTTAACAGTCTAGAATCTGGACCGTTAATCCTAACAGTTTATAATCCAACGGTTTGGATTGAATGGGTGCACGTTGAAAGGGTGTGAGCCATAGTGAGCAGCCACAATGCTTAATTGTAGAGCAGAAAATCTGAATTTTTTCACACCATATACTTAGCCTTTCTCTAGTGATTTTCTTCCTTTCTGCAGATCTCCTACTAGAATGAACTTCTGCGGAATTCTTTATTGTAGATATATTATCCAGATTCTCATACACTTTTTTGTAGAGTGAATATCTTTTTTGTAAATGCTATTCATTAGTGCGCTTCGTTGAATCTTAGAGAATACTTGTCGCCAACCACTGCAGTCTATTTTGGTGGGGGCATATATAAAATTAAGAAAAGCTTTATAACGTGCCTCGAAGCCATATTATTTGGCTTCATAACTTGTTTTGAGGCTGATAAATTTGTACTCTCTAAGGAGGGGTTTTTGTGGGAAAGGTTGTTATTGTGAAGGAATGTTTAAACTCAATATTAGTAATAAGAATTATATTTATGCTCATATTATTGAGTCACAATCTTTTCTTTGGCATAATCGCTTAGGACATGTTAATACTAAGAATTGAATGACATGATTAAAATGAATCTTTTGCCTAGTATGCATGTAGATAAAGGATTTTGGACGACTTAAAATCACTAGAGCTCCTTTTCCAAATGGACAAAGAGAGTCAAACATTTTAGATTTAATACATAGTGATTTAGGAGATTTTCACTCCACTCCTTCTTTAGGAGGAAACTCATATTATGTGACATGTATTAATAATTGTTCTAGGTATTGTTATGTTTATTTTTGCATAATAATAGGACACTAGTCTTGAAATAGTGAATGTCATGATCTCCAATTCGGGTCTAGGAAAAGGATTTTGGGGAGAAGCTGCATTAACAGCTTGCTACATATTAAATAGAGTTCCTGGCAAAGGGAATAATGTTACTCCATATCAATTATGGAAGAAAATGAAGCATAATCTGAATTACTTTAAGGGTTGGGGTTGTAGGCTGTTGTAAGAGTTCCAGAATTAAAAAAAAAGGAAATTGAGTGAAACAGGCACTGAATGTATTTTCATTGATTATGCTTTAAATAGTAAAGCATATAGGTTCATGGTAGCGGAACATAATGATTATTTTTTAAAAACACTATCATTAGATCTAGGGATGCCATCATTGACGAAAGTAGGTTCCAATCACTTCCGAAGCAAGTTCAGCAAAGGGAAGGTAAACACAAAGTTGAGGAAAACCATGAAAATGAAGTTAAACCTAGGAGGAGCAAAAGAATCAGAATTGCTAAAACCTATGGACCCCATTTCTATATGTTTTTGGTAGAAGGAACAAGAACATCAGTGTACAACTCTGTACAAATTGTCTGAAATGTGGAACCGGACCCTAGGACTTATCCTGAGGCTATGAAGTATAAAAATTCTTGCTTTTGAAAGGAATATTTTGAGACTTCATCATGGGAAATGGAACAAGAAAACTGGTGGCTTTACTATTTGGTTCTGAACTCATTGGTTGTAAATAGATCTTCAAGAAATAGCTAAGGGTTGATGGATCGATTGAAAAAAACATAAGAGAAGGTTAGTGGCTAAGGGCTTTTCATAAATGAAGGAGTCAATTATTTGAACACTTATGCACCTTGTAAGGATAGCCACTATCACCATGCTCATAGCTCTAGCTTCCATCCGTAAGCTAGTAATTCACCAAATAGATGTTAGAAAAACATTCTTAAATGGTGAATTAGTGAGGAGGTGTATATGCAGCAACCAGAAGGGTTAGTGGTAGGTGGGCAAGAACATATAGTTTGTAAACTTATTAAGTCCTTATATGGACTTGAGCAAGTCCCAAGATATATATATATATATATATATATATATATATATAGTGGCATCAAAAGTTTGATCAAACTGTGCTACTAATGGTTTCAAAATTCATGAATCCGATAAGTGTGCTTACAGCAAGTACATGGCCGTAAGGGAGTTATCATTTGCTTGTACGTAGATGATATGCTTATTTTTGTTACTGAGTTGGAATAGGCTGTAAAAACAAAGAAGTTCTTATCCGGTAATTTTGAAACGAAAGACATGGGTGTTGCTGACGTGATTTTAGGAACAAAAATCATAAGAAGTAATGGTTTCATAACCTTGTCACAATCTCATTATCTTGAAAAGGTGTTGAGAAGGTTTAACCATTTGGACAGTACCCTAATTAGCACTCCTTTTTGATAAAATTATCAAGCTGTCTCCTAATGATGTAGAGCTGTGAGACAACTAGAATATGCTAGTGCAATAGGTAGTTTAATGTATGCCATGACTTGCAGTAGGAAACTTAATAAATAAACAAGTTGTCCTAATAATATGCATTGAATGCAGTATATAGGGTCCTTAAGTACCTTAAACGAACCATGAATTTCGGCATATGTTACAATGATCATTCTTTTGTCTTGGAAGGATTATTGGATGCAAGTTGGATTAAGAATTATGCTTCCGTAAGTGGATGGATTTTTACACTTGATGGGGGACAATATCCTGGGATTCAAAGAAGCAGACTTGTATCGCTACCATGGTAGCGGAGTTAATTGCTTTAGCTATAGGGGGCAACGAGACATAATGGCTAAGGAACTTGCTTTTAGAAGTTCCTTTATGGCCTTAGCCTATGGTTCCAATATCTATAACGTGTGATAGTCAATCAAGTCTATCACGAGCATGTAGCGAAGTGAATAACATAAAGTATAGACATATTGGTCTTAGACATAGCTACATGAGACAGTTGATTACCGGAGGAGTAATCACATTGGAATATGTGAAGTCATTGGAAAATTTGGTGGATCCTTTAACTAAAAGGCTTGCAAGGCAAATGGTTATTAGGACTTCACGAAGGATAGGTCTCATGCCCATTTCAATGATCACCAATGATGAAAATCTCAACTCAACACTTAGTAGTCTTTAGTTCACGAGTCAAAAGTAAGTTTTAATGGTGATTGCAAGCACTTCAAAATTTCAGTCATCCCAAAGGTATGTGCTTGCCCAAATCCCAAATCCCAGTTACCCATGCCGCTGCAGCGCTGCCATCTTCTCATCTCCCTCTCTACGGGTTACCGACTCTGTCGCCGCCGCCTTCTTCTTCTCTTCCTCTACACCGCACCTTCGACGGTCAGCCCCCACGGCCACGGCTCTACCTCACCACCACCTAACTGGCCACCCACCACTGTCACAACCACCTAACAAATGACAAAAGAACCAAACCCGTCCACCTCCACCTTCAGCGATTTTCTCCTGTTACTGATTCAAAATTTTCAGATCCCATTCTGAAGTTCACGAAATGGGTTTTTCAATTTCCATCTTGAATGGATTTGGTTTTCTGAAGTATAGTGAGGAAACGGCGGCGACATCGTGACAAGACGGTAGTGACGGGCAGATCTGAGCACCATCGTGATGGGACGACAACGATTAGCAGATCTGAGCACCACCATGATGGATGATAGCGATTGAGACAGTGAAGACGGCGGCGATGTCGACGGCGATTGGAGGAGGTGACAACGTGGCGGTGGCGCCGGCAGCGGCTTGGCCTCGTGTCTGGCCGTGGCTGTGGTGTGTAAAAAATTTAGGTTTTAAATTTTTGAAGTGTCAAGAATAATGGGTTGATGGGCACCCAATTAAAACCAACTTAAACCGGTGGGTTATTGGGTTCAGTATTTACTGACCCATTTATTTAATGGGTGGATTTGAGTGAATTTTAAGTGGGCAAATTTGGGCGGGTAAATGGGTTTGGGATATCATTGTCACCCCTAGTGCTTGGTAACCTCAATGAAAAGAATAGGGTAGATTATATTCTTAATAGGTCTATAAAAGGATTATTCTTCGGAGTGTTAGTTACGGTACACTCTTGATAGACTTGACTAGTAAGTGTGAAGTGAGGCCTCTTCTGTCAAGTTTAAAGGCTCAATTCTTCAGCATTCATGGAAAACAAGATACAAATTACAAGGCCATTATTGTATAAGCTGTTTTTCTAAATCTGTGTAGATAGGAGTTCCATGTGTGATATGCAACTAGCTAGTCAACAAGGATCAGTGGTCCCAAATTTATCTACCACACTATTTAGTTTAGCCTTGTTATGTAATCACTAAGTGAAGATTCAAGTCGTAATACATCTTCATTTATTAATGTACTTCACTAGATAACAAGACCTGACTTTTATTTTTTGTTTTCTAGTATTTTTGTTAAATAGTGGGCATTGTTAGTGTTTTTCAACATATTTTCTTAATTTTTTAAGTTCATTTATGTGTTAAAATTATATGAAATGAAGGTGAAAAGGAAAAGATGGAGGAATTCGACATGGAAGATAAATGGAAAAGTGAGTGGGTATGTAGTAATGTACACCACTTATATACTTATGTGGTGTGCTAAAGTATATGCATGTGTACCGAGTATGGCGCGAAGCACCATACGAGAAATGATCACACTCACACATGTGCGAGCGTGAGCATGGCAGTGGGCTATTAGGCGCAATGTGGCTCTTTGATGGTGCACTTTGCACGTGCGTATCGTCATGAGACACAATTAGACACTTTAAAGTTTTTGTGATCGAATCTGGGCTGTCAGTATGGATGGGTGGTGCTGATTCAAGTAGACCCACCCGTTGGGAGCTGGTTAGTAAATGGTCCACAATCTGGACCATTATCCTAACAGTTTATGATCCAACGGTCTAGATTGAATGTGTACATGATGAAAATGTATGACCATTGGTGAGTAGCCACCAATGCTTTATAGATAGAGCAGAAAATTTGAATTTTTGCAGACTATAAACTTAGCCTTTCTCTAGTCATTTCCTTCCTTTCTGCAGATCTTCTACTAGAATGAGCTTCTGTAGAATTCTTTCTTGTAGAAATATTATCTAGATTTCCATACACTTTTTTTGGGGGTGAATATTGTTTGTGCAAACGCTATTCACTAGTGCGTTTCGTTGTATTCTAGAGGATATTTTTCGGCAACGCATTGCACATTATTTGTGGTGGGGGCAAATATAAATTTAAGAAAAGCATTACAAAATGCCTCGAAGCCATATTGTTTACGGTCACAAAACTATACCATATTCCCAAACAGTAATTATCTTCTTAACTTGGCTAAGGGGAATGGGGTGGTACAAGTGCCCAACTGCAAGTCCCTTTGTTGATCCTCATTATCTAAAAGGTTCTTTCAATGTACAATCCAGAAGAAATGATATCTTTTGAGAGTACAAAGGATATCATTGAGTGATCCGACATTTCGTCGGTCTCTGAGTCTACGTGCTATAATGATAGAAGTATGCATTCAGTAGTGTAAACATGTATGTGTGATAATTCAAGTGTTGATAACCAATCTATACTGATGAGGAGTCCTTTAAAGCTTGCAACTAAAAATAATTGGCCTGAAAGGTGCCTTTGCGATGCAAGATATGAGAATCCTCTGAATCTGGGTTGAAATATTATTAAAATTGAAAATTCAGATGAATCTGGGTTGAAATGGATGCCCCCGTAGGTGAGGAAAAGAGATTTTCTCTGGCAGAAACAATCTTCAGAGAAAGTAACGTGTTTGTTGGTTAGCATGGTAGGGATTTTAATTTTATTTCTGCTAACAGACTGAAGTGCTAATTTGTAAGAATGGAGCAAAGACATTTTTTTGGGATAGGATGCTAGTAGGGTCCCAACTGTTGTTTTAAAAAAAATTATCATTTCTATTTTTTCAAATCATCCAAATGTTACGAAGAAGGGTCAATCTTTAGTGATTTGTAATCTCGGACCATGCAATGAGCCACTCCATGAAAGCAAAGAAAGTCGGAATTAAGGAAAATGCTCAGGTTTAATGAGACCCATATAGGTGAAACTCTTGGATAAAGGGTAAAAAAAGGTGTAAAATGGATTCTTTGCAATTATTGCAGATTGGCAAATAGAGGAAAGCTGAAAGCCTATTTTAGAAAGAAAGCTTCAAATAGATAATTCAGAGAGAAGAAGTTTCCAAAGGAAGAAAGAGATTTTTTACGGTAAGTTAAGTTTCGAGACTGAGATCCAAACTTTACTCTGGGTAGCAAAAGGCCTAAGGGAATTAATAGGTTTTTCTTGTAGAGGGAATAGTAAGCCGATGAGATTGAAAAGACTCCATTGACATCTGAAGACGAGAGTAATCGATTTTAGACTATTTGCTGAGAAATGCAGGCTCATGATTGCTTGGATAGAATGCCTTGGGAAAATAAGCTTGAGGAAGTCAATAATCCAATGACCGTGAATGGTTAGATCAGCAACCGTGGGAAGATTTACAGAGGGGTTTATGAGGTGTGAAATTGAGGTTGGCAGATGGTATGGGATCCAAGAATCATCCTAGATCTAGATTGATTATGTAATGACCCGGTCCACGACTCCACCACTGGGCAATGCCTATTTCAGAAGGACTAGCCAAGTAGGTACTAATGAGTTCATGTGCAGGGTCTTATAAGGCCAATCATAAATTCTCCCACAACCAATGAGGGATATCGCAATCGTCTTTTTTTATGCCTTAGCGTCCTCGCTATGGCACGATCACACGTAGCGTAAAACTGTCCTCTTTAGTCGATGTGGGACATACCCAGCTCATCCTTCGTTGCCCCAATATGGGATATACATGGGCTTGCCTTGTTTTCTTCTAACCATTGGCAATCTGACTAGATTGCCCAGCCCGAGCTTTCAAGAGTCAGCTCTGATACCATCTATAACGACTATGTCCATGGCCCCACCATAGGGCAATGCCTCCATCAAAAGGGCTAGCCAAGTAGGTACTTAAGAGTTCAAGGTCAAGGTCTTAGAAGGCCAATCACAAATCATCTCACATCTGATGTGTGATATTACTATCTTCCCTCCTTATACTTTAGCGTCCTCACCAAGGTTTAATCTTACATAACCCAAAATCTTTCTCTCTATTCGATGTGGATTATACCCAGCTCAATCTTCGTTGTCTCAACCATCCTCTTGATGTGGGATATACCCAGGCTTTTGTTCATTTCCTCTAACCATCGATAACTCGATTGGATTGCTCAGCCCAAGCTTTTGAGAGTCGGCTCTGATACCATCTATAACGACATGGTCCATGGCCCAACCATAGGGCAATGCCTCCTTCAGATTAGCTAGCCAAGTAGGTACTAATGAGTTCATGGGTAGGGTCTTATAAAGCCAATCACAAACTCTCCAACAACAGATGTGAGATATCACAATCTTCCCTCCTTATGCCTTACCGTCCTTACCAAGGCTCGATCACACATAGCCTCGAACCCTCCACTCTAGTCGATGTGGGATATACCGGCTCACCCTTCATTGCCCCAACCATCCTCTTGATGTGGGATATATCCGGGCTTGGGTTCATTTTCCCTGACCATCGGCAATCTAACTGGATCGCCCAGCCTGAGCTTTTGAGAGTCGGCTTGATACATCTTTAACGACCAGGTCCACAGCCCCACCATAGGGCAATGCGCCAATCACAAATCATCCCACATCCGTTGTAGAATATTACAGATTAACCATCTCCAAATTGCCAAGTGACATTTTTTTGGCACTGACCTTAATACCCTGCCAGACCCAAGAAGTATTACTTTTAGTGGAGGAATAGAGAAGGGAATTTCCTTTGCAATACTTGGATAGGACAATTTTAGCAATTAGAATGTAAGAAGATTCCAAGATTTTTCAGCTTGATTTGGCTACGAGAGCAAGATTGAGTATCTTCAAGTCCATGAACCCGAGACCCCTTATCCTTGGGTCCGCAAATGGAAAGCCGCAAAGCCCTTTTTTGAGGCGTCAACAAACCAAAAAAATCTACTTAAAATTTTGTTTAATTTATTACATACATAAGAAGGAAAAAGAAAAAGATTGACTATGGTAGAGAAGAAGGCCTAGGAAAACTGAGGAAATCAGAGTGGCTCTTCCTGCTTTATTAAGCAGTTGACCTTTCCATCCGGCACATCTTTTATGAACTTTCGATATTAGGTCTTGTAAAGATCCTTTTTGGTTAGTAAAGATATCGAGGAAGATACCTAGATATTTCCCAAAATCATAGAAGATCTGGCTATCAAAGCATTTAGCAGCGAAGTTGAGCATGTTTGGAGCAGTATTTGGACTGCACACCAGAGAAAACTTACTGCCAGAGCTGATCTAGTAGTTCAAATCCCACAGATACCCTTTAATGTTTCTGCTTAATGAAGAGATGCCGAGAAGACGCTTAACCAGAGAACAAAAAGAAAATGGGATATGGGGTCTCCTTGTCTAATACCGCAAGACGGATGTAGACGCTTTGTAGGGGAGCCATTTATTAGAATGACAGAGGAGACATTAGTGACACATTGCATGATCAGCCTGATCCAAAAGTTAGAAATATTAAACTTTAATTTTTGGAGGACTTGCTTAATGAATTCCCATGTGAGAATGCTTTATTCATGTCAGTTTTGATAGCCGTCAGACCTTTTTTTCCAATTCTCTTTGTACGGATGATGTTGGTTATCTCGTGGGCATTAAGAATGTCATCCAAAATTGGTCTTCCTTTAACAAAAGCATTTTGGGACTCAGAGATGAAGAAATGGAACACTTTTTAAAGCAGATTAGCTAGCACCTTGGAAATGACTTCGTAGATTTTTACAGCACTAATATCTATTTATTTTTACTTATGCTTATTTTGTGCCTCGCTTTGAAAAGGCGCACGCCTGCACCTAGGCTCTAGGGACCCTTTGCGCCTTAGGTGAAACTGCACCTTTAATAACAATGCCTTGAGGCTACTATATTGTGACGCGAGTAAGTACTTGTAGCACATATTTTCATGGCTTTATGACAAAATTGTTCTCTCTATTTTACATGTTCTTGCAGGTCTTTCCGTGTATTTTCAACTTCGATAAAAGTGCCAGTTACCTTGACAAACAATTGCAAATCAATTACCTAACGTCGGTTCATTTTCAAGCGTTAAGTACTTGAGATGCTCTTTTCTCTAGGGAAAAATTGATACAATCAATACCACCACCAATTGCAACAACCTTACTAAGACCAACGACCCGTGCGATCAAGCTCCCAATCCATCAACATGTACCCCCTTGAGATTCTCATGCTGCTCACAACCACCTTAACACCAATAACCACCACTCTTTGAGATTAAGGTGCCCATCCACTCACACATACACCCCCCCTACCCTGGGTTCTTTCATGTTTGCACCACCAACACCGTATATACCCATACAGCCACCTATACCCCAATCCACACACAGACATACACACACCCCCAAAACCACAAGCAAAAACACACATCGTATTATTGCTTTGTACTTATTGTTGCATTTGGAAATCTATTGCATTCTTTAGTCAATTACAGGGCGTGGTGGAGAAAGAACCAGACGACGGGGGTGTGGGCTGAAGAAGAGGGTGGTTTGGACAATTTCAGATTTGGTTAGAGGTTGGATTTTTGCAATGGTGGACGCGAGAGGCAATAGCTGAGGACCAAGTGGCGGAAGTGAATAGCGGGTTACAGTGATGAGTCTTTGGTGGGGCTGATCTGTGCCAATGATGGTGGTGATGGTTGACACAAAAAGAAAGAATGAGGAAAAATGGAGGTGAGCGGTGGAAATTCTCGAATGGGAAGTAAGAGGGAGTAGGCGGTGGGGATTCACGATCATAGGGCTTTGTGCATAAAATTGAAAAGGGAATATGAATACAAACTCATAGGTTTAATCTTCATTTTGGTTTTTAAAAAATGGCACATATCACTCACATGGCCACTTTGACAACCATTTCAGACGGACATTAGTTTTTTGAGTTGTTTGCAACAACTATGCATATCTTCTAAGGAATAGTTTTGTCAATGTTCATATTGCAGGGAGTGACCTACAAAACAGTGTATAGTGCGGGGGTCAGTTTTATTATTGTACTTATTTTAATTGCAAAATGCTCAAGAAAGTTGAAAGAAATGGTTTCGCTAGATATTGTGATGAAAAAAGAAAGTTGGTTAAACAATTGTCTCCGCTACCAAGTTCGTGTAAAAACACTTTGTATGGATGTTTTGGCTAACTTATTTTTAGGGAAGAAAATTTTGGAGGAGCCAAAGGTTTATTTACATCGTAAATATAGATGTTAGTAGTAGGATTCAAAGGTCTATTGAACCACAGACTAAACGCAACACAGAGGTTAAGATCTCATTATATCCAGGGCTTTCTCTGCCCCTCAACGGAGAGGCCAGGTGTAGCTTGATCCTCGTTAAAGCTAAGACGTGTAATTGGTTTTTCACTCAATACCTTTACCGACGGATCTATAGAAACGGGTACTGCGTCGTTAGGGGAAAGGTTTTAAAATATTTTCTATTTTCGGCCAATTTTTTTAAATATTTTAGAATATATTTAGGGACGAAATATGTTTGTTCAAGCTAAAAAGTCCATCTCTAAAACTCCTAAAAGTAGCCTTTTCTGTCGCTAAACTTCTGTTCACTAAAAGTCTATGAAACTTTTGACTTTTAGTGACGGACTTTTAGCGACAGGCAAAATTTGTCACTAAAAGTCAGGGCATAAAAACTCATTTTCCCCTTTCTGTCTCTCTCCTCGTTTTTCTCACCCTTCTCTCTCTTATTTCGCTCACCAGCAACAGCCTTCCCCTGGAGACTCCCTCACCCCCCCTCGGGCGACGCCCCCCCCCCCAATGACTACCCCTTGCAACAGTGGCTCCCACCCCGACGCCCTACCGCGACACCACCGCCGTCGCCTCACCACCACCAGTATGTGCATTTAACCCTAATTTCTTATAATGTATGGTTTCATTTAACCCGTACAATGTAATGCATATGAGTTTGAATATGTTATAATGTATGGTTTAAATTAATTCAATTTTTTGTAATGTCAAGTGTAATTGCATTTATAGGGTAAATTGTTACATGGTGTAAGTTAAACCCAAGTTAAGCTTAATTCACCCAAATTGACCCTTATTAACTCTTAATTAAATCCTAATTAACACTAATATGTCCTAATTAAACCTAACTAATTATAACTAATCCTAACCAGCTCTAATTAGCCTCAATTAGCCCTAACTTGCCATAATTTGCTATTTTGGGCTAATTAACCCAATTAAAACTAATTAAACCTAATTAACTCTACCCTAAACCCTAAATAACATTAATTAAGTGTAATTAAATTCAATTAACTTTAAGAGTTAATTACGCGGTTGACCATCGAACTATTAGGTAAATTCTACTTCGACCACTATACTTCGATTTGTGTCAAAGTGATCATTGAATTCTTTAATTGATTTCAAATAGGTCACTCTGTTAATTTTGATCTGTTAATTTTGATCCGTAAAATTGTCAAATAATAACAAACAAGATTCTCTTTTAAATTTTTTTTAATTTTTTAGTCTAACTTATCTTCAGTTAACCCCAAAAAAAAAATTATTTCTTAAATGACCCCAAGAAATATCTATTCCTTGATTTCTCCCCCTACTCTCTCTCTCTCTCTCTCTCTTTCCACTAGATGGAATTGCAAACTGCCTCTGTGTTCTCGCTGCCCCCACAAATCGAAAAATCTCTCTCCTACAATGATCACCATCCCCCACCGACCACAACTACCTAGATTGTAATCCATGATTGTGGTAATGATGGTGGCTCCGTGGTTAACGATCTGGGTAGTGGTGGTGGCGATGTACCGAAGATTGTGGGTATTTGTGGTGGTAGTGTGGCGGAGCTAGGTAACCGGCCATGGTATTGCCAAATCTGTTCGTGGTGGTGTCCTGGAGATCTTGCTTTGTCAATTAAGGTATGATGGTGGCACTGTTGTGCTTACAATGATGGTACAATGGTAGCAGTGTTGTGACGGAGTATGGCAGGGTGTTGCGACGGCATTGCTGGTGGTGGATTGTGGTGACGATGGTGGCTGGGTGTGGGTGCTGTGGTGGTTGGATGTACGATGGTGGTATTTATGGGTAATGGGGCCATGGTTGCAATAGGTCAGGATGATGGTGGCTTATTGTCGGCATAGAGAGGACTGTGGCCAGTTGGCTTGGGTACGGTGGTGGTCAGATGTCAGATTGTGGTGGTGGTTTGTTTTTAGCATAATGGTGGTCAGTCGTGGCTACTGGTGGTTGACCATGGCTACTGGTGGTTGGATGTAGGTAAGATGGGATTGATGGTAGGTGGGTTTTTTGGGGAGAGCAAGGATGAACGTATGGTGGTGATAATGGATGGTAAGGCCTAGGTGAGGTGGGGTGGCTTGGTTATAGTGGTGATGGGAGAAAGAAGAAATAAGAAGAAAGAAATGGGAGAGAAAAAGAAAAGAGAATAGAGAGTGACGAAGTTATCCCTGAATTAAGCCACTTAACGGACTTGAGATTAACGGAAGCTAACAGAATGAGCTTAATTGTACAAATTGACGAGTCCAATAGTCACTTTGACACAAATCGAAGTATAGTGGTCAAAGTAGAATTTTCCTAATAGTTTGATGGTCAACCACGTAATTAACTCTAACTTTAATTAACCATAAATAGCTTAAATTAGCCCTAAATAACCTTAATTAGCCCTAATTAGCTCTAATTAACAATGATTAGCTCTAATTAATCCCAACTAGCACTATTTAGCCCTAAATTGCCCTAACTAGCCTTAATTAGCTATAATTAATCATAATTAACATTGGTTACTACTGATTAATCCTAATTAACTCTTGATTAAACTCTAATTAATAATAATTAACTCTAATTAAATCCAATTAACTCTAATTAACATTAATTAGCTCGAATTAGCCCTAATTAGCCATAATTAACCCTAATTAATTGTTAATAAAACTCTAATTAACACTAATTAATCGTAATTACACCCAGCTAACTCGAATTAAGCATTCGTTGAGTAAGTTACTGTCTTCTAATAATTATTGTAAACGCTTGAAAATGTGTGATCAGCAGGTTAACTATATCGGTTTGCAGTGAGTTTGATGCGTCATCTCTAATCACTGATCCAGCTGGACTTGAATCTCATCGAAAATTAAAAACTTTTGAGTGGTTCAGAAGACACGTAAGTCTTTAACCAAACTATATTATGTGTTGATTATCGAGATATGCTTTATTATTATGCTGATTTGTCCTTAATTTCCAGTCTTCTATAATAGGTTCAGTCAACCGACAAACCAGTAGACTCATACTTGAAAGTACTAGCAAGGTCCTAGTACACAAGCATCATGCCACGGAGGCTATATCGTCAACAGGTCTAGGTTTAACACAAAAGATGATGACCGAACAAAATAAACCCAAAATAGTGGAGTCTTAGTCAACGACGACTATTATGACGAGAATTGCATGGACTTTTATGGACAGCTGAATGAGATTGTTGAGCTAATATATTTGGGTAGCCAAAACCATTTGGTATTGTTCACATGTACTGGTTTGATATCACATGCAGTAGATGAATCCTATTAGCTCGCAAGGGATTATAGATGTCAATGTTAAGTCTAGACTTACATCAGACGAACCGTTTGTGTTTGATAGTCAAGCTGCACAAGTCTTCTACATGGGAGACGTCGCAAATCCTAAATTTCATTGGTATACTATTATCAAGTCCAAGAAATTGCAAGTCACATATGACAGTGATGTAGAAACCTTTCAAGCTGACTAAGCACGTGTCTTGGTACATGTTAAGGTGAAAAACGAGGAGGACGATCTTCCTCTTCAACCAAAACTTGATGTAGGAGGAGAAGTCGTACATGATAACACTGAAGATGCAGAAAGTGTTGAAGATGATGAGGTTAAGTCTACTGATGAAGATGATGAATTACAAGATGAAGAGGACGAAGAGTCTCAGGAAGAAGAGGATGATGAGTTCGACGATGAAGATGATGATGATTCCCAAAATGAAGATGATTGACTTGTAATGTTGTAACATTCATTATAATAAGTAACTTGAATATTTCACTTAATGTTACAATAACACAAAGTCCTCTTCCCAGTGTGATGTATACTTGATTGCTCCGTAGTAATATGTTAACGTAATTACTCGTATACTCGATTCATATAGTGTTTCTACTGCTTTGTAGTGTTCAAACTAATCTAACTTACTCGTATACTCGGTTTATATAATCCAAGTAACCCTAATTACCCTAATTAAATCCTCATTAGCAGATTTAGCCCTGATAAACCCTAATTAAACCTAATTAGGGTTTATCAGGGCTATTACCATGTTAATTTCTACTGTAGTTTCTACTGGGGTTTTTACTGCAGTTTCATATTGTCATGTTAATGTGTTGATTTTCTTGGACTTCATTTATACAAAGTCAGTTAGGGATAGGTTACGGGCCATTCTTGGTCGCGGTGGACGTCGAGTTGCGTCTACTCTGGTGGCTCTGCGTCCACTTTGGTGGCTCTCACCTCTTCATTGCCCATTGATGACGAGGCACATAGTGCGAGCATGCAGCAGGTGGGGCCCTAGCCCCAGCCCCAGGCTGAGTCCTCCCACCCGCATGTCAGTTCTCCTTCTTCAGTGGGTTTGACCTAAGGTATATTTGATAATAGCATATAGTCGTAATGTTAGACTTATATTTAAATTATTTTTGAACTGTATTAACGTTAGTGTTTTGTAGGATCTCGTCAAGGTCGTGGCCCGTCGGGTGTGCATCAATTCCCAGCGTAAAGAGAGAATCACGCTCACCAAGGAGGGCCAGTAAGTAAAAAATCACATAATGCAGTACATATCACTCTAATTTTGATAGTTATTACTTGTAACTTAATTAATGATATTTGTCTATTTCTTTATCAGGATCCTGGAGTGTCCGACGAAGACAAAGATCGGCATCCTTGTGAAGGACTGATTCTTTGACTCACTACTGTATAGGAAGGACTGGGATGTCGAGACAATGGAGGCCTTGTGGGAGGAGTGGCTGGTATAGTTTTCGTTTTTGTTAGTTATTATTTGTTTAATTAGTACCTAATATTTATATTGATTATACTAATTGTATAATTGGATGCCTTGTAGGAAAGGTTCGAGTTTGAGTCGCCTGAACAGCAGATGTTGGGGCGACAGGCATTGTTTTTCCCCAAATTTGCAAAATTTCCAGCGATGACTACACAACGCACGGGAGCGGGCGAGGAAGATGCTGCCTGAGGGTGCCCCGATGGAAGAGTGGAAAGGGTATCCCCTAATTAGATCTCACCATATATATGGGGGCAAATGGTTGATAAGTAGATCAATGATCCAACTTAGGAGGAGAAGAGCAAGAGTGCGAAGGAGAACAGATATGACAAAGATCATGCGCTCATAGGGGGATCAGTGACCCATGACATCATCCGACACAAGATTGCGGCTGAGCACCCCAACCTAGAGCTGGATGAGGTCTATGCTCTGACGTACACTCAGACGCATGTGAGGAAGAAGGATAAGGACGATGAACATTGGGCGGGGGACTTCATTTCAGATATTTCCCAGCAGATCGATGTAAGTTACAAATTAATTTGTTTATATTAAAATTTTGGCTATGTAATCGATGTATGTTGCCATAATGTCTTCAATGTCAATCACTATTTTCCAGGCCTCATATGAACAGATCAGGGGATCTGAGCAGCAAATTCAACCAGCCATTAGCCTCCACAAGTATAGGTACAAGTACCAGAGGATTGAAGCGATGGCTGGATACACCGAGAGTCACCAATAGGCTTAAAGCGCATGTACACGGCCTGCCCAGTACGATTGCACGTGCCGTGATAAGAGTGTTCCCACCCCATGCTACCCCTCCACAGACGCAGACACCATCGGCTGAACAACAGTTACACCCAGACGATATCCGTCGCATTGCGGAGGAGGTGTTCTGGATGATCAGTGCACGGGGATCAGGTAGAGAACAATTATTTTATGAAGTCAATTAATACATGAGGTAAACACGACTTAAAATTACTATCGTGATTAATGGGTTCGTGCCTTTTACCTACAGGGGCAGTTGCTGGATATATTGAGTCGGATCCAAATGACAGTACCCTTATGGTCGAGCATGATCAGAAGGATCCAGATCTAGGTCTCGCTGACCCCTAAGCCTGTCTCGCCCGTGCCCCCTTACACTTGTGAGGATCCCCGCCCTATTTGTATCTCTGTCTCGTGCCCTCCTGAACGTGTGCTCCCTCCTCTCCTCTATTATATTTGTATCATGTTCTCATACCCTCTTGAACTCTGTATACATTTTATTTTTTGATTACTATAGAATTTGTAAATTTATCTATATATGTATTGTGTTTGAATCATTAGGGTTAAGAAATTGTTGATGGATCAACAATTATTTAACCCTAACGTAGATTGAGAATTGATTTTTGGGGATTGAGAATTGATTACAGGTTTGGATATCCAAAAGAAAATTGATTTTAAAAATTGATTTGACTTTTAGCGACGAATTTTATTCCGTCGCTAAAAGTCCTCAACTAAATGTACATAATACTTTTAGCGACAGAAACGTCCCTCGCTAAAAGTATTTTCGACGGACTTTTAGGGACGAAACATCCGTCGCTAAAGGCCTTTATTTTGGCGTCTGATTTTTAGCGACGGATATTTCGTTGCTAAAAGTTCGACAATAATACTTTTGGCGAGGTACGTTTCCGTCGCTAAAATTTTTATGTAATAAATTACTTCTGAAAAAATAAAATACGAAAAATATATTTAACGACGGAACTCCCGTCGCTAATTGAATTTATCTCCCTGTCGCTAAAAGTCAATTTTTAGGAGACAAATTTCTAAATTTTATGGCAAAACTTTTAGCGACGGGGTTATAGGCGACGGACTTTTAGCGATGGACTGTCCGTCACTAAAAGTCATTAGTGACGGGCTGTCCATCACTAAAAGTCTTTAGCGACTGATTTAGTTCGTCGCTAAAAGCCCAGTTTCTTGTAGTGGTTGGCCAGATCAATGCTCAATGATAGAGACAAGCCGCTAAAGTTCTGGGCCGCAGCAGTTCATACTGCAGTTTACATTCTCAACAGGTGTCTTATTAAAGTTGTTCAATGTGACTCCCGTCGAAGCATGAAATGGAATCAAACCTACTGTAAGTCGCTTTAGAATTTTTGGTGCTTATGTTATGCACATATTCCTGATATGAAAAGGCATAAAAGTGAAAGATGCATTTTTCTTGGCTATTCTGACAAGTCTAAAGCTTATAGATTGTTTAATTTGGAGACTGAAAATTTATTTATTAGCATAGATGTGATTTATAATGAAAAAGACTTCTTGGGACTGGAAAGAAGGAAAGCTGTGAATTGTGCCTCTTATTCTTAAAGAGGGTCATGAAAATGATCCACCACTACCGGAACAAAACGAAGCTGACATGTCTTTGCAACAATCACATGGGAGCACAAGCTCTATATTGTTAGTGCCATCATCACCGGAGTCTCCACCAATGAGAATGAGAAGCCTAGCAGAGATCAATGAAGCTTGTAATTATGTCATTTGAGAGCCACATTCTTTTGAAGAAGCAAAACTCAAGTAGTTTGGAAAAAGGCAATGCAAGAAGAGATAAAGATGATCGAGCAAAATCAAACGTGGGAGCTAGTCGAGCAACCCAAAGATAGAGATATTTTTGGTGTCAAGTGGATCTAAAAGACAAAGCTCAATCCAGATGGATCTGTACAGAAGCACAAGGCGAGGCTCATGGCAAAAGGGTATTCACAGTAAGCTGGAATTGACTTCTATAAAACCTTTGCTCCAGTTGCAAGGTTGGAGACAATTGGAGCATTATTTTCTTTGGCTGCACAAATAAATTGTTTCTTTATCAACTTGATGTATGTTGAAACTATTTAAATATGCTTGCCACATAACGTAGTGGGTTCGGAAACATACCGTACGAAGTCTCCGAAAATTCCGATGTAGGATCCTTGTTGTTACGAGCCTCCAACACGCTTGATCTTTTTCGCAGGTACGAAAACGGCTACTAGAGTCGAATTCTTCGTCCACGAACCAAATCCTAGAGCTTGGTGATTGCTTTAGAGAGAGTGCTATAGAGAGGGATTATTGCTATGACTTCTGACTTATTGGGATATCTCTAACCTTTATATAGAGATATAATTAGAGACTGACTTTACCTCAAACTCTTAGGAGATAAAGATGTATTTACCTCAAACACTTAGGAGATAAATATCCTCTAATTAACTGTAATTATCCAGACTAACAAATACACATTATCTGTTAGTGGGCGGATAATGGGTCCATTGACCCAATTTATTAACAGCTCCCACTCGCCCACACACAGGGCAAATAAATCGTACAGTCCCTCTTTATCTCTCGTCCACTCATCTCCTCATACAGGAAATGGAACATGATACCTACGAGAAAGGATGTCCAGTTGAGGAGTATTGTATTAAGTTATCACCAAACTAACACAATACATCACTCCAATAAATCTCGTAATACCAGATAGTTCAACTACACCAGATTAAACACTCTCAAATCCCTCATAATGAGCAGTGTTAAACCTCTCATATGTTATGTATTCATGACTCATATCGAAACGAAAATCGACAAAGTCGCCCGGGCTATGAATCACACAACATGGTGTAATATTGAACTTTCTTCCCAAAGCCCTCATGTCATTCCAATTAGACCCAACCGCTTTCCCAGACATGCCCTGCGAGACCGCATCATCCATGATCCAAGGGTACATGCTAAAGTAGCGACATTGAGTATCCTCTTCATGACATAGTCTAAGGTGAGAAGGGTACTACATAGGATCAAAAGTATTTCGATCCAAGTGACTCACACAGTGACGAAGCAGGGATTCATTCATCACTCCCACTGTCGGTCTGCATTTAGCACATGCAGTATGATTTTCATGCTATGGCGTAACCCGCAAGGGCGTGTCACATAAATGTATAAAATACACCATACGAATCTGAGTCTAGCCGTTGTACAAGCGCCTAACCTGAGTTTTTCAGCCCAGTCACTCTCATAGTGCCTACCTGAAATCTCATATTCGGCTGTAAACAGGCTACATAGAGTTGTAGAGATACTCTATGATCGACCTACATTTTTAGGTCTCATCTTAGCTCCAACTAAGGCGACATGTTTGCATTACAAACTGTATCATCTTATTCGTCCACTTGGCGCCTAAGACAATTATGTCTCATCTTGCTCGCTATCTTAGCGCCAAGGTGAATTACCCGTGTGAGTGGGTCAATTCGAGCCTGGTGACACTCTCAATAAGAATGTATATGTAATCACAAAGATTATCCATTCATTCCAAAATAAACTCAAATCAAGGAATGAAAATATAATATAATAAATGTCAAGTACATAAGATGCCATAAACATATCAAAACCTACGGAGTCCCATACTCCTAATGTGAGAAAGGAAAAACATCTCTAGCAATGGGCTTGGTCAAAGGATCAGCCACCATTCTGCCAGTAGGTATATGTTTCATGGACACCTCTCCTTGCGCAACTAAAGTTCTAATGAAGTGATAACGAAGGCCTATGTGTTTGGCCTTCCCATGATATTTGGGGTCCTTTACAAAATCTAGGGCTGCTGTATTGTCACAGTGAACAGTGAAAGCCTCGTCTGCATGAGCTGTAACCCCTAAAGACTGTAAGAATGACCTTAACCAAACAGCTTCCTGGACTGCTGCTGAACAAGCAACATACTCCGACTCCATCGTGGATAGGGCGATGCAAGTCTGTTTCTTGCTACACCAAGAGATAGCTCCACCTCCTAGTATGAATGCATAACCTGAAGTGGATCTGCGCTCATCTCTATCACCGCCCCAATTAGCATCGATGTATCCTCTCAGTCTCAAGTCTCCACCATGATAACACAGGATGAGATCAGCGGTTCCACGCAGGTATCGAAGGATCCTCTTCACCGCATTCCAATGAGCGGGTCCAGGATTACTCTGATAACGACTCACCATTCCAACGGCATAGCAGATGTCTGGACGCGTACACAACATAGCGTACATCAGACTTCCTACTGCAGCCGCGTAAGGCACCTTGGACATCCGATTCTTTTCCTCATCATTCTTTGGGCATTGGTCTGTGGTCAAAGTACAAGCCTTGTCCATTGGAGTGTCTATGGGTTTTGATTTATGCATACAAAATCGTTCAATGACTTTCTTGATGTATGTCTCTTGAGACAAACTAAGAAGTCTCTTTGAACGATCACGTACGATTTTAACCCCGAGCACATAATTAGCTTCTCCCATGTCCTTCATCTCAAAAGTTGAGGACAACCACTGCTTAGTGGAGACAATGGAACTCATGTCATTCCCAGCTAAAAGAATGTCATCCACATACAAAGAAAGGATTAGAATATTTTTCTTGGATCGTTTTACGTAAACGCAATGGTCTTGTTCAATCATTTCAAAACCTATAGAGGTACTGGCATGATGAAACCTAAAGTACCACTGCCTAGACGATTGTTTGAGACCATATATAGAACGTTTGAGACGGCAAACTTTGCGCTCATGTCCTTTGACTTCAAAACCCTCGGGTTGAGCCATATAAATCTCTTCGTCTAGTTCTCCATTGAGAAACGCAGTCTTAACATCCATATGAAAAAATTCTAAATCCTGCTGGGCGACAATAGCTAGGATCAGGCGAATTGAAGCAAATCTCACCACTGGGGAGAAAGTGTCTTCATAGTCCACACCCCGCAGTTGGGTATAGCCTTTCGCCACAAGACGTGCCTTATACTTGTCAATTGACCCATCTGCCTTGCGCTTGACTTTTAAAACCCACTTGTTTCCAATAGTCTTGCGCCCTGGCGGAAGGTCAATCAACTCTCAGACCTGATTCTTTTCCATTGAGCTCAACTCATCCTTCATTACAACCATCCACTCATTACTAGCAGATGAAGATAAGGCTTCTTCCACAGAAGTAGGCTCGTCTTCATCATTTGGAGTGCACATAAGAATTTCTCCGTCAATCTCAAAACGACGACGTGGAACTCTTCCTCGTGCACCTCTACGCAGTTGAGAATCTTGTTGACCTAATGGTCCTTGTGGTGTGCTCCCACTGTCTGGGATACTCCCACTAGGTTGAAGGTCACTTACACTATCTTCAGCGATAACCGGATGAGGAACTAATTCCCCACCTTCGCTTGGAGATGGTAAAGTGGGTTCAACCTCCTCTAACTCATAGAGGTCAAGATTCTTACTCGCGTCTCCAATGCTAGGAAAATCACTCTCTATGAAATCGACATCACGAGACTCTATTTCAGTCCTTCCACCATTTGGATGTTCACCATACATCACATAGCCTTTAGAGTTTTCAGAATACCTTAGAAAGATACTCTTCTTTGCTCTAGGCCCTAGTTTCCCATACTTATGAGAAGTACTGTGAACATAACCTGCTGAGCCCCATGGGCGCAAGTTATCCAAATTTGGCTTTTGGCCATTCCAAAGCTCATAAGGGGTGGATTTGACTGACTGTGAAGGCACACGATTAAGTATATAGGCTGCAGTCAAAAGGGCATCCCTCCAAAAAGATATTGGAAGGTTTGCTTGCGCCATCATAGACCTAACCATGTCTAACAATGTTCTATTCCTTCTTTCCGCAACACCATTTTGTTGTGGAGTATTAGGAATAGTAAGTTGCCTGCGTATCCCCTTTTCCTCACAAAACTTTTTGAAGTGATCTGACAAATATTCGCGTCCCCGGTCAGTGCGAAGAGTTTTTAAATTCTTCTCTTTCTGATTCTCAACCTCTGCTACAAAGCATTTGAAACAGTCCAAAGCTTCATAGCGGTGAGATATCAGATACACATAACCATATCGCGTATAATCGTCTATCAGTGTAAGGAAATAAAAGGCGCCATGGCGTGCCTTTACACTCATAGGTCCACATATGCCAGAGTGAACTAGCTCAAGTGGTTGAGTTGTTCTCACAGCCTTTCTAAAAGGCTTCCTGCATGCTTTACCGGCCAAACAAGCCTTACAAGTTTGTAGATTGACTTTTGCGAGTGGGCCTAAAAGGCCTTCTCTAACCAAACGAGTCATTCTATCTTGGCCTATGTGGCCCAGTCTTGCATGCCAGATGGTAGAATCATTCACAATATTATCATTCACAACATAAGAATAAGAGGACTGAGAATCAATTAAATCCAATTGAAAAAGACTATCCATGCGAAAACCATTTCTGAACAAAACATCATCCAAAAAGATGTCCAACTTATTACCCCTAAAAATGAAGAGAAAACATCAACGTTTGTCGTTTGCATTGCGCGAACCCCCTTGCGTTTCTTTATTTTCCCTTCCTTTGGCGTATAAGTGCTAGCCTCGCCTCTCTTGCCTTTCTTACTTTGTCTTCCGCGCTTGCCATTTGCATTGCGCGATCCCTCTTGGGCGACATAAGTTAGGGTCTTGTCAGCGTCTTGAGTTTCGGCCTCAAGGATGACATGTTGTGAAACATCAGAAAAATTCTTGATGTTTTCACTATGGGTCAATATTTGTTTCATATTGGCCCATGAGGCAGGAAGGGACCTTATGACAGCTCTGACTTGCTGCTCATCTATGAGCGCATGTCCAGCATCCCTCAGCTTACCAATCATATTGGACATCACCCTTAGATGCTCACTCATGGTATGCTTAGGGTCTTTTGTGTACTCCTCAAACTTGATCACAAGGCTACGAAGCCGCATAGTTGAGGTTCCACCAAAAGAGAACTTGAGCTGCTCCTATAAAGCTTTGCAAGTTGGAAGTTCATCATACTGCCCAATTAGATCATTTTGCAAGCTGCTCAACAAGGTGTAGCGCGCACTACGATCTTTCTGATTCCACTTCTGGTAGGCAGTGTGGTCTCTTAGGGGTTGCGCCTCAGTTGGCGCGACCATCTCCTTGGTCAAGTGCTCCTCGAGCTCTTGTTCGTTCAGCATGAATTTCATCTTTTTGTGCCAAACGTCATAATTATCTCCGTTAAGTTTCTCACCCTTAACGAGATCAGCTATGACATTCTTGGTGGCCATTATATTCACTACATTAGATTGCGCAAGGAAAAGACATTAATTATACATCCTTCTATTTATTTCAAAAATCCAAATAAAAAACATAATCTTTCATCACATCATGAAATCGAAAATCTGCTAAGCTCGTAATCATCTCCCATGTATGTGAGTTAGGAAAAATATTTTTCAAGTAATTTTTCGCAATAAATTTCATCATCATATAAGCCACAATGTAATAAATCATCCACATGATAATTTAGAACAATATAAAATTGCACCATGCAATTAAGTGTGCAAGGACTCCATTGAGCCCTGTTGGCATTCTAATAACTTATGCTAAGAAAATCCTGGCTTGAATAATGTGCGTGCGAAATTACATCCCCGTACAAGGCCTTCTTGAAATATACAGGGAAATAATAGAATACAACATCTTTGACAATCCTACTACAAACTACTCCAATAAAACAAATGGAGATGCCGCACAATACATTATTCTCAAAAGAATTTTCTTAAAACAAAATTAAACACATTAAACATAAGTTTCTTTAGAATGCCAATCTAATATCCATCCATTTAACCTAAAACTAGCATGCTCAAATAACAAGTTAAAGGGTAATAAAATGGATGGATAGGCCACATTCTCCTCCCAAGAAAAACGGGCGACAAGGGCCTTGAAAAATAAATGGTTTAAAAAATGTGGGCTTACCAAAACCCAACAATTATGCCTTAAAAGTATATTTAAACCATAACACAAATCAAGGCAAGCATGTAACAAATTAGACATAATTTATCTATGTCAGATAACTCTCCAAAAAAAAATATATTTATTGCTACTCACGAAGTGCAAAAAATAATATTTACGCATTATTCGTATTTTTTGGAACCACAAAAAAATACTCACAAATGACCCAAAACCGAGAGATAAATTCTTAAAAAATGACAAACAATAAATTTGACCCTAATATACCCTCTGGATTTAAAGAAAAAATTTTGTGTGTATAAAACTAATTTTTCCATAGAAAAAATCGTTTCAAAATTAAACAGAATACATACAGGTGGTATAAAGGTAAATTGAAGACCATAGAAAAATTACAGAAACCACGACAAGGCTTCACTCGCCGGTGGTGAAAAACACCGGCCAAAAAACAGTCCGCACGCGCCTCCACGCGCCACCGTGCGTGTGGGACAGTGCAGCGGTTCTTGGAGCAGGCGCGTGTGAAGCACGCGCGCGTGGGCGCGTGGCCGCTGCCTTGCTGGCGCGTGACGGCACGTGGAGCGCGTGACGACTCGTCACGGCGCGGCTTGCGCGCGTGCGGCGCGTGGTCGGCTGACTCGGCGCGTGCAGCGCTTCTTGGCGCGTGGAGCGCGTCTGCGGCTTGGCTTGGGCGCGTGGTACGCATGTAACACTGTTCATCTTCTTCGTAGGAAACCCTAATTTTCCCAGCTCCGCCTTGTCGCGATGCCAACTTTCGAAGGCCATATCTCTCTCGTTTTTAAGCCAAAAAATGCGTACAATATATCGTTGGAAAGCTTATGCGACATAGATTAATTATGTTCCAACCGATCATGATAAAAACTGAATATCATGCTCCGAATTTGAGTCCCAAAACTCGAAAAAATCATAGTTTTCTTGAAAAATAAAATCGTGATTTCTCACAAATCATGCATCCAATAATCACGAAAATTTATGGAGTTCATCCTCAACCATAGGAGAACAAAAACATATAATTATTTTTCAGAAAACATGCTCAATAAATTTTGAATTTTTTTTGTAATGGGTCTCGTTCATGTATCCGGAAAAAATCGCAACATGCACATAACTTATTATAGCATGTTAAAGGCGAATCAACAAGTAATCATGCTCTGATACCAATGTTGAAACTATTTAAATATGCTTGCCACATAACGTAGTGGGTTCGGAAACATAACGTACGAAGTCTCCAAAAATTCCGATGTAGGATCCTTGTTGTTACGAGCCTCCAACACGCTTGATCTTTTTCGCAGGTACGAAAACGGCTACTAGAGTCGAATTCTTCGTCCACGAACCAAATCCTAGAGCTTGGTGATTGCTCTAGAGAGAGTGCTATAGAGAGAGATTATTGCTATGACTTCTGACTTATTGGGATATCTCTAGCCTTTATATAGAGATATAATTAGAGACTGACTTTACCTCAAACTCTTAGGAGATAAAGATGTATTTACCTCAAACACTTAGGAGATAAATATCCTCTAATTAACTGTAATTATCCAGACTAACAAATACACATTATCTGTTAGTGGGCGGATAATGGGTCCATTGACCCAATTTATTAACAATGTAAAATAAGCTTTCTTTAATGTGTTTTGAATGAAGACTTATATATTAAGGAACCACAAGATTCTATGTGAAGGGGGAACAAGATAAAGTTTACAAATTGAAGAAAACATTGTACGGACTTAAGCAAGCACCCCGATCTTGGTACAGCCATATCGATGAGTACTTCCTGAAAATTGGATTTCATGAAAGTGAGAGCGAGCCCAATTTATACATAAAAGAAGAAGATATCGATATTATCTCTTTTATGTCGATGATTTGGTGTTTACCGGAAGTAATTGTGAGATGGTAGAAAAATTTAAGGCTGAAATAATGAAGAAATATGAGATGAATGATTTGGGCTTAATGCACTATTTTCTTGGTATGGAGGTCCTTCAAGGAGAAGGAGGGATATTCATTTCTTAAAGAAAGTATGCTGAAAATGTTCTTAAGAAGTTTCAATGCTTGGATGTAAAGCAATAGTAACTCCTTTGCAAGTCAGTGAAAAGTTGATAAAAGAAGATGGTTCGAAGTATAGAAGCTTAATTGGGAGATTAATGTTGTATGTCACAACTACTCGACCAGACATAATGTTTGCAGCAAGTCTACTTTTTAGGTACATGCAAAATCCAAGCCAAATTCACTTCGAAGCAGCAAGGAGAGTTCTGCAATGTCTGCAGGGAACACTTGAGTATGGAATTTTGCATGAAGTGGATGAAGAAGTGAAACTATTTAGATACATTGACAGTGACGGGCATGATCAGTTGATGACCGAAAGAGTATGTCGGGGTATGCATTCACTCTTGGAACAGGTGTAATCTCGTGGGCTTCAAAGAAGCAAACATCTATTGCTCAATCTCCGGCTTAAGTAAAGTATGTGGCAGCAGCGAAGGCGACATCACAAGCAGTCTAGTTGCGAAGAATTAACTTGAAGATATTAGAGAAAAACAAAAAGGTAGAACGGGGATATTTGGTGATAGCAAGTCAAGAATTGGGATTGCGAAGAACCCGGTCAGCTATGAAAGAACCAAGCATATAGCCATCAAGTACCATTTTATTCATGATGCATTTGAAAAAAGCTGAGATAGAGCTGAAGCATTGCAAGACAAATTTTTCACATGGCGGATATTTTTACTAAAGCTCTTTCCAAAGATAGGTTTCTGTGAGATATGATAATGAACTCATCTATAAACATGTAGTTATGTGTGTTGTCAAGGTGAAAAAAGCCGATAAACAATTAAGAAGTTTCAAGTTTCTCTAATCAAATACTTGTGTTTTTTAGCACTGTTGTAACATCTCTACACAATTATCCCAACAATCTCATATTCACTAGCAGAAAGAGAACATTTACATAAAAGTAACGGGTGAATATATATTACACAAATAATCGAAGGTATAGACCGTTCAAAATTACGTGTATTCACTTCATATATGTCGAATCCAACTCTCGATATGAAGATTTGACCATCAAACTCATTCAAACACTAAAGATTAGACGAGACCCCATTCCACTTCTATCATGATATCATCGTGGTCAGAATACCATGAATTTAGTGGCTTGAGTGCGACTTTCAGCCATATCATTATGGTACCGCCACTACTTCCAGTGCTTTAACCAGCACTTTATTACTCATATATTGCATCATTTAGGTTCACTTTTAACCACCAAGTTGTTTTTCCATTACAAGAAAATTGCATTGGTAACCAAAAAAAATGTTTTCAGTTTTACTACCCAGAGCGCATGTATATTATGTCTCAGAGACTCTCCAGGCCATCAGCAAAGATGGTAGCAAAAGCATCCATTTCAAGCTCGGGGAAGGACAGGCCAATCTCCATATACCCACCTTCCGAGTCTTTGCCATCGTTCAACGAGAAACAGCCTTCAAAGTTGTCTATCGATACGATTTCACTCTTTATTGGTCTCCCCCACCCAAAATCCACGCCATAGAAGCTGAACTTGGGTGACCCTACAACCGAAACCACGGGCTCATCATTCGCTTTTATACGGCCAAAATCCACCATCCAATTCTCGAAACCCTTCAGCACATCCTCCCCTTTGTGTAGCTTCTTCCGAATCGCCTCGCCGATCATCTCTGCTGCAGTCGCCAGTCCATCCCCCATAACTAGTTCGCTAGTCTTTGCCGTCGCGAAAAAAGGGATCAAACAGTTTCCAAAGTAATTTGCGGGAGCGGGCGGATCAAGGCGGCCCCGACACTCGGCCGTCCAGAAAAAGTTTTCCACTCTTTCGTCCAACTCTTTTGCGCATTTTGCGCGTAACTTTGCAAAACAGATCCATACATAAGCGCACGCCACTGTGAAGGTGGATGCATAAGATAGCGTTGGTCTCAGTCCTAGTACCGCTTTCTTGAGTTTTTCGACATCCGATTTGGTAATAACAAATGTTGCTCGAACCTTGTGAATGTATGGAGTTTCTACGTACTTGATATCCCCAATTTGTTTCCAAAGTATTTCCTCTAGTCCATTTCTGTCTCCAATCACTTTTCTATCCAAAAAGGGAGGCAATGATTTATTGGCTTCTCCTTCGAACTTGGTGAGCGAAGCAAATGACGCGATGCAATTTATCAAGGCGCTCGCGTCTCCCGTGATGTGGTGCATTGTAAACCCAACGCACATGCCCGCGTCTGGGAACAGCGTGAACTTAACAGCTAGAAGTGGGACGACCACGGTGTCGTCTACATTCGAAACCTGCGGCAGTTGCGGCACAAGAGGATAAAACTTACTTGTGTGTCGTGCTTGGTTGCGCGTTAGGTACTTGAAATCCCCGCTAGAATCTTCAGCAAAGGTTACTGAGACCGAGTCACCATTTAGGTATCGAATGATTGGTTTTCTAGCAGGACTAGAATTTGGAAATATTATCAAGTTGCCTGCTAGTGGGAAAAACTGTTTCAGAGTGACTGAGAGCGAGTGTTTAAGTTTGGGAATGAGGGTTTCAGTGAAGTATATCTTGGACTGTGGGAACTCGTAGAAGAGAAGGTGCTTGACCGGCGGCAATGATAACCATGGTACGTCGAAGAAGGTGAGGGGAAGTGACTTTTCGAGTAGTTCTGGCTCGTCGGTCGGCTGTGGTCCAACTCGGCATTGCTCAAACACGGTCACCTTTGTGGAAGCCATTGGAAGTTCTCTATAAATTGGTCCCTGCCAAATGATGGGAGCATGCAGTTAATTAGTCGAAGTCAGAACAAATTGCTTGCGTTGATGTTTGACTCTGAATGAATACTTGCATCGAAAGTTGCTTCATTTATCATTGAAACAATGTAGCAATCAATTGACTGATTTGGCTATGGATTTGGACTTAACCAAAGAGTGACTTAGGAGCTTAATTAAGATAAAGATGGTGTTAGGAAACCAATATATAGGCACCCACATCGGGATCAAAACAGTTTAGTACGTATTATGCACATTAAAGGACAAATTAAATTGTACAAAAAAAAGGACAAATTAAACTTTTGCAGTACTTGTGAATGACGTTAAATGTATTGTATCCATTCACGTTATTTCGTGACTCTGTGTACTAAAAGAAAAAACAGAATAGACCAATGATAACTGAAGTAGTAGCCAAACTTTTTCCAGCGTGATAACGACAAAGTTAGATCATCGGTGTAATAGTGTTAAAGAGTCACATATGCAATACTAAACAACAAATATATACCTTATTGCTCCTCTTTAAGAAAAAGAGTTGCTGAATTTCGTCTTAACTTTGGGTTTTTACCTGGAAGATATCGGCTTCAAAGAGCCTGGGGGGAAAGAAGAAAGCTTGAGTGGGAGAGAGGAATGTAATTGAAATGGTTAGAAAATGACGAGGGCAGGGGTTCCTTTTATAGGCCCATTGAAGGAGTATAGACTGTAGAGAAAAGTAGTAAATGGACTACAGAGAAAAGTAGTAAAAAGTTGCTATATGGGCGTCAAAGAAAACAGGTCATCTATTGGATGAAAGTTTCAGTAAAATATTTGACAGTTCAACGTTGTAGCTTACACATTTGACCAAAAGGATTACTACCCGATTATCTTTTGTTTTTATTTTTTTTTTAATGTTTCAATAGTTCGGTCCATTCTCCTTCAAAATGTATGCTATGTGCAACAACCTTATCAGAAGCATATGGTAAGAAATGAACCAAAGAATATACAACACTAAAATCAAGCCTTATGATGGAGTGATCAACAGTAGATTTAGCGCAGAGTCGTCAATTGGCCATCTAGCCCGGGAAGCAATTAGGAAACCAAGAATTAGGCATATATGGAGAATCCCTAATCTGAGTACTGCGCACACGCGCGCGCGCGCGCACACACACACATAAGTCTTGCCAAAAAGGACCATGTGAGGTCTCTATACCAAGTCTCCTCCAAAATGAAATCTTAGAAAAGAAGAACATATCGTCCAATCAAAGTGTCAAGTTTCAAAGTCGAGTTTTTACCGAAAAAAAAGTTTCAAAGTCTAAAAGTAATTTGTCTTCTCAAATGTATTTGAATGGATTTAAACCAAACTATTGGGACCCACAACATGGGTATTTACCAAATCTATCGTGCGGTTGGTGGATTATTATTTTTATTATTATTACCAGATAAAATGAGAGAGAAGATAACATCAGTAGTTGATGGCAAATTTATTTACCAAAAGAAATGGGTTATTTTTGTTGTGTGAACTCTTTGCAAAAGGTTGGCGGCTCATCGAAATTGACCAGGCTCCAAAGTCAAGGCACACGGGTGATTTGAGACTTGGCCTTTTAGTGCCTTTTTGGGCACTGGGCCAGAAAAGAAGAACGTACCAACCACTTGTGTCTGCCAATGAAGTAATAGTTATTCAAGTCAGCGAGCCGATGATACTAGAAGTAAGACTGACTTTCAAATAGTTGGGTAAATTAATAAGTTGTTTAGCCTCATCCGTTGTCTTCATTTTAACTAGAAGTCAAGGGTTGAATATGTTAACACGTTGTCACGCAAAAAAGAACGAAAAGGATAAATGCAAAAAATTTTCCTAAAAGTCTACTTCGGTAAGAACGCATGTCGGTACGTACTGAGTGCCGGTAAAATAACGACTTATGATCAAATACATATTTTTAAATTTTGTGAAATCAAATATATGAGTCATGAACTTAAGCTTTCTAGGTGCGACAACAAAAGGTCATAACAATTGATCTTCGAGCTTCTCAATAAAACGGCTTTTTTAGTGATTCCAAAGAACAGTTCAATAGATATGAATTAAGTGTAATCATTAATTATTCCTATTATCGAGAAAGTATAGTTTGATGTTCCTACCATGTAACCTACTACACAAATATTTTTAGATTTAGTGTTTTCCTTTTCATCCATAGCCACACCCTTTTCCCTTTTGTTGTTGCAAAGCAAAAGAGGAAACAATGGTTTCCGGACCAAAAGCTGGCGGTTTATGAGCATTCCTGTTACAATCATCTTCATCCTTTGAAGACTTTTTGATGTGCTTTCCTATTACGCTAGATATTTGGTAAGTGAGACAAACCATGTATATGTCACACTTGTTCCTAAAAGGAAAGATGCAAGTTTTCCATATAATTTTGGGCCGATCAATGTTTGCAACACAGTCTATAAGATTATCTCTAACGTCCTTGCTAACCAAGTGAAAGCGACACTCTTATATTACAGTTTTAAAATGCACTTGTGGTTAGACAATCAATTTTTAACAACATTTTGACATTTCAAGAACTCTCAACAACTAACCCAAAAAAAAAAAAAAAAGAACTCACAAACATCATTTGAACTCAAAGATTTGGTTGGGTGGGGAATGCAATACTAAAAATTAAAATGAGTACAACTCATGATCGTGTTCGTTGAGAATTTTTGGAATTGACTAGGAGGAATGGATTAGACTTATCTAGTAATATGTCACAACTGTATCTTATTCACTACTCATCACCCCGTCAGAGAGAATTAATCTACGTGTGACCTTCTACAAGGATCCTCCTTTATGCTATCCTTTCATTCCTTACCCACAAATCTCTTTTGCATCTCTTATTGAGACTCGGAGTCATGGAACTGTTCAGGGTATCAGGTTTGCTACTACGGTTCCAACATTCAACCATCTTCAGTTTGCAAATGACTCTTCGTTGTTTTTCTATGTGGACCAAGAGAGTTATGATAGTTTAACAACTTCTTGGATCGTTACTGGGAAATTCGATACAACTCATCAACCTTGAAATATCTTCTACTTTGTGTAGTCCGAATACGCAGTTGGTTGTACCCGAGATCTCAAAAATAGCCATTAGGAGAATTTTGGAATACACATGGGAACTTCTTTAAATATTGTCACAAATTGCAAGGAATTTTTTTCGTTCTCTTATTGATCGTGTTCCAAAAAAATATTCAAGGTAAAAATGGGTTATCGTTTAATAAAGCAGGTAGGAGCCACGCTGGTGGAAGTCAATTATCTCCTATTCACTCATTCATTTGCAATGCTTGCTGTTGGCCATTAACATGGGAATGAAGTGGCGATGATGGTGAATTGGTGGCGTGCGACAGAGGTGATGATGTTATGGTTAAGTTTTTTTAATGTAACTGCAATTAAATTAGAGGACATAAAATGCAACTCTCCATTTGAAAATTTGGTATCTTTCATTGAAGTTATGCTTTGTTGTTATCTTTGGCATTTGGATTTTAAACTCAACTTGAACTTGAGGAGTTCACTTTAACTCAATTTTTAAAAGGGTTCTTTCATAACTTAGTTAGAAACAAGTTGATTCATGTTCATCTATTAGATAGATGATCATATAATATTTATAAGTATAAAACAAATAAGAAGCGAACGAGAAACTTGAAGTTGAAGTTGGTGTTTCAACTAGAAGGGAAAAAACCCTTAGAGGTGGTGGAAGTGGCAAAGGGCCTCGAGGTCCCGGGTTCGATTCTCCATACCGACGTGCCATATTGAATTGCAGTTTTAAACATTACAAAAAAACTAGAAGGGAAAAGGGGAATCTCACATTGAGGAGTAAAGCAAATATTGCTTCCTTCTAACCTTTAGCTTTGGGTTAAGGGATAGGCCCCTTGGGATAAGTTGACTCTCGAGGAGGGAGGACCTAAATTGACCCAAGGTTTGCCACCCTATCCCAATCCGTGGCTGTGGCTTGGGCTTGAGCTCATCAGCTTTACTCATTTTGGAAAAAAAAAACCTTTTAAATAAGTAAATTTTATTTATTAAAATAATTTCTTTCCCAAAAAGTTATAACCTTTCAGCCAATAGTTGTAACCTTCAAAAGAGTTGCACCCGTTAGTGAAGAGTTTTCTTTCGATGTAGAAATACAATCTCCACGTCTGAAAAATAATGCCTTTGTTTTGGTTCGTCGCGTTTGCAAATTTAAAATGCTCTTATTTCCAGACGTTGCTGTCGTTATATCTTGAGAGACTTTCGTCGAGAGATTGTTAGCACCATTGCGAGACAGATAAAGTCTTAAGGGCAGTAAAATAAATTCACGCCTCGATCTTTCCTTTTGTTGTTCAGTATTTCTCCTGTGAGTGTTTTGTATAGTCCACATTTCTGATTATGTTGCTACTTGTTTTTGGAAACTTATACATTCTGCATATTCAATATTTTAGTCACTTGATTATTTTGTACAAGTATACACAGTATTTTACCAAAAAACTTAAGACTTTATCCTGGAATTTGTGTTACATGTGTTGAAATTTTGTTTTCAAAATTCGTTTTGTTATTTGATTATAGGGCAAATTACACTTATATCCCTGAGATTTGGGTATAATTACAGTCAAGGACAACGAGTTTCAAAATGTAACATTTCGTGACCAAACACTTTTTAAATGTATCAGCCGTGTCCATCTGTTAGGGTTCCATCAAAAAATTGTACTTTTTGTATGATGTCATCAACATGTATTTTTAAAATGACGATACTACCCCTTGTACTGTATATACTGAATATTTTTAAAAAAATTAAATTTAAATTTCAAGCCTTAATTTAAAGTCATAATTAGGATTTTATTGAAACCTTAATTTGTAAATTAAGATATTATTGAAACCCTAATTTGTAAATTAGGGTTTTCTTAAAACCCTAATTTGCAAATTAGGATTTTCCGGAAACCCTAATTTCCAAATTAGGGTTTTCCGGAAACCCTAATTTCCAAATTAGGGTTCCAAGAAAACCCTAATTTGCAAATTAGGTCCAATCCCTCACCGCCGGCAGTCCCCTTCCTTCCCCGCCGGCAGTCCCCTTCCCTCCCCGCCGGTAGTCCCATTCCCCTCCGGTAGCCCCTTCCCTCACCCCGACATGCTCTTCCCTCCCCACCGACAGCCCCATCCCTCACCCCGGCAGCCCCTTCCCTCACCCTGGCAGCCTCTTCCCTCCCCGCCGGCAGTCCCCTTCCCTCACCCCGGTAGCCCCCTTATCCTCCGGCAGATCCACCACCGGTGACGTCGCCGTCGCTCTTCCCCCTCCATCCTTTTTCTCCTCCCCCGCAGCAGGGGTGCGGCGATTGGGGGCTGTCCTTGACCCCGTTCATGCAAAAGTGACAGAAATGGGGTTGGGGGGATGGGGGCGCGGGAGGTGGGGGGTGCTGGGTGTGGGGAGAGGAAGAATAAACAATAAATTTAGTGGGTAATTTATTTTAAAGTCAGGGGCAATCAAGTCTTTTTGTCAAAACCGTTAAGTATTTTTGTATTCCGTTTGTCAATTGACATAAGTGTTACATTTTGAAACTTTGTGTCCTCGCGTGTAATTACCCCCAAACCTCAGGGATATAAGTGTAATTTGCCTTTGATTATATCAACTATTTTACTAAAAATATTTTCAGTTTCTCAATTTAATTTTAGTGTTCTTAGAATCTGTTGTTCTTAAAAATTAGTTTTACACTGGAATTCTATTTAAATGTAGTTATAATTTGTGATAGATATAGCAAATGACAACTAATGAAACCAATCTCGAAAGTGGACCGGTTAATCCCAATGCACAATATGGTGGCGGGACAGTGCCGCCTTGTGTAACACATGCTCATGGATCCATTGGACTTAGTGAGAAGCCAAAAAAGTTTAACGGAAAGGACTTCAAAAGGTGACAATAAAAGATGTTGTTCTATTTAATCACTTTGAACTTGGCAAGATTTTTGCAAGAGGATGCATTAGAACTTGGTGAGGATCCTGATAGGCAGAAAGTGGCTATTGTAGATGTTCGGAAGCATTCAAATTTTCTATGCAAGAATTATATTCTCAATGGTTCAAATAATGCATTATATAACGTGTACATTCCAATGAAAATGCGAAAGCATTGTGGAAATTTTTGGAAACGAAATACAATTCCGAAGATGTCGGCTCTAAGAAATTGGTTGTCGGGAAATTCCTTGATTTCAAGATGATAGATTCTAAGGCTGTTATAAGTCAAGTCCAAGAATTTCAACTTATTCTGCATGGCATTCATGCAGAAGGTATCGTGCTTGGAGAATCTTTTCAAGTGGCTGGATTAATTGAAAAATCACTCCCTACTTGAAAAGAATTCAAGAACTCTTTGAAGTACCACCGTAAGGATATGAAGCTTGAAAACTTGATTGTTAGGTTGAGGATTGAAGAAGATAATCGCCAGTCTGAGAAGAAAGTCAGAAATTAAAATTTAGAGGCCAAGGCAAATGTCGTCGAGAAAGGTCCATCAAAGAAAAGGAAACATTCCACTTTCAAATGGTCCAAATTGAGCAAGCGGCTCACATTCCAATGGCGGTGAGAAAAAGAGGAAGTTCAATAGGAATTGCTATGTGTGCGACAAACCAAGCCATTGTGCTAAGGATTGTTACAGTCGCAATAATAAAGGAAACTCAAAGAAGGGAAAGCATTCTCAAGCCAAGTAACTGAAGTTATAAAAATCACCAAAGACGTTGCATATTTGTGTTTATCTGCGGTGGAAGCTAAAGTCAATTTGGTTCGAAATCCCAAAGAGTGGTAGGTAGACACAGATGCTCCTCGACATGTGTGCTCCGAGCATAATATGTTTACTACATATCAGAGTGCCAACAACGAGAATCTATTCATGAAAAATTCTTCCTCATCAAAGGTGCAAAGAATGGAAAAAATTAATCTTGAAGATGACATTAGGGAAAGAGTTTGAGTCTCAACAATGTTCTTCATATGTCAGACATTCGAAAGAATCTAATTTCTGGCTCATTGATGAGTAAAAATGGTTTTAAGCTAGTGTTTGTACTCACTAAAAGTGGTATGTTTTTAGGAAAATGGTATTTTTGTGATTCTCTGTTTCAGTTGAACGTAATGATCATCATACTAAAGCTGTAAAAAATTCCGAAGTTAATAATATATCTTCTTCTCCTTACTTGTTGGAATCTCCTAATTTTTGGCATAGTAGATTAGGTCAAGTGAATTATAGTTCCTTCTAAAAGCTTGTAAGAAATGGTATTTTTTTTGTGCCTAAAATGAATTTTGACTCACACAAAACATATGAATTTATGTTGAAGCAAAAATGGCAAAAAAATCTTTCAAATTAGTTGAAAGAAGTACAAAACCTTTAATTCGGATTAATTTAATGCTACACCCCATACTTAGGGGTCAGTTGCACCCAGCACCCCGTAGTTCTAATTTTGGCACCGAACACCAAAATCTTTAAAATCTTCGTATTCAGCACCAAATGACGGTCAAATTGGCCTTTGACCATATGTCTGTTACTTTTTAAGGGGCAAATTTGTCTTTTTACCTGTTATATCTACCTTTCGTCCATGTCAGCTCCAAATGGCCCCAATAATTAACATCAGACCCTCTACGTCATTTCCTCACCATTTTTCTCTCCCAAACTATTCATCTTCCCAACCAATATCGAAACGTGCGGCCACCTCGTCCGACCGAAACCACTGCCTAACGAGCCATCGCCTTTGACCGAAGCCACTGCCCGGTGTGCCACCATCCCCGCCACCACACTCCCCATCATCACGACCCACCACAGTCAGCCACCCACGACCAGCCATAACTACCCACAACCACCAATCCCGAAACCCACGGTACCCCCTCCAATTGAATCACGGCCACCAACGCCTATCGTTGATTACCGCCGCCTCTGCCACAAATCCTTCACCCACGACCACCCACAACCACCAATCCCTCCCTCACCCACGGTCACCACCTCAAACCGAATGACGACCACCAATAAACGACGTTCGACCAACAGTGACCATTCCATGAGCCATTATCGCCTCCAATCGAACGACCATCAGACACTCCCTCTGCCTATCGCCGTAATCACAACATACCCAATCACCCCATCACGCGATCTATCCATCAATCTCCAGCGAGCCCAATCAGCCATTGCACAACATCATCACCATATAATCAGTGGTCCAAATCGAGGGTGAGAGTAACATGTTAGGCTAGGTGAAGAGGGCGTGGGGCCACGCTGGACGCCAAAGATCGTGACGACGCTAGAGGCGGGTTCTTAGTGCACGGTGGTTGGGAGCACTGAGAGAAATAGAGAAGAGAGAGATAGAAGATAGAGAGAGGAAAGAGAGAGAAAATGGGGAAGAGAGAAATGACGTTGGGCTTAGAGGGTTGGAGCTTACTAGGATTTCATGGATGAAAAGACAATTTTGCCCTTAAAAAATTAACAGACGTCTGGTCAAAAGTCATTTTGACCGTCAATTGGTGCTAGATACCAAGTTTTTAAAATTTTTGGTACTGGGTGCCAATTTTTGGTGTTAGGTGCCAATTTTAGAACTACGGGGTGCTGGGTGCAACTGACCCCTAAGTATAGGGTGTAGTGTAAAATTAATCCCTTTAATTCTAATTCATAGTGACGACATTTGTGACTTAAAGGTGGAACAATCTAGAGGAGGAAAAAAATATTTTACTACTTTCTACTAATGAATGGATGAGATTTTGCTCTATACATTTTCTTAGAAGCAAGATGAAGCCTTGGAAGCATTTATGTAATACAAAATTGAAGTTGAAAATCAATTTAGCAAAAAAATTAAAGTACTAAGAAGTGATAGATGAGGGGAATATGTTTTCTCTCTTGAGAAATATTATGCTGGTCATGGTATCATTCATGAAAGCATAACACCATATGGCCTCCGTCATATGAACTTGCTGAGCGAAAAAGGAAAATGATGAATACTTTGCTGATAAATTCTGGATTACCGCATAACTTGTGGGGGAGGCAGTCTTAACTGCAAATCACATCCTTAATAAAGTACGCCACAAGAAGTTGCAAAAAACATCAAATGATTATGGAAAGGATGTTTTCCTTCTTTCAAATATCTCAAAGTGTGGGGGTTTCTAGTAGAGCTAGCAATCCTCCCTCCTAAAATGGTCAAAATAGACTTAAAACTTTTGATGGAATTTTTATTGGATATGCAAACGATAGTTTTGTGTATCGGTTTTTAGTGCATAAATCTAAAGTTCATGATATACGCCTCAACAATATAGAAGAGACAACGAGTGCACATTTCTTTGAAGAAATATTTCCTTATAGAATTGCACAAGAACATAGTTCTATGAAAAGAACTTGTGATACCCCAGAAATTACCGAAAATTAATCTAACCATGAGTTTGATTAATTAAGGGGTGTTATTTTTATTAAGTAGCAATATACTGGTGATGATTAAGTGTTAGGAAGCTAAATAAGGGGTTATTGTGGCCTTGGGGGTTAAACTGCAATTTCAAAAGTTAGGTGGGCAAAAATATAATTTTGAAAAATATGGTGAACGGGATACATATGCTATTAAGTAGCATCATTTTGATGATGAGTGGGTGTTAGGAAGTGAAAATCATCAAAATGAGGGATTAGGGTGATTTTGGGGTCAAGTGGTAATTTTCCAAAGTTGAGGGGCCAAAATGTAATTTTAGAAACTTGATGGGCCAAAGTGCAAATTTTGAAAATTTGCAAGAGGTGTCACGAATCTGGGGGAAAATAAGCCTGAAGTTGGCCACATCCTAGTTGATGTTAGGCTGACTAAGTTAAACAAATAATAAAATAAAGAATGGATGAAGTTGAATGAGGGAATTATAAAAGAAAGTTTGTGGGGTGAAAAATGGAATTAAGGGAAATTCGCGAATAGTAGCTGGGTGTGAACAGTACCCGTGAAGAACACAGAAACAGAGAAGAAAAATAGAGATGAAATAGAAGAAAAAGGGAGGAAAAAGAGGAGAAAGGAAGAAAGAAGAGAGGAAAGGGAGAAAAAAAGAACCTCAAATCAATTTGGGTATGATTGTGAACCCGAATTACGAAAATATTGTGAGAATTGAATTGAAATATTGGTAGAATGAATATTGCATGTATATATATACATATGGGTCTCAGATGTACATTTGCAAACGGGGATGAAGAAGAATTGAGATGATTCTTGTTGTTAATCGTATATACGGGAGCTTAAAATGAAAGAGGAAGAGAAAGCAATCAAGATCCCATGATTTCGCATGATCCAGTGTGCGTGGGTGTGCGTTTTCCGAAGTGTTCTTCAATTTGGTTCATGGGTTTGGATTCAATTGGTTTAATTGTGCGAAATTGATGTATAAAAATGAGTTTAGGGCATGAATTGGGTATATCATAATGTGTTTAAGTGATCTAGGATGAATTTGTGAGAAGTTCTTGCATGATTGTGGGATGTATATACCCCGGTATGTGACAGGTTGAAGGAGGAAGATGATGTGTGTGTGCGTGAAGGTGAACTAGTGTGTGTTGATGTGAATAGTGACTGTTTTTGTCACTAAATGTGGAAATTGAGTAATCAGTTTAAAATTTGAATTTTTAAAAATAGTTAGGGTCAGATTTAGCCAAAGTGAAAAAAGGAGACCCTAGTTATTTTTAGGAGACTTATATTGTGGAAACATTTCAGATTTTTCCAAGGTCTGGAAGGGGTTAACTAATGCGGGAATTTTGGAACTTTACAGTGAAATTCAAAATATCAAACTACCGCAGTTTTGCATGAAAATTTTACGAGGATCCTAAGATGATGAGAATTTTCATTTTCCAAAATTTCAGGTCATTCCGAAGTCATTTTCTATTTTTGGCCGAACGAACTTTCATGCGCTTGGTCCGGACAACGGTTCAGAATTTTTGAGTGAAAATTTTGAAAAATACTTTTTAGCTCAAAAATAATTTCAGGATACTTAAAATAGCATTTTAAAGCACTTTTGAGATTTTTCTAATACTGAGAACCCTCAAGGGCATTTTCGTAATTTGCCACAGGAGAGGGGTATTTTGGTAATTTTTTTGATAAAAGTTTTCGAAGGACATGTTAGTCTGAGAAGGGTTGTGAGATGTCTGAAAGGTTTTTTTGAAGTTGAGTTGGGGTTTTGTGGTGGTAATGAACCCTCAGGGGGTATTTTGGTAATTTGCAAGTTACTTCGGCTATACGCCAATGAGGTAAGGACAATGCGGTTCTCATATGTTAATTCATTATTTCGATTAGCATGCCATGTTGATGACGTGTTGTTAAATTCTTTTTGTTATGGTTAGTCATCGGTAGTCATTGTGACCGGTATACGCATATTTGAATTGTGCTGTTGAGGACGTAGGGTAGAATAAATTTCCTTAGTCCGCCATGTTGATAGAATTTAGTGAGGATTATGGGTGTCCCAGTATGCTATGATTCAATTCGATTAGCATACTTGAAGTTGATGATGGTGTTGTGTAGGGGTTATCGTGTGGTTGTTGTGAGATGCCGAGAGTTATTGATAGCCGATATCTCTTCTCTTTGAGAACACTATTCAGGACTTGTGGCAAACTTCTTCCGAGTCCACCCTGTCGTTGATAATGATGTTGTTGAGGTCGTTGCGTGTTGTTGTGAGATGTCGGCACTTATTGGTTGTCGACATTCCTCTTATGAACATTGTTGAGGGCTTGCGGTAATGTTCTCCCAAGTCCGTCATGTTAATGATGTTACGTTGAACTCTTGTTGTTAGGTCTGAACACCGGTTGATCTTTTGATCCGGTATTCCTTTTTTAGATGTGTTGTTGAGGACATAAGGTGAAAGAAATTTTCCCTTAGTCCGCCCCGTTGAAGAAGTTCTGCTGCTTCGTTGTAAGGTGGTTAGGGAAAGCACTTTATATGAGTTCCTTTCTTGTTGACAATGTCTCTTCTATTTATTGAGACTGAGATGAACATCCCATAAAATGGGACTTCAATATGAGAAGGATGGCCTATAAAATATGATCACTGGCCAAAGAGGTTGAATGTCCCTTGAGCAGAGTCTGTAGTGTCTGGTCGAGTCCTGTCTGTCGTGTCCATGTGCATTGCATTTGATTTTCTTTTGATGATGATGATTTTAATGATTTTCATTTCAATGATATTTGTCTTTACGACCTTGAATTTCGGGTTCTCTTGCATGGTCGATCAGTCAGTCAGTCTAGTCCATGAGAAGGTGGCAGTAATGTTGTTATGTTGGGCCTTAAAGCCGCTCAATCTAACGAAAGAAAAATTATTGTTTGACAAGTTATGTTGATGCTGAAATTTATTGACTACTCTTGATTCATTACTATCGTTGAGATGATTATTATTCCTCCGAGTCTTTTGAATCATTTGTACACGATACTCCTCGTGTTGTCTTTACTGGGCGATTTGCGCTCATTCCTTATGTTGTATTGTGCAGGCTATAAGGTTGATCAAGGAGAACCCTCTAGAAAAGGGAAAGGGAAGAGAAACAAGCTTGAAAAGTCTTCCGCTACAGTATGATGTATGTTTGTAAGAAAAAAATTTAAGGACGCATTTTGGAGTGTCTATTAACGATGTATGGGTATGAGGATGTAGTTGCTTATTCAGCACAGGGTTTTGAATGTGATTATGATCGATAACTCAGCCCGATGATGTCACCAGGGTTGATGGTGTCGCAAGTTGGTATTAGAGATTAGGCAAATGATTCTGTAGACTTTCGAAGTGTCTGATGGAAGGCTTAAGTTGTCGATGAGAGGAGTAGAAGAAGAACTTTGATGATTTGGCTGAACCAGGAAGATGGTTAGGATTTGTTGGCTAAGGTTGGTTAAGGCATATATATTGTGACCTTAAGATTCCTACTATTGCTGCAGGGAATGGAAGAAAGAGTTAATTAACTTTGTTGTAGAAGAGTGGTTTGAAGATAATAAGGTTGCATTGTCGGATCTCAGAAAATGATCCTGATGAGAAGGTAAACGAGATGGAATCAGGGTTGAAAGAACGGGATGAAGGTCCAGTAGGAAATGGATTTGTAGGAACTACAGGAGGATAGATGAGGTTGAACACTTTTATTGTGTGAACTTGCAATGAAGAAATGAGGAGCCGAGAGTGAGAATGAGTAGAGTTTTGATGGAATTTTGGAAGAGAAAATACTTTCAAGTGATGAGGAAAAAATGACTGATCGACAAGCCAGTTCAAGTCCCAAACTAACGATGTTAATTAAACGATAGAGAGGTTGAAAGTTGAATGAGAGGACAAGAAGTAAGTATCGAATTAGATACTAATTGAAAATTAGATACTAATTGAAATGATGGACACTAATATACAGATTGTCTAAAAGGTATGGCAGATTTTTTATGACTACCCGTCTCATAGGGTTTTATCCAAGGGTGTGTAACAAGGGATTCTAAGTAAGATTCATTAAAGCCTAAAATTGTTGAAGAAAGGTTATGGCTTCTCAGAGGTTGATAGGGTGTATGGGTAGGGGTGGAGTCCGCTTGTTATTAAGAAGGAGAAGGGTGATGGGGAACTAGTATTATTTACATACTATTATAGAAAAAAGGGTGTTTAGTGATGAACACCATTAGCTGTTTGAGCGTGAAGGTTAATATTATGGTGTTTAATTTTAATTATCGTGTTACTCCTTCCTCAGAAAGAAAGAGGGGGTTCCCAATTGAGAGGGACCATCAATAGAAGTTGTTAGCCCTATGGTTGGATAACCTAGGTTTACATCTTGTTTTGATGAAAACTACATATTGATTATGTTCTAATGTGTGCTTTGAGTGTATTCTTAGTAGATATACATGCACACTCATGAAGACACATTTGAGAAGTTGGATAGATGGATTAAAGCCAAAGGAGATTAAAAGCTATAGTGGACATGCTATGGAAGCTTCATCAAGTCCAATGTCAAAGAGCAAGAAAGAATGCATAGGCTAAGTTATTATTGATTGATCTTTACAATTATGTAACTAGCCTTGGTTTGATGCTTGGATTGATGACTATGACCTAAAAATACCTTAGGACACCTTGTGCATTGCATGTGAGTTCATAATCATTCACACAAGCGTGGTTCTTGAAAATGAGTGAACTTTGGAGCTTACTCAGATTTTCTCAAAAATGTTTACAGTGCTAATCTTTTCATATCTTGATAAAAATTTTCATTAGCTTTCCAACGCAAAAAATGGTACCTCAATCCGATTTTTTTTCTAGAGAAAGTTATGCCCAAAATATGAAAGGGGGTTCCGTGAGGCAGCCGATAGGCAGTAGGGTAATACAGTCGACTGCATTCCAATACAGTCGACTGCATTGGTCAAAATTCAGTTCCAACGGCTATTTTCGAGGACAAAACTCCAACGACTATTTTAGAGGGATTACAGTCGACTGCATTGGGTTACAGTCGACTGCAATGGCAGTTTTGCCCATATTATGCCTATAACGGCTATATTTCATTTGCTCTCTATATAAATGATTTGGGGCTTCATCATACACTATGGAAACCACATTCTAAGCCTTCATTCATTAGAGAAACATCAAGGCTCATAGATTAACCTTATCTCTCTTCATCTTCATGATTTTACATCATTAAAGAGAGCATCTTTGTGAACAATTCTTTGATTGAGAGTGAGCATCCTTCAAGTCATCAATTCTCTCATCTCTCTATTGCACTAGAGCTTCATTTGTACTCATTTCCTTTCAAGAGAGTTTCTTTGTACACATTTGATCTTTGTAAAAGGATTGTGATCAAGGCTTGAGTTTGTCAAGTCTTGGGTGAGGTTTGTGGATTCAAGGCTTGTGCTTGGTGTGGGGATATCACCAAGTGTTGTAAGGGTTTTGGTCTTGACCCGGAAGAAGATTGTTGCTAGTGGATTCTAGTGCTCTTGCAAGGGGCTTCCTTGAAGAGGTGGACGTAGGCTTGAGGGTAGTTCAAGCCGAACCATTTAAATCTCATTATCAAGTATCTCTAACTCAATCTCTTTACTTATTGCTCTACAATTGCTTGAGATTGTGTAGTTAGCATCTTCATTGAAGTATTACTTGGTTTGATTGAGTTTTATGATTGTTGCTTAGTTTAAATTCCCCGTTACATTTCAAAAACCCTATTCACCTCCCTCTAAGGTTATTTTATTCGTTTCAGAAATGATTATGGTGAATGTCGTGGATGTAGGTGGAAGAAATAAGCAAGAAGTATATTAGGTCAGGAAGACCTTAAGAAAGAGCTAGTGAGACTTCTACAAAAGATCATTGGAGTTCTAAAAGTACAACCGGTGGCTACTATTATGACAACCCCTGTAAAAGGTAGAAAATGGTGTAGGTTTTGAGACTGTCAGGATGCCCACCCAAGTGAAATCCCACAGGAGAGAAATGGTCCTGTTTGGATATCTACATGAATTTGAGAGATGGAGAAGATAGTTGAAATAACAAGATGTGAGAAAACGTCAAAAAGATGATTGTTGCTAGTCATATGTACAAGATGAGTTTCAAGTTATTGAGGATGGGCATGAACGAGTTGAGAAGAGTAGCTTATTTGGCCTGCGTTACCCGGAATAGGTACATGTAACATGTTGATGATAAATATTTTTGCTTAAATTGCTGAGTAAGTTGGAAACACGTTTCTCATTCTAAGTGGAAGGATAGAAAGGCGGAAAAGTATATTAGGGATTCTGGTAAGCTAGCCTACCATTATCCCTTATCAAATGGTGGTAGAAAAGTTTGAAAGGCGGAACCAATTAATAAAATTTTGAAAATAATCCTCAAAAGACAGGTAAGGAAGTTCTATTGGGGAATTTCTACGGAAGTAGTATAGACAACATGCAATGAGGCAGATAATAAAGATGTCTAAAAAAAAGAAAGAAAGAAGAAGAAAGGAGTGAGGATGGAAAAGAGGTAGAATCCAAGACCGAAACTGGAGAAGTGGAAGGAACTGTAAGAAGTAAGTACATGATAAACAGTCCAGACGAAGTTCAGGACAAATAGGAGGAGATAGAAAATGTAGATGATGTGGATTGAGGCACGATGGTGTGAACTATGCAAAGGCAAGTAAAGCATGTCTTAAGTATGGGAGCAAGTCACTGAACTATGTTAAGATTAAGCAAAAAAGGCTGTTTCAAATGTCAACAGCCAGGGTATATTGACCGACGGAGGTACTCTAAAGGAGGGTGATGGTTATTGAAGTAAGAAGAAAGAAGGGGTTTATGAGACTATGTATGGGCTATCAGGAGCTGATTAAGATGACAGTCAAGAATAATTACTGATTGCCTGACCTAGCTAATATGTTGATCAATTGCTGGGTGCTAAGTGTTTTTTTTTCCTAAGACTGACCTTAGAACAGGTCATTACCGGTTAAGGAATAAGGAAGGATGAAGTTGTCAAGATTGTGTTTAGAAATAGAGACGGGCATTATAAATTTTTTGTGGTGCCAGGTGGATTAATTAAGGCCCATGTGGCAGTTAAAAATTCAAGGAATAAAGTCTTTTGAGAGTACTTGATTGTTGTGTCGTCGCCTTATTGGTGACCTTATGAATGATATTAAGAGGCAAAGAGGAGCTTGCGCAATGGAAAGTTTGGAAAATTTTAGGAAAGCTAAGTTGTATGTCAAATTCGAGGAATGTGAATTTTAAGGGTCAAATACACGTAGGTACCCTGGAACTACCACAAAGTCTCAATTTAGGGTCCCAAAGTTTAATTTTTACACATAAGAGCCTGTAACTCCAAATTTGCAACAAGTAAGGGCATCCGTCCACTTTCTTAACGATCCAAGCTTTTTCGTCCGGGGTATTTTTTGGTTTCCGTATTTGGGTGTTTCAAAAGCCGCCCACTCACGACCAACACCACCGGCAACACCATACGGCTACCATGCCGGCAACTGTCCCTGCCATCGCTCCCCCATCACCACAATCCACCGCCGACCAACGCCGTTCGGCGACCAACACCTCTCCCCCATCACCACGATCCACCCACGACCAATACCGCTCCCCTATCACCACGATCCATCGTCGACCAAAACTGTCTGGGGACCCCGCCGGTAGTGGCCCTGCCACCCCATTACCACGACCAACTGTCGGCCACAACCACAGCGGCACACTTTCGGCCGCCGGCCACCACCAATCATGCCAACCCACCAACAGCCACCACCGGCGAACTAAATCAATCCAGAGCCCGACAAACCCACGACCACCAATCGCCACAGATCCTTACCGGCAAACCCATGACCACCCAAAACCTTACCTGTAAACCCACGACCATTAAAACCTTACCTGCAATTTGGTTCTTTATTGTTCCACCACCGGTGAGACCCTCCGAAAACCACCACCCAACTGCTCAACACCCTCCGGCAAAGACCACCCACTGCTCACCGCCGGTTCGAATCCTACGCCAATTCCGTTCATTTTTCGTGATCTGCTTTGGCCTCCATTTTTTGCGATCTCCTTTGGCCAATCTAACTCATGTGTATTAAAGACCCATCTGAAACAAACTCACTCTCTCTCACAGTCTCTCTGTCTCACGATGAAACCCAAAAATGCCCCTGACGGAAAAGCTTGGATCGTTAAGAAAGTGGACGGATGCCCTTACTTGTTGCAAATTTGGAGTTACAGGCCCTTATGTGTAAAAATTAAACTTTGGGATCCTTAATTGAGACTTTGTGGTAGTTCCAGGGTACCTACGTGTATTTGACCCAAATTTTAACTAGGAAATCTGGATGTATGGGGTTAATGTGGAAGCATATTAGGAGATTCGGGAAAAGTAGAAAAGGTGACAAATGGGGATTGATAAAAGTCGGCGTATGAGATGAGTAGCTTCCTAAGGTCAGTCGGAGGCTACTAGAAAGTCATTGAGAATTTCTCTAAGATGCTCTATTAGGGAAAATTGACTGCGATGATTGTTACGCCAAGTTGATAAGAATGTGAATAACTCAAAATCAAAGTTCGAGTAAGGAGAAAATGAAGTAATAGTTTGTTTCACATGAAAATGCGACCAACGCATTTTAATTAAATCAAGGAAGCTTAAGGCCAAGATGAAAGGATGTAGAGATCCAGCGCGGATTAGAAATAAGTGAAACCAAAGTTTGTATCCCAATGTTTGACCTGCTAACAGGAAAAAAATTGTTAGACCCCTCATATTTAAATGCTTAAAATAATAATAATAATAAAAAAAAAAATTAGAGAGTTTGGGACGTAATGGGTATTTTGAAATCCTATTTGTTTTAGGAATATAAGAATTGTTCTTTTAGGTTATTGATAATTTACGCACTATATATATTCTTTAGGAACCCTAAGAGCACACCAAAATTCAGAAGAGCCTCCAAGGAATCCTTAGGAAGAGACTTCTTGGGATTTTGACAAATTGCTTGAGGTAAGAATTTAAATTGATTTTTGATTTGGGATTGTAGTAGTTTATGAATTCCGTTGTCATTAGAATTTGATTGGAACCTTTGGGTTTGTCAGTTTTTAGGCTTTTGATACAATTGAATTGAGGAAATCAAATTTGGGGTTTAATCACGATCAGAGGTAAGGGATTACTTTTTGAAAATCTGAATCAGCGTTGGATCGATCATCCGTTTAATGATTTAGTTGTATCAATTTTTGTGTCATCATCGTCGACCGAAAACTCCGCATGGTTGTTTTGATTTCAGTAATATCACTATGCACGGTTGAAATTTTCTGACGAATTGATATCTCGATTGTCGTGTAGCATTGTATAGTCTTGGCCAAATTTTTTTGATATCTCTGTCAGTCTAAACTTTCGTGCCAACACACTGCTTTATTCCCAATCCTTTGTCTAACGCCCCTGTACTGTGTTAAAGATAACTTACACATTATAATGGGTTGTCAAAGTCTAGACTCACCATTGAACCTATAGCTTGTAGGCTAGATGATGATTATTTTTAACCATTGTTCATTTTGTTAACAATCTGATTCTCACGTACTGTTGCTTTCTTCTCCTTTTTCTTTGTGTCAAGTCATCAAGGCTTTATGGCTATGTGTTCTCTCTTATTTTAATCATTCCAAATACAACCTACTCATCATCATAGATTTAGTTACCTTGAATCCAACTGTCCAATTCAGTTTTAAATGCTAAAGTACTGAAAACCCATCCATCTTCTTTGAATTTCAGCCGTGTAATATATCTATGCGGCACACCATGTGTCACTTTTTATTATTTATTTTTACTCGTTCTTTATTCGATCACTACAGACTTATACGAACATTAATTCGAGTCACACGAACGTCCTTGAATTCGTCTTTACGTCCTCCTTGATTTGTGTTTCAAATATAACCAAAAGATTTATTTGGTACTTTCGATAGAATTATGATACTCCACTTGAATTGTGGGTTATCTTTGCTTATGTCTTCGCCATATTGCATGGTGTAACTTATGACGACATTTAGCGCGAGCCTTAGGCCGCTAAGTGTATCCGACTATAAATTTGCATAATCTGGGCGACTTTTGATGTCTTGCCTAATTTATTGGATATATGTGTAGCGTGCTTGGTGATCCATGTCACAGTATATGTGACTTTTCTGTTTCTGATTTACCCACGTGGATTGAAACGTGGGCTAGCTCAGCGGGATGAGCTAGAGATCGCAATCTTATTTTTCTGAACCTGGTTCCACATGTCAGTGATGGCATGTGTGACCTTATTCTGAATGGCTCTCTAGTGTCAGTTTATGTATAAGAATACATTTTGAAATTTTGTCTTTCTACGAAACATATTTTGACAATTCTGGTTCGTATATGTTTTGTTAAAATTCTGTACGTCCGATCTTGTTTTCTCAGATATCTTTGTATCCCATTTTGATTGGTCCGTTGAGCAACCTTACTGGGCATTTGGCTCACCCCCTTATTATTTTACTTTCAGGTGATCAGTAGAGGGGATTGGAATACGGGCCTAGCAATTTGACTGAGAGCTAGCGGTTTAATCTCAGAGCTACTTTGATTATTTTTTTTTTAGAAATTATAATAAGAGGAAATATTTGGATTTCGATGTTTCATTTGGAACTCCTTGTAGGAGTAAATTCGGGATTAAATTACTGTTTTAGGCCTATTTGACATTTAATTGTATAAATTGGAGATTTTCTGATTAGATGCTCTGAATAACCTGTTTGGGAGACTTTTGGTAATTTGAGGTTTTCTGATTTTGTTTATTTGATATTAACGCTCCGAATATTCGGGGCGTTACAATTGGTATCAGAGCTGTAGGTTTAAAATCCTGTAGACTTATATGCTTAGGATCAGATAAGTTGTGAGATGGGTAGGATGGGTAGATTTAAGTTTATTGTCCTAGTCAGTATCTGATTCTAGTTTTTCTTTTGTAGTAATGGCAAGCAGTCGTAATAATAGGCGAGCCAACAATCGAAATGCGGAGCGTCAAAACGTCACAGAGAATGAGAATCCGCCAGATCTACTGACTATCATGGCAAATCAGCAAGCTCAGCTGACTCAGTTACTGGCGAACCAACAAGCTCAGCTAAATCAACAGAATCAGCCGAACCCGAATCCGAATCCTAACCACGGGCAGGCTCAGACTCGTAGCTTATTAGAGCAGTTTGACAAGAAGAACGTAGAACCTTTTGGAGGTACAGACGATCCGATTGTGGCAAAGAAATGGATTTCTCGACTTGAGAAAGTATTTAGGCCTATGGGTTGCACTGATGAGGAAAAGATAGAACTCACAGTGTATAAACTAGACGGGGAAGCAGACCACTGATGGAAAACTATTGAGGATAGTAAAACGGTGGGACAACGCGAAGCGATGACATGGGATCAGTTTAAGGACTTGTTCTTCGACCGCTATTTTCCTAGGAGTGTAAAAGAACAAATGTATCGTGATTTTCTTAACTTGAGGCAGGGGGAGAACGAGAGTGTTGCTGAGTATGAGGTCAAGTTTACACGGCTGTCTCGTTATGGTAAGCAGTTGGTTGCAAACGAGAAGGATAGAGTGCAGATGTTTACTTGGGGTCTCAAGCCTAGCACTAGGCAGCGCATTGTTCCGGTTCCAATAGACACGTACGTTCAGTGCGTTGACATTGCGAAGACTATCGAAGCTGAGGCTAGGGACTATAGAGAGAAGAAGGACGCCAAGGCAGGCAAGAGAGACCGTCCAGAAATATCCCAGCCACACACGGCACAAGGTGATGGAAAGCGCAGACAGACTTCTTCCTCGATTTCTTTTGGTCAGAGGGGCCAAGGTCAGAGACAGAGTCAGGGTCAGAGTAATTTCAGTAGGGGCTCTAGTCAGAACTTTGCTCAGAGGCCCCCATCTTCAGGTTCTGACCCTATTTGTCAGAGGTGCAATAAACGACATGGCAGCCAGAGTTGCCATTGGGATACAAGAGCATGCTTCAGGTGTGGCCAAAAGGGTCACCATATCAGAGATTGTCATATTCTAGCATCAGGGCAATCTGGGCCGCAGGGTTCTGTTGCAGGGAGTACAGCCTCGGGCCCAAGGCAGAGTACGAGTCAGTCAACTGGAGGGCAGAAACCTAGGACTACCGGTAGGGTGTTTAACATGACAGCTAAGGATGCATCAGGTTCGAAGGATGTGGTGGCAGGTACGATTCAGATTAACTCCATTGATGCGCATGTATTGTTTGACTCTGGTGCCACACACTCTTTAGTTTCTTTTTCGTTTGCACGCCGCCTTGGGGTTAAACCCCAGTCTCTTGACTGTGAGTTATCTGTGGGTACTCCTGTTGGGGATTCTGTGGTAGTTAAGTCAGTATTGAGGAATTGTAAGATCCACATTTGTGATAGGGACCTTCCTGGGGATCTAGTTCTTTTAGATATCCATGATTTTGACGTGATTTTGAGTATGGATTGGTTGGCATCCTATCATGCCTTAGTTGATTGCTTTGAGAAGCGAGTCCGTTTCTGTTTATTTGATTCATCTGAGTTTGAGTTTTGGGGTTCAAAGCCTAGCGGGTTGTCTATTATCTCAGCTATTTCGGCTCGTCGTATGCTTCGTAAGGGTTGTGAGGGTTACATTGCACACATCCTTGATACTAATCATGGAGGTGTTGAGATATCAGACATACCGGTAGTACGTGACTTTCCTAAGGTGTTTCCCGAGGAGTTGCCGGGAAAACCCATTGATCGTGAGATTGAATTCACGATTGATTTGGTGTCTGGTACGACACCTATTTCCAAGGCTCCATATCGAATGGCGCCTACAGAAATGAAAGAGTTAAAGGATCAGCTTCAAGAGCTACTTAATAGGGGGTTTATACGGCCTAGTGTTTCACCTTGGGGTGCCCCTGTCTTGTTTGTCAAGAAGAAGGATGGCACGTTGAGACTTTGCATTGACTACCGTGAGTTGAATAAGATCACCATACGTAACAAATACCCGTTGCCGCGTATAGATGATTTGTTTGACCAACTTCAGGGAGCGAGGTTTTTCTCAAAAATAGATCTACGTTCTGGATACCATCAGCTAAAAGTTAGGACAGAGGATGTGTCAAAGACAGTATTTAGGACTCGTTACGGTCATTACGAGTTCTTAGTGATGCCTTTCGGGTTGACTAATGCTCATGCTGCTTTTATGGATCTGATGAATCGTGTGTTTAGGCAGTATTTGGATAAGTTTGTTATTATTTTCATTGATGACATTTTGGTGTACTCTAAGTCAGAGGAGGAGCATATTGAGCACCTGAAAATTATCTTACAGACTTTGAAGGACAACCAGTTGTATGCAAAATTTAAGAAATGCGATTTTTGACTTGAGCAAGTTACATTTCTGGGACATGTGGTGTCTAAGGATGGAATAGCTGTTGACCCCTCTAAGATTGTGGCGGTGACTGATTGGCAGAGGCCTAACACTGTTACTGAAGTGAGAAGCTTTTTGGGATTGGCAGGTTACTACCGTCGATTTGTAGAAGGTTTTTCGAGAATAGCAATGCCTTTGACTCAGTTGACTAAGAAGAACACCCGATTTGTTTGGAGTGAGGAGTGTGAAGCTAGTTTTCAAGAACTGAAGAAGAGGTTGGTGTCTGCACCTGTATTAACCTTACCATCTGGTTTTGGAGGTTTTGTGATATATAGTGATGCCTCAAAGAGAGGCTTAGGTTGTGTTTTAATGCAGCATGGTAAGGTGATTGCCTATGCTTCTAGACAGCTTAAACCTTACGAGCAGAACTACCCCACCCATGATCTTGAGTTAGCAGCTATGATATTTGCTTTGAAGATATGGAGGCACTACTTGTATGGTGAGACCTGTGAGATATATACTGACCATAAAAGTCTTAAGTATATTTTCACCCAGAAGGAGCTGAACATGAGACAAAGGCATTGGTTGGAGCTTTTGAAAGACTATGACTGCACGATTCACTATCACCCGGGTAAGGCGAATGTTGTAGCCGACGCACTCAGCAGGAAGAGCACAGGAAACCTAGCAGCACTTATCACCTGTCAACCCCAATTATTAGAAGACATGAAGAACCTGGATTTGGAGACCAGATGGCAAGATGGTGGAGAGTACTTGGCTGCATTGCAGGTACAACCTACCTTGACTAACAGGATCAAGGAAGCTCAAGATGGAGATTCTGGTATAGTTCGTATTATCGAGAACATTAACAATGGAAAACAGTCTGAGTTCAGAGTTGATGAGCACGGTGTAGTTTGGTTCCATAAGAGACTTTGTGTACCGGCAGATATGTCCTTGAGGAGGGAATTATTGTCAGAGGCTCATAACTCTAGTTTCTCTATCCACCCAGGAGGAACAAAGATGTATCATGACCTTAAGGAACATTTTTGGTGGAGCGGCATGAAGTCGGATATAGCAGAATTTGTCTCTCATTGCTTGGTCTGTCAAAGAGTGAAGACAGAGCATCAGAAGCCTAGCGGACCACTTCAGCCACTTGAGATTCCGCAATGGAAGTGGGAGCATGTAACAACTGATTTTGTGGTAAGCTTACCAAGGACAGTTAAGGGTTTTGACACTATTTGGGTTATTGATGAAAAGTTGACAAAGTCTGCACATTTCCTTCCAATCCGAGCTACAGCACCATTATCTGAGCTAGTGAAAATATATATTGATGAGATAGTGAGATTACATGGAGTACCATTATCAATAGTGTCAGATCGAGATCCGCATTTTACTTCAAAATTCTGGAGGAGCTTCCAGAATTCCAGGGGTACCGATCTCTATTTTAGCACCGCTTACCACCCACAGACAGATGGGCAGTCTGAACGTACTATTCAGACACTAGAGGACATGTTGAGAGCTTCCACACTAGACCTCGATGGTAGCTGGTATAACCATTTACCTTTAGTTGAGTTTGCCTACAATAACAGCTATCAGGCAAGTATTAAGATGGCACCGTTTGAGGCATTGTATGGACAGAGGTGCAGAACTCCACTATGCTGGGATGAGGTAGGAGAGAGACGATTATTGGGACCAGAGTTGGTACAGTTGACTACTCAAAAAGTTGATTTGATTCGGGAACGTCTCAAAGCAGCTCAGGGCAGACAGCGTAGTTATACATCTCACCGTCGTCGCGAACTTGAATTTGAGGTGGGCGATCACGTGTTTTTGAGAGTTTCACCTTGGAAGGCAGGAAGGGGGTGATGCATTTCGGTAAGAAGGGCAAGCTTAGCCCTAGATTTGTTGGGCCATTCGAGATTTTAGAGAGGATCGGTCCCGTGGCTTACAGAGTTGCACTGTCGCCAGAGCTTTCACACATTCATAATGTTTTCCATGTTTCGAATATGAGGAGGTACGTTTATGATCCGACGCACATTGTGCCGTATGAGCCTTTATCAGTACAGGAGAACCTTTCCTACGAAGAGCAACCAGTTGAGATTCTTGACCGTCGTGATCAGGTGTTAAGGACGAAAGTCATTCCCTTAGTTAAGGTTTTATGGCAGAACCATGAAATTGAGGAGGCTACTTGGGAATCTGAAGAATATATGCGACGTACTTATCCGCACCTTTTTGGCACCTCAGGTACATTTTGATTCCGAGGACGGATTTTTATTTAGGGGGGGATGATGTTAGACCCCTCATATTTAAATGCTTAAATAATAATAATAATAATAATAAAATTAGAGAGTTTGGGACGTAATGGGTATTTTGAAATTCTATTTGTTTTAAGAATATAAGAATTGTTCTTTTAGGTTATTGATAATTTACGCACTATATATTCTTTAGGAACCCTAAGAGCACACCAAAATTCAGAAGAGCCTCCAATGAATCCTTAGGAAGAGACTTCTTGGGATTTTGACAAATTGCTTGAGGTAAGAATTTAAATTGATTTTTGATTTGGGATTGTAGTAGTTTATGAATTTCGTTGTCATTAGAATTTGATTGGAACCTTTGGGTTTGTCAATTTTTAGGCCTTTGATACAATTGAATTGAGGAAATCAAATTTTGGGTTTAATCACGATCAGAGGTAAGGGATTACTTTTTTAAAATCTGAATCGGCGTTGGATCGATCATCCGTTTAATGATTTAGTTGTATCAATTTTTGTGTCATCATCGTCGACTGAAAACTCCGCATGGTTGTTTTGATTTCAGTAATATCACTATGTACGGTTGAAATTTTCTGACGAATTGATATCTCGATTGTCATGTAGCATTGTATAGTCCTGGCCAAATTTTTTTGATATCTCTGTCAGTCTAAACTTTCGTGCCAACACACTGCTTTACTCCCAATCCTTTGTCTAACGCCCCTGTACTGTGTTAAAGATAACTTACACATTATAATGGGTTGTCAAAGTCTAGACTCACCATTGAACCTATAGCTTGTAGGCTAGATGATGATTATTTTTAGGGATAATATCATTTTACTCCCCTGAACTATCCCCGTTTTGTTATTTTGGTCCCTGCATTTTAAAATTCGTTAAATCAGTCCCTGTACTTTGTGCCGTCATCAATTTAGTCCCTCCCGTTAGCATTTCTGTTAAATAATGAAAAAATATGGGATAATACCATTTTAGTCCCTGAACTATCCCCGATTTTTTATTTTGGTCCCTGTACTTTAAAGTTCGTTAAATCAGTCCATTTACTTTGCATCGTCATTAATTTAGTCCCTCCGTTAGCATTTCTGTTAAAACTCGGGGGTATTTTAGTCAAATAATGAAAAAATATTTCATATATCTTCCATTTCTGCCGTCCCCCAACCCACACCACACCCCCCCTAACCGCCTTTCCACCATTGCTACCACCACCATAAATCAACCATCACCACCAGCTGTTCGATCACCACCATTCTCAGCCACAAGAAGACATGTTCATCATACCTGCCATTAACCCCCCATTCTTCTTCCCCCACATCTGCTGCGACCACCGTAAATCAACCATCACCGCTTCTGCCTTTTCTTTAGCAATTGGTGGAATGCATAAGCCCTCCATAGAGATGGGTGACCTTTCTGGGTTTCCTTTGCAGATTCTTGTCATTTTTCGTTACAGATCTGAGAATGGAAGGAATTGGGTGGGCTTCCTAGTTTCCTTTGCTGTAATTGAGGTGTTGGTGTTGAGAGGGAGGAGGAAGGGTATGTTAAATCAGGTAAGAGATGTTCCATGTGGTGAGTCATATGTAATTGTAGTGGAAGATGATTGATGGGTTTAGTTTTAAAGGGATGAAATTTGGAGTTCATGATTTTGGTGGTGGCTGCTAGGATGGAGAAGAGAGGGAGGAAAGGAAGATGGGGAAGGGAGAAGAGAGAGAAATGTAAGGGGGAGAGGTTGAGGACTATAAGGTTAGGGCTTGACAGAAATATCCCTAAATTTATAACAGAAATGCTAACGGAGGGACTAAATTAATGACGATGCAAAGTACATGAACTGATTTAACGAACTTTAAAGTACAGGGACTAAAATAAAAAAGTGGGGATAGTTCAGGGACTAAAATGGTATTATCCCATATTTTTTCATTATTTAACAGAAATGCTAACGGGAGGGACTAAATTGATGACGGCACAAAGTACAGGGACTGATTTAACGAATTTTAAAATGCAGGGACCAAAATAACAAAACGGGGATAGTTCAGGGGAGTAAAATGATATTATCCCTTATTTTTAACCATTGTTCCTTTTGTTAACAATCTGATTCTCACGTACCGTTGCTTTCTTCCTCCTCTTTCTTTGTGCCAAGTCATCAAGGCCTTATGGCTATGTGTTCTCTCTTATTTTAATCATTCCAAATACAACCTACTCATCATCATAGATTTAGTTACCTTGAATCCAACTGTCCAATTCAGTTTTAAATGCTAAAGTACTGAGAACCCATCCCTCTTCTTTGAATTTCAGCCGTCTAATATATGTATGTGGCACACCATGTGTCACTTTTGATTATTTTTTTTATACTCGTTCTTTACTCGATCGCTACAGACTTATACGAACATTAATTCGAGTCACACAAACGTCCTTGAATTCGTCTTTACGTCCTCCTTGATTTGTGTTTCAAATATAACCAAAAGATTTATTTGGTACTTTCGATAGAATTATGATACTCCACTTGAATTGCGGGTTATCGTTGCTTATGTCTTCGCTATATTGCATGGTGTAACTTATGACGACATTTAGCGCGAGCCTTAGGCCGCTAAGTGTATCCGACTATAAATTTGCATAATCTGGGCGACTTTTGATGTCTTGCCTAATTTATTGGATATATGTGTAGCGTGCTTGGTGAGCCATGTCACAGTATATGTGACTTTTCTATTTCTGACTTACCCACGTGGATTGAAACATGGGCTAGCTCAGCGGGATGAGCTAGAGATCGCAATCTTATTTTTCTGAACCTGGTTCCACATGTCAGTGATGGCATGTGTGACCTTATTCTGAATGGCTCTCTAGTGTCAGTTTCTGTATGAGAATACATTTTGAAATTTTGTCTTTCTACGAAACATATTTTGACAATTCTGGTTCGTATATGTTTTGTTAAAATTCTGTACGTCCGATCTTGTTTTCTCAGATATCTTTGTATCCCATTTTGATTGGTCCGTTGAGCAACCTTACTGGGCATTTGGCTCACCCCCTTATTATTTTACTTTCAGGTGATCAGTAGAGGGGATTGGAATACGGGCCTAGCAATTTGACTGAGAGCTAGCGGTTTAATCTTAGAGCTACTTTGATTATTATTTTTTTTAGAAATTATAATAAGAGGAAATATTTGGATTTCGATGTTTCATTTGGAACTCCTTGTAGGAGTAAATTCGGGATTAAATTACTGTTTTAGGCCTATTTGACATTTAATTGTGTAAATTGGAGATTTTCTGATTAGATGCTCAGAAATAGAAAACAAGGTGATCAATATCCAAAAAAGAAATCTTACTGCGCAGAATTAGCAGAAAAGTTATGCTAACAAGAGGCGTAGGATGTTGGAGTTTGAAGTAGGTGACCTAGTAAATTTGTAAGTGTCACCGTGGAAAGGAGTCATGCGATTCGGGAAGTGGAGGAAGTTAATTCCGAGGTTCATCGGACCATTTAAAATCATGCCTAGGATTAAGAAGATAGCATACAAACTCGATCTACGTTCGGAATTGAGTTAATTACATAGTGTGCACCACGTGTCAATGTTGAGGAAGTATGATCCCAATTCTATGCATGGGATCTAGTTGGAACAAGTTAAAATTCAAGATAATATCTCGTAATAGGAGGCACCGACAAAGATGGCTGATAAGAAAGAACATGTTTTACATGAATGTTGGTGGTCAAAGTTGATTAGGGAAAATCATGCGGTCAAGGAGGTTACCTCGAAACCCGAAGCGCTAATGCGGTAATAATGTCCGCACCTAGTTGCAGAATGAGGTTTGTCCCTATTTCGAGGACGGAATTTATTTAAGGGGGGGAGGGTGTGATACCCCGGAAATTACCGAAAATTAATCTAACCGTGAGTTTGATTAATTAAGGGGTGTTATTTTTATTAACTAGCAATATGCTGGTGATGATTAAGTGTTAGGAAGTTAAATAAGGGGTTAGCGTGGCCTTGGGGGTTAAAATGCAATTTGAAAAGTTAGGGGGCAAAAATGTAATTTTGGAAAATATGGTGAACGGGATGCATATGCTATTAAGTAGTGTCATTTTGATGATGAGTGGGTGTTAGGAAGTGAAAATCATCAAAATGAGGGGTTAGGGTGATTTTGGGGTCAAGTGATAATTTTTCAAAGTTGAGGGGCCAAAATGTAATTTTAGAAACTTGAGGGGCCAAAGTGCAAATTTTAAAAATTTGCAAGAGGGGTCACGAATCTGGGGGAAAATAAGCCTGAAGTTGGCCACATCCTAGTTAATGTTAGGTTGACTAAGTTAAACAAATAATAAAATAAAGAATGGATGAAGTTGAATGATGGAATTATAAAACAAAGTTTGTGGGGGTGAAAAGTGGAATTAAGGGAAACTCGTGAATAGTAGCTGGGCGTGAACAGTACCCGTGAAGAACACAGAAATAGAGAAGAAAGAGAAGAAAAAGGGAGGAAAATAAGAAGAAAGGAAGAAAGAAGAGAGGAAAGGGAGAAAGAAAGAACCTCAAATCCATTTAGGTATGATTGTGTACCCTAATTGCGAAAGTATTGTGAGAATTGAATTGAAATATTGGTTGAATGAATATCGCATGTATATATATACATATGGGTTTCGGATGTACATTTGCAAACGAGGATGGGGAAGAATTAAGATGATTCTTGTTGTTAATCGTAAATACAGGAGCTTAAAATGAAAGAGGAAGAGAAAGTAATCAAGATCCCATGATTTCGCATGATCCAGTGTGCGTGGGTGTGCATTTTCAGAAGTTTTCTTCAATTTGGTTCATGGGTTTGGATTCAATTGGTTTATGTGTGCGAAATTGATGCATAAAAATGAGTTTAGGGCATGCATTAGGTATATGCCAATGAGGTAAGGACAATGCGGTTCTCATATCCTAATTCATTGTTTCGATGAGCATGCCATGTTGATGACGTGTTGTTGCATTCTTGTTGTTATGATTAGTCACCGCAAGTCATTATGACCGGTATACGCATATTTGAATTATGATGTTAAGGACGTAGGGTAGAATAAATTCCCTTAGTCCGCCCTGTTGATAGAATTTAGTGAGGATGATGGGTGTCCCAGTATGCTATGATTTGATTCGATTAGCATACTTGAAGTTGATGATGGTGTTGTGTAGGGGTTATCGTGTGGTTGTTGTGAGATCCCAATAGCTATTGGTAGCCAATATCTCTTCTCTTTGAGAACATTATTGAGGACTTGTGGCAAACTTTTCCCGAGTCCGCCCTGTCGTTGATGATGATGTTGTTGAGGTCGTTGTTGCGTGTTGTTGTGAGTTCGGCACTTATTGGTAGTCGACATTCCTCTTATGTAAGAACATTGTTGAGGACTTGCGGTAATCTTCTCCCAAGGTCACCATGTTGATGATGTTACGTTGAACTCTTGTTGTTAGGTCTGAACACCGGTTGATCTTTTGATCCAGTATTCCTTGTTGAGTTGTGTTGTTGAGGACATAAGGTGAAATAAATTTTTCCTTAGTCCGCCCCATTGAAGAAGTCATGATGCTTCGTTGTAAGGTGGTTAGGGAAAGCATTCTAGATGAGTTCCCTTCTTGTTGACAATGTCTCTTCTATTTATTGAGACTGAGATGAACATCCCGTAAAATGGGACATCAATATGAGGAGGATGGCTTATGAAATATGATCACTGGCCAAAGAAGATGAATGTCGCTCGAGCAAAGTCTGTAGTGTTTGGTCGAGTCCTGTCTGTCGTGTCCATGTGCATTGCATATGATTTTCTTTTGATGATGATGGTTTTAATGATTTGCGTTTCAATGATGTTTGTCTTTACGACCTTTGATTTCAGGTTCATTTGCATGGTCAGTCAGTCCAGTCCAGTCCATGAGGAGGTGGCAGTAATGTTGTTGTATTAGGCCTTAAAGCTGCTCAGTCTAACGAAAGAAAAATTATTGTTTGACAAGCTATGTTGATGCTGAAATTTATTGACTACTCTTGATTCATTGCTATCGTTGAGATGATTATTATTCCTTCAAGTCTTTTGAATCATTTGTACACGATACTCCTCGTGTTGTCTTTACTGGGCGATTTGCGCTCATTCCCCATGTTGTATTTTGCAGGCTATAAGGTTGATCAAGGAGAACCCTCTAGAAAAGGGAAGAGAAACAAGCTAGAAAAGTTGAGTAAGGGGATAAGTTGTGTGAGGTAAGACAAGCTCGAAATGGTGGGATAAAAATTGAGTTGTGAGATAGGTTGTTAAGAGTCCTACGACTACAATTGTTTATTAGGTTTTAAACATTCATGTTGTTTAAAGACCTGAATGTCTTCCGCTGCAGTATGATGTATGTTTGTAAGAAAAAATTTTAAGGACGCATTTTGGAGCGTCTATTAATGATGTATGAGTATGAGGATGTAGTTGCTCTGTATTCAGCATAGGGTTTCGAATGTGATTATGATCGATAACTCAGCCCGGTGATGTCACCAGGGTTGAGGGTGTCGCATAACTAATATGGACCAAGAGTCTATACAAGAAGAAGATGAACCAAGATGTAAGAAGAGAGCAAGAACATCTACATCCTTTGGTTTTGATTTTCTGAGATATTTGTTAGAAAATGAGCCTCTTACCTACAGTGAAGCTATGTCAAGTCCTGAAGCTACACATTATAAAGAGGCAATGAACAGTGAAATTGAATCCATCATGCGAAATCATACGTGGGAATTGGTTGATCTTCCTCCTGGAATAAACCCTTAGGTTGTAAATAGATTTTCAACAGAAAGATGAAAGTTGATGGACCAATCGAAAACTATAAGGCCAGGTTGGTTGTCAGGGATATAGATAAAAGGAAGGTCTTGATCACTTTGATAAACATTCACCAGTTACTAGAATAACATCTATTCGGATATTGATAGCTATAGCGGCTATTGATAATCTTGAGATACACCAAATTGATGTGAAAACTACCTTTTTAAATGAAGATCTAAATGAAAAAATCTATATAGAGAGCAATCTGAGGCGTTTGTAGCTCCTAATCAAAAGAGGAAGGTGTATAAGCTTTTTGAGTCACTTTATGGACTAAAATAGGCTCCAAAACAATGGCATGAAAAGTTTGATAAAATCATGATTGAAAATGACTTTAGAATCAATGGATGTGATAAATGTTTTTACGTTAAAGGCCCTGAAATGAGATATGTCACTGTTTGTCTTTATGTAGATGACATGCTCATATTATTAACACAAGTCGTATTGATAACATGGTAACAATGATATTACAAAACAAAGCAGTAGTACAAATTAAATCTTTGCCAACTGACTAACAATAGCTATTGGAGTAAAAAGCAAACCCAATAATAATAGTTGCCATATTTATGCTTGAATAACTTTAGACAAAAGATAATTAAAATACATGATTGTCCATCAAAATGCTAAAGAATTATGTATAATGTAAGATGCTACTTAAAAGGGAAAAATGGGCGATTGTCTTATAAGATTGGTCCCAAACGATATGCGTTGTTCCATTGAGGTTATGACCAACTAAATCATTTGGGAAAAGGATTATCTCTAGATAGGATTTACGGAATTGAAACACTAGAAACATTGTAGGAACATCATTAGCAATAAAAATATTTAGTCCTTTTTGAAGTGATTTACTGAATAATACTTTTAGCGACGAAAGTTGCTGTTTGAGGATTAAATTTTTTTTTAATCCTAATTAGGTCTCCATATAATTAGTTGAATATTTTTCTATAGGAATGACACTTTCAATTCTTGAAGACATGTTGAATCTTTTGAAAAGGGAAAATACTTTTTGTAATGAATACTTGTGATGAATACCTTTAGCAGCAAAAAAAATGGATGATGTTCTCACAGTTTTTTATATGACTGTACCATAAAGCTTTATGGAGTTAGGTTCCATGTTGAAAGAAATAGGCGGTGCAAACTGTGACCATCCATCAATTCTAGTCCAAGTCGTATACTTATTGAAGAGTTTAATAGAGCAAGAGTGTAACACCCCGAACCTTGATGTTTAGCCCGTTAATTTTAACTTTAGCGACGATTTTCATACGCAGCATTTAGCGTCGATTTGCATGAACGAAACTTTATCGACAATCTTTAGTGACAAGTTTTAGGAACCATAAGTTGTAATTTAACGATTGCCATTATCATTGATATTTGATTGGGGTCTTTAGTGTTGATTAGTGTAAACGATATTTTTGGAAACCTTTAGCGACATGGGGTGTGATGAACAATTAATAAAATTAAAAGGGATTTCGTAAAAAAATAAAATTTAAGTTGGGACTGATGGATAAATAAAAGATTACAAAATCTGATTTTATTTAAAAAAAACAAATTTGCCAACTTTATAACTTTGGAAATAGGGAACAAATGAGAGGAATTAGGGAGTAATTCAGGCTTAGCTTAAGTGCAATTCAGTTACTACAATAGAGAGGAAAAACCTTATCTCATTCGGTTACAGACTATTTGGGGGGGGGGGGGGGGAGAGGGGGGGCTGTCGACAACGAACTCCAACAAACGGAACGCAATTTTTTTTAGTAAACCCTCTTACAAGTTTTTCGGTAGCTTTGTGAGTGTTATATACATGTGTTTGAGGCTACCGAAGCGTGTGAGTGAGGTGGCTGCTTACAATGTGAGAGAATTTTTTTTTTGGGGGAGGGGGGGGCAAAGGTTGGAGTGCATATTGCCCCTTTTAACCCCAAACGGTATTGTCAGTTATCATGGGTATTGTAAATTGATTTCATGCATAAGAGATATAGTGCACCAATTCGTTGACAAGAAGTTAAACATTGACATAATTGAGAACTGTAAAATTTAATTGTCAAACATGAGGGTGAACAAATCTCTGAGAAGAAAAAAAAAGAGCAATGGATAGTAAATAGGAGAATGATGCCGTTTGGTGGGGGGTGTTGGTGTGTGAACAAGTTTGTGTAGTGGTGAAATAAGAGAGGAGAAGGTGCAGCCATGAGGGTGTAAGTGTATGTGTGAAGAAGGATGAAGAAGAAAAGAAAAAATGGAAGTGGTGTTGCCATGAGTGGATTTTTGAGAATATTTATGTGTGTTATGTTGTGTGCGTGAAAGGAGTGGAAAGGTAAGTGGGCGTGACAGGTTGGTTTATATGTAATGAGGGTGTGCTTATGTATGTCTAATGAGGAAGAAAAGGGTGCTGCACGGCTGCCATATTAGGTGTAGTGTGTGCATGTAATAGGTTTTTGGGGTGTGGGTGTGGGTGTGTGATGGGTATTGAGTGTGTAGTGTAGGTCTATAAGTGGTGTAATGTGTCTGTAATGTGGGTGTGTATTTTTGAGCAAAGTGTGGGTGCATATCAGAGTAAGGGGAGGAAGAAGATGAAGTGGGAAAATTGGTTTATGCAGTCAGGGCGTGGCTGTAGGATATCGTGCAATTGTCATAAATTAACAAAATTTATAGAAAGTTTCTTAGAGTAGTATTAGAATTACTAGTAAAATTTCAGATTTTTCTGGAATCGTTTAGTATTTTAAATAATTTTTGTAATTTCAATTTTAAAAAAAAAATTATTTGGAGTCTTAAAATTCTTATTATATCTTGGAAAAATTACATTGACATTTTTATCATATAAAGAAGTTTCAGTTTCGTAAAGTTTAGAGTTGATTTGGTACCTTTATCCATTACGTATTTCAGTTAGCGAAATAGATGATTATAAATGGTTTCGATGGTTCTTTTAAAATTTTGAGTTCAATTCAGTATATTTCTTATACATTGTAAAGTTATTACAAAAATTATGGGACTTTGATTTGAGCTAGAAGTATTAATGTCTACTTTTGGGCTTTTTCTAGTATTTATTTTAATTCAAAAATATTTAAAAATTCAGATAATTCATATTTTAACTTGTTATACTGTTTTAAGTTATAAAAGCATTTTATGAGATTTTTATTGTAAATTTTGAGATGTGGTTAGGCTTTGGGGGTTGCGATAGAATTTCTGACTAGTTTCGGCCATTCGTGGGAACTGCTCTGAATTAGGTTATATTAAGAGTAGAATTGAATATCGTATAAGTAATTAATATTGGTCTTACTGGATTGTAATGTGGTCAGAATTACGATGCCCTAACTTAGGTCATTCTGAGGATCTCTGCCTTTTGGTTGAGAGTGTAGCTTAACTTCGAACCAAGATAAGCAATTCGATTGTCATTAAAAATGTCTGGGAACTGCCCATGAAACCCTAACTTGAACCTTAAAGCGTTAGTCTTTTAGTGCTCATCCGTTTTAACGATTCGATCATTGTACAACATTTTGAATTGTGTTTATTTCTTCTGAACATTAACACGAGATAGTAAATCTGAGGCGTTATAATGATAGTCTGTATTGTTGGTGTTATAAGGATGGCCAGTTCTGTTGGGTTGAAACTAGTACCTAAATGGACTAGTTATTGTACACATGCATATGCAGAGTGTATCTGAGCACTGCCGGGGTGGCTTTGCTAATCTTTACAGCTCATGTTCAATGTCATATGTTTTGTTTTACTGTATCTGAAATGTTTTGAAATATCTAATGATTTTGAAGGATTGAGTTGATATTCTTTCCTATATCTATATCGAAATGCTCTGGTTTTTATTTATAATCTTTTTTGAAATTGTTAGTTGACTTAAATGTAAAATCGCTTGAATCACATTCTTTTAATCCTTGATTGACCTTACTGGATTCTCAAAAAGTCACTCTTGTTCGACTTCCCTTACGCACGTGATAACCACGGGTGGAGCACTCCCATGACCAGCGGGGGGAGGGGCGCAAGGTTCCCCCCCCCCCCCCCAACCAAATTTTTTTTAGGAAATTCTTTTTTAATTTTCGAATAATGGACAATCATATTTAAAATATTTATGTTTTTGAGTTTTTGTGCCATCGACCGCCTTAATCCCTGTTTATCATGTTCCCTTACTCCATCTTTATTCTTCTAAATTTCAAATTTCATATCTTCATATTACAAAGAAATATGAATAGATCAAGATTGTTTTTTTTTCTTATTTTAAATGAGCAACCGTAGCACACGATGCGTGTACGAAAATAAATTAATAGTATAAATTTTGTTTTAAAAAAATTAAACATCAGATATACGTGTTTATTGTCATATTTAGTAAAATAAACCATAGATAACAGAAAAATAGGTTAGCCAAAATAAGTTAAAAAAATATTATTATCGTATCGAACTTGGCTTTTAAAGTTTTTTTTAACTATATTTTCTGATGAATTTTAACTTGTGAAAACTATTTTTTTATAGGTAGTTACAAATTAAGATTTTTATTTTGTCACTTTTTCAAAATTTTCTTAAAATGCTATTTGTCACCATTTTAGGTAGGTAGTTATGTAATTTCCACAAAAGTATTTACAAATTTACTCTTATTTTGGACACGTGTCGTCACCAGAATAACTTTCAGTGTAACACCTAAAGGGTAATACACCAAAAATGAAAAATGTGTTCTCATTATAAGTAGTATAGATTCTTACAATATGTTAACTTATAATCTGATCAACTTTCTTTTCTGATCGTCCCATAAAAATTACTCATTTTCAAATGAATAAAGATTTTGTAGGTACTTTTACATATTTACCCTTTTTAAACTTTTTAATTCTATTTTTCTCTCCACATTTAAATCTACATCAACTCATTTTCTCTCTCCTAGCCCACTTTCTTATACTTTTTTCTTTATTTCTCTCTCCACATCTAACACTCCACAATCCCATTTTCTCTCTCATGGCCCACTTTCTTCCCTTCCCATCTCTAAAGGATATAATGAAAAACACACAATATATCGTTTAAATTCTTAATCTGGGTAAAAAAAAAATATTGATCAAATTATGTGGGACGAAGTGAGTATGTGACTATTGTCCTCAATACAATTAGTAATTGTTGTTAACTAATCTTAGTAGTTTAAATAAATCACTATGAATAGGGAAATTATATGATTATTAGTCAAATTGAGCAATCTATATTGTACTTAACGTATTCAATATGACGTAATTCTTTTATGTTAGCCATCAAATTTTTATGACCTTTTTTGGTCTCCCCCGTTGCATTTCCTGGATCCACCTCAGGTGTTAACTAACAATAGGTTGCTTAAGTATGGACTAAAGTTGTAACGACTCGGTCCACGGTCCCACCACAGGGCATTGTTTCCTTCAAAAGGGTTAGCCAAGTAGGTACTTATGAGTTCATAGGCAGGGTCTTATAAGGCCAATCACAAACTCTCCCACAACCGTTGTGGGATATTACAATCTCCCCACCTTATTCTTTAGCGTCCTCACTAAGACTCAATCACACATAGCACATAATCTTCCTCTCTAGCCAATGTCGGATATACTAGCTCACCCTTCGTTGCCCCAACCATCCTTTTGATGTGGGATAAACTCGGGCTTACCTTTGTTTCCCCCAAACCATCGGCAACCCAACTGGACAGCCCAGCCCGAGCTTTCGAGAGTCGGTTCTGAAACCATCTGTAACGACCCCGTCCATGGCCCCACCACAGGGCATTGTCTCCCTCAAAAGGGCTATCCAAGTAGGTACTTATGAGTTCATAGACAGGGTCTTATAAGACCAATCACAAACTCTTCCACAACCGATATGGGATATTACAAGAGCTAAGTGAGGGAAATTTGAGTCAAGTTAGTATTAATCGTTAGAACCCCTGCGTGGGTAACTACTATTTAACTCGCTCTGTAGGGAGCTTAATCTCTTTTTATTTAACACTATATCTATTAATGAATTTGAGGGATATTGGTTAGAAGCTCTGATATAAGTGTTGAACGTTACTTTTTCGAATCAAGATTTTTATGAACTTGGTTATTCGAATTAAGCGAGTGAGTGTTTGTAGCGCTCCGGGAGTTCCGTATGTTAAAGCTCTGGATGTTTGGGTAATTACGAAAAGAGTAATGTTATAAAATAGAGACATAGAGCCTTGAGCTAGATGGGCCGAAAAAGAATGGGTGCGGCATGAACGGAGCCATAGTAGGCATGATATTGGAAAATAAAGAAAAATTAGTAGGCTAGAGTATTTCTTTTTTATCCGGTGAAGAGATACAATGTCACTTTTTAATTCGATCACGTGCGAGTGAATACTATGCTTTAATGTAAGGTTTTTCTCTTGCATTTACCCAATTTAAAATATGATTACTAGTAAGTTCGTGAATTAGAATTAAAATTCTAGTGATAGTCTGCTACGTTATGTCATGTTTCAGCAATCATATTTATATTGATCTTCTCTGAATTTTGATTGGTAAGGGTTTGATTGTCACATCTAAATTACTTTTGTTTCAATTGATTTAACGATTGTAAGGAATTCATTGACCCTCTACAACGTTAATTACATTTTTTATCATTATAATAAATGGATTATTTTTTCCTTTGTGCTTTTGATTATTGATGTTGATTCCTTATCTTTTTGTTGCTAGTATCTGTAGTAACTTCAAGAGTTTGTATTTTCTTTGTTCTTTGTCTAATTTTAATGTTATTATACATTTGAAAACCCTAAGCAGTACGTATTTCTTTGTTCTTTGTCTAATTATGTGTTTATCTAGAGTCCAAATGATTAATCATCAAACATATTTGAATATTTTTATACTTGTGTTTTTGACAATTGACGTTAGCAACTTCGACTGGCTCTATCTTCTTAGATGATGAAAACAGATTTGTCAAAATTAACTTTAATCATCAAAATAGATTTGATCATCGGTTTTTAGATGATCTCGGACAATCTGAAATTCTTAAATTCTTAAAGTGTCTTCTTTACATATTTGGTTTTAAGTTTTATCTGAATCCTTTTGTTTATTTGTCAAAATTAACTTTGAAAGTTATTTGTTAGTGCATATTTTTCTGTTCTTGACACTACAAATCAGAGCACTTCGATTTACTTTATTGTTCTTATTTCTCATTAGTAATTTTTGATTCTAGACATTTTTCCATCTTTAAATAAACCTCTTTAACTTTATAGTTTTATGTTTTATCAGCACCCTTATAATTTTGGGTCAAAACTGATTTTAAAAGTTACTTGTCAGTGTAGAAGTTGTTTTTAGAACTGCAAACCACTGTAGTTTTACTTGCTCTATTTTACTCGTTTCTTATTAGTTTTGATAATCTTAGACTATGAAAACTTTAACAAAAATCCTCTTCAACTGTTATTTTTTGAGTTTTAAAAGAATATGTATATTTCTTTGTTTACATTTGCCTTATATATAACTACTTTGTGCAGAATCATGTGAATGTGATTTATTTGTTTCTGATTGACCCATGTAAATTGAAATGTGAGTAGCCCAAGGGGATGAGCTATTGAGCTAGAGATCATGATTTTAATTTGTAAACATTGTCTCACGTGCCATGACGCGCAACACATTTTTTTATTGGCTCCCATGATTTTTGTCTTTGTACTAATTGACTGTTTGGATTGTGATATTTGATCTATTTAAAGATGGTTTGAACTTATCCTAAGTATTATTACAATTATTGGAGTCTTTTTGAGTTATAGAATGTTGTTATCTGAACTATTAGAATCATATCAAACTTAATAACGTATCGTTTTGAACATAATAAAACCTTTTGACACACTAGAAATGCAACTACCTATAGAAACACGTTGCTTGGACATTATATTATATCCACTTGTACAAGCTAGTTGATCTTGCTGCTAAAATATGATTTTTGAATTGAAAGTTAGCAACATCGGTTTTGGTATTTGCCATGCACATTGGTATCGTATTTTGTGAACTCCAAGTACTCTAATCGATATAATGTGGTTTGTATTCTCTGGATAAGTGCGTATGTTTGTCCTTATTGGCTTTGTGCTCACTCCCAACTTTCAAGTTATCGATTTGTTTTCAGAGTTGAGCAAATGTTCATAAGGGATGAAAATTTAAGAAACTTTATAATGAATGATTTTTTCTTGAATATTTGTTGTTGAATAGATTGTAAGAGAGGGTTAAAGTAGCCTTTGTTATATTTTATTGCACTTTATACAAAAGTTGGTTACTAAGGAATTTAGATAGAAGTGACGTTAGATTAAAGGTTTTATGGTGTATAAAATACTTTGCTCTATCTTTAAAAGTAGGGTTAATTACACTCATGTCCTGAGATTCGGGTAAAACTACAGTTAAGGATGCTAATTTTAAATGGTAATAGACCGTGACCAATGTCTTTTAAAAGGTATTAGCCATGTCCATCCGTGGATCCTTTAAAAAAAATATGTTTTTAGCTGATATCATCAATGCATATTCTCCAAATCCTTATACCATATATAACATATGCACTGTATAAAGATTTAATACCGTAATTTAGAAAATAAGGTTTGTAATTTAATTCCCAGATTAGGGTTTCAAACTTTAATTCTCTCTCTCTCTCCAAATTAGGGTTTTAAATCTAATTTTTAAATTAGGGTCTCTCTAACAGCTACCGCCCCCTCATTCCACCCACCCTGCCGTCGCCTTAACGCTGCCACCCCTCCCGCACCCTACCTGAATATATTGTGCCTAACTAGACAATATAGATTTCGGCTTCATCAAGCTTTTCATGTAATAAAAATCCGATTGTCACGTAAGGAAATTATCAAGAAAACAATTTGTAATTAGATCTTCCATTTTTCCTCTCATATGTTTTTTCAAAAGGCAAACACTTTGTTAAGCATGCCGTCGCCTTAACGCTGCCACCCTTCCCGCACCCTACCTGAATATATTGTGCCTAACTAGACAATATAGATTTCGGCTTCATCAAGCTTTTCATGTAATAAAAATCCGATTGTCACGTAAGGAAATTATCAAGAAAACAATTTGTAATTAGATCTTCCATTTTTCCTCTCATCTGTTTTTTCAAAAGGCAAACACTTTGTCAAGCATGCCGTCGCCTTAACGCTGCCACCCCTCCCGCACCCTACCTGAATATATTGTGCCTAACTAGACAATATAGATTTCGGCTTCATCAAGCTTTTCATGTAATAAAAATCCGATTGTCACGTAAGGAAATTATCAAGAAAACAATTTGTAATTAGATCTTCCATTTTTCCTCTCATCTGTTTTTTCAAAAGGCAAACACTTCGTCAAGCATGAGGAAGATCAAGAATAGAAGGATGGGGATGTCCATGAAGCAAAGGTGGAAGCCCAACAGGGACTGCTTCTTTCAGTACGAGCTGAGGAAGCCCGCGAGTGAGACAAGGAGGATGAAGATTCCGACCAAGGCGACTGGGCACCGAGCCGGCCCGATGTGCTTGCCGATGGAAAAAGGGTTTAGGGAGAACGATAGGTTGAGAGGTTGTTGATGGCGTAGGCTAGAGAGAGGTCTAAACACAATGATATGGTGTGAAATTAGAGTCAAGTCATGTGCAGTAAGTCATTTTGTCCAAACCGTTATGTATTTTTGCTTTCTATTTGATCAAAACATAAGTGTTATTTTCGTAAACTAATAGACACGCATGTAATTTTATCCTAACCTCAGGACATGGCTGTAATTAATCCTTAAAACTATTTACGGTATTTCAATGATTAAAATTAACATGTTTGGATCTCTCTGAAAATTGAAATCGTTACTGATGATATCAAAGCCGACTCTCGAAAGCTCGACATAAGCTATTTAGTTGTGTTGCTAATGGTTAAGTGAAACCAGAAAGCAAGCCCGGGTAAATCCCAAATCTCGAGTTAATGCATAAGGAGAGAAAATTGTGATATTCCACAGTGGATATGAGATAATATAACCGTATCTGCGATCTTTAAAGTATATACTTGAGTAGTCCTTACGAGGAAGACAATTTATGATTAAGCATTCATATATGAAAATTTGGAAACTATTATTATAATGAAAGAAATGATTTATAGAGATAATTACTTAAATTTTCATTAAGTTTCTAATTATAGATAAAAAAAAAAAAAAAAATATGTGCCAATACCTTGAGAGTAACTAGCACAATATATTTTGGAATTTAAAGTTTGAAAATTAAAAAAAAAAGCAGTTAAATTTTTTTAATAGAAATTATTTTAAAATTCATGTGACGAGAGAGGAGAATATTTATCTATACAAGAACTACATAACTAGATATGATGACTTAAAAATATTTATTGTTATAAAAGTGTATTGGCCGGAGAAAATATCTATTTTCATATCATTTATATGATTTTTTAAACCTTCGCTGTCCCTAGAATGTTACAGTATCTTTTTAAAGTTAATGTCTTTTTAGCGAAAATGATGACATAAAAAAAACATATAAAGTGTGAAATTAGATTTTTTTCGCTCCCTACCGGAGGAAAGAAAGTGAGAACAGTCAACAATGCAACATTTTCCTAACAAAGAAAAAGCAGTTAAGATCTCTTTATCTGCTGCCGCCAAAAAACAAAAAACAAAAAACAAACGACTCGTTTCTTCTTTTTCCTTTTTCGGACGTGAAAATTGCCTCCCCTCAAGATCCGTACCGAGTTGAAATTTTCGGGTAAGGTATTCAGAGATCTCTGCATTTGAAGTCTTAGTGATGATTCCTTAATTTGATTTTAGCTGAATTGAAAATTTACGTCGACCTAGGGTTGTCCCTTATATAATTGTACTCTAACCATCTTTGTTGGATTACTTGTAATTGAAAATTGGACATGGGTATGTGAATTTTAATCTTATTCGGCTCTAATATTTTTTTTTTGTGGTGCTTCAAGAACTATAAATTATGTACGCAATTCATGGTAATGGGGAGATATTTTTTCGTGAATGATTTTATTTCAATTCTGTGCTCATTTATGTGTTAATTGATTCAAATTCGCAGCCCAGTAAAAAACTCAGTGCATTGAACAATCACTATTCGGCAAAAATTATCTAATGCGCTGGCAGCAAAAAATAATTGGTGGATTATCCCGTTTTGCTATTTTATGGGAGGTTTGACAGAGCACCTAGCTAATGGTTGAGGAATGTAGCAATTTTAGTGCAGTTTACTTTGGCTGAAGATCTACTGGCCGATCCTTCCAATAGTTTCTTTGTGCTCAGCTTCTTTTTAGGAACTAATAAATGTCAATTTATTCATTCTTCTGTATTTTACAGAATGAAAATATAGGGTTGGCAAAAGGTTCATAGACCTTTGATGAATATTAACGGTAATATTGTATATCTCTGTCTATTTGGAGGTTGTTCTTTTTCGTTTTTTGTGCATAGAACTCCTCCTTATGTTTGTCTGTCCGAATTGACAACCCCGAGTTGACCATATGGAATAGTTCCTTACGTATATTTTGCAGGGCTTGTGATATTGAATGCTTGTGGTTTTTATCTCGTTTTACCAGACTTAGTTTTATGTGCTTGCTACGGTTACCAATAGCTGTCAGCTGTTTACTGTTATCTGTTTAATTATGGAACTAAAAGGTACTCTTGTTCTGGTAATCCCTAAGCGTCTCTAGTACGGCTTTTAAACATGCTGAGATGCATATGGAAATGATGGGGCAGGTTATAGCCAAAACATTACTACTGGTACCATTGAGGGTTTGTGTGGTCATTAATCGCCATTTGTTATAAGTGTCATTTGTTGTATCTATTGCCTTGCTTGGATGCTATCCACTTTTTAAAGATATCAGAAAGCAGATTTTACAATCTACACAAGTGTGGTTCTATTATATAAATACTATCATTAGTGAATGTTTTCTCATCTTTCTCATTGGACTTCTTTTCTTGAACCCATTTTTACTTTCCCCTTTCTTCTTCTTGTTCTTTTTCTCTCATCATTGAATAGGGTTCAACTTGGTTGCAATATATGTTTCAAAGCAGTCAGCTTATGGATGCTGGGAATTCTAAGAGTGGAGAATCAAGCACACCATTCGTGGTATTATTCTTCTCTATTGTGGTATATACTTGAACTTTCTTCCTTTGAAGGAGCTCTTTACTGGAAGCAATCCTCCTTATGTCACACCTTTTCTTTCTTTTCATAGGAAAAAAAAAAAAAAGCGGGAATTATCATGGTTGCCTAATGGCTTTTCTTTGAGATATAAATGTTATGTAGGCTCATTTATCTTCACGTTTTTTTAACATTTAGAACCTTTTAAATGTAACTGTGAATAAGAAAACAATCTGAAAGGCTGAAGTTCAAATCTTTTGACAACTGATAAAAAAGAAAGCACTTACGTACGCAAGTGAGGGATGCAAATCATCCGTCTAGAGGAATGTCGTAGGCAAACAACAAAAAGTTCATTTGTACTATGTGCAGCCTCTTTGGCCCTAGAACAGAATTCAGAAACCAGACATAGGTTTCTCGCTCCTGTTCTTTTCACTTCAAATGCACGAAAACATAATATAATTATGTCAGATGACATAATGGTGTTTAAAAAAGGAACATGGCTATTCAGTCGTGGTATTGTTATTTCTAAAATCGCTACAAGAGAGCTGATCTTACATGCAGAAATGTTACCTCTCACGCGTCTAGTGGTAGAAATTGTAGATTAAGCAATCACCGATGGCTTTTAAACAAAAATAGTTAGTCATATTTCTAAAGGTATTTGTACATCTGCTTCTTATTTCTTCTTGAATGTACAGGCATGTATTACGGTTTAGTTAAATTGGCGTTTGTATGTGTGTTCACGCATTCTCTTGGAAAGTTGTCCCGTTTTCCCCAAAAAATAGTGGTACGCTCCTTAACCTGTATCCTTTGTTGTTTCCTTGTTCAGGCAAACCAAGATTCTTTGAGAAGTGATGGCCTTATTTCCCCACTATTTACTGCTGTACCAGCTTTGAATGATGCTGCTGCTTATTTTGCTGAGACTACTTCCTTTATAACTCAATGTTTCACTGATTTTTCTGGTTAGCTAGTCTCTGATGTTTCTCTTTTTATTTGTCGCTTTTCCTATTGGATTATATTTTATATAGAAACTGTAGTTATTCATGTGTAAAGTCTATTTCCTATCCATTCTACCACATACCTCTAATGTAACCAAACATAAAAATTGAAGGGTATAGAGGTTGAGCCAAAGGATGCAAGTATGGAAAGTGAACTTTAAGAAAAAGTAAGGGTACGCGGGTATGCGTCACTATCACAAACTGTCTTATAGCTTATATACAAGTATGATTCACCTTCCTTGGCTTGTCATAACCAAAAAAGGCAATTAAGACAAAGCTGTCCTGGAGTCAATTTACATCATCTTGTATTCAACTGATAGATAGTCCTAATCCTACCACTGTTTGATTGAAAGGAATGGCGCTGTTATCTAGAACTCGACATAAGCAATTCTAGAGGCCAAAACCTCAATTCATCCCAAATATTTGCCAGAAAGTAGGCTCCACTAATGCAATGTAGTTCAGAATTTTCTTGAATGTAATACCACAAAGTACAACTTTGCTTAATGTAAGCAAATGCATTCTATTTTTGCATGTAAATAACTAAAGCAGTAAACTAAAGCCACGTGCATTTTCTTATTAGGGAAGTGTAATGGCTGAAGAAATGCATGCAGGTTGAATCACTGCTTCATATGTGGCTGTGTTTCTTTAATTACCTCATCAATTCCTCGGTTGCGGGCCTAAAGTTTTTAGGAACTGTAGTGATGCTTGGATTAACTTGGAAATTGCCTTTCAATACTTTCTGTTATCAGAAAAATCTGAAGGAAAATAGAATTCGTTTAATGTAATTTCTAAGGCATCTTGTTTGCTTAACCTTTGTAGAATATATATTGGCGGTAACTTGATTTTTTACTCCACTGAATGTTACAGTTGCACTTAAAAAAATAGTTATGTCATAAATTCGGACCATGTAAACATTAGGAACCCTAGTCCAAATTATAGATCCTTGTTAACTGTTTACCCAACTCCCCTTATCGTAAAATTTGCAGTACAAATCAACCTGACTTTTAAACACATATCTGTACCAGATTCCTTGGCAGGTAATCCTAACTTTAATGAATGCTTGCTCCATTTGGAACTTAGAAACCTTCACCATTATGAACTTCAAATGAATCCCAACTTCTGGGATTAGAGTTCTTCTATGTTTTTATTATCTAAAGCTGCACCTGTATTATTGTACTAGACACATGCTTCTTCATTATGTTACTCTTCAAGGGACTTGCATCTGGAATCAGGCTTGTAGCATTTCAATGTACTATTTCCTGTCTTTTTTCTTTTGTGTTGCATCATGTGTACGTTCCAATTCAACCGGTGGAGTAAAAACTAAGGCACATATCATTTCTTGTCCTGCCGCAGCGGAACCTGCATCTAGCGACTTTGGTGGACAGGAAATAGTTACATTCTTCCCTGCAGAAGACGGAAGATCTTTGGCTAGTGATAATGTGTCATCAAGTGGAAGCATTTCTGTAGTTCCTGAGGCATCAAGCACAGTAGTTTCTGAAGCTCCTCCTATCCATGATGAAATAACAAGGAGCTCAGTTGGAGATTCATCTCAAAATGTGGGTGCAGTTGTGCAATCATCTCATGCTAGCAAAAATGGCATTTCCATCTTCCAAGGGTATTAATAATCTCAGTTCTCCTAAGGCATTGATGATAATTTGTAGCGTCTCAGCTATGGACAAGCCTGTATCCTTTTTTCCTGGATGGTCATTTATATCCATTTCTGTTTGGCAGGTAAGTTTTCCTATATGCTAGTTGTCAGTTATAATTATCCTGATTGACTGCCCCATTGCAGGACATTGCCTCGTACCGTAGGGCTATCTAGGTTCATTGGTAGGTTTATGTATAGCCAACATAGCGCTGGTTGTTTCTTGGATATTGCAAGCGCGGGATATCCATTCAGAACACAGTGAATGTGGGATCCCACATTCACATGAACCCCCCCCCCCCCCCCCCAACCCAAACCCAACCCTAGGGCCCAGCGTCCTCGGTTTCACAGTTTTAGTACCACGAGGGCCCAGCTCTCTGGACCACCTCTAGTATCCCCAGGGTTCGCTTTTGTACCTTTTCTGATTGACCATATCCATTCCTAGGCATGAAGGTGCCTTTTAGATTACAGACATGGTCTGCATCGTCGTCTAGGTGTCCACCTAGTCTCTTGTCCTACTGCCTGGATGTCACCCTACTCGTCTACCCCTGTGCCCAGTCATACATAATCTGATCGTCTGCCTGCCGCGTGGTTCGCCTAGTTGCATGCATCAGGTCATGAACAAGAAAGAACGTGGCCCAGAAAAGGAAAAAAGTGAAATCCATCCTTGAAGTTTTTGATCGTGTCTCTAAAGACTCCTACAGTAGGAGTGGCGATGTGGTGTTGTTTTACTTCCAAGTGAAGATGGCAGGGGTGCAAACTTCAGGGGGTAGGGTGGATGGGGAGAGGATAGAAAAAATTGAGTGGAGATATGGGAGCAGGGAGAGAAAAGTGGGTATGGGAGAGAGAAGAGAGGAGGGGTAGTGAACCGAGGGGAGGGAGAGGAGAGAGGAAAGTGAGGAACGATGAGACAGAAAATGATGGAAAGAGAGGTGAGAGGAGAGAGAGAGAGAGAGCAGCAGGTCCAATGTCTTTTTTTAGATATTGAACATTCCTATCCATTTGTAATTATATATATGATTATTTCCTTTTTTCTTGGGGTGGGGTTGGAGGCATTTTTGGGGGGGCGCTTTTACACCATCGTGTACCCGCCCCCGACTGGTGATAACCATATCTATAGATTACTAGTTTTTCTATGATATTTTTTTTCTATCTAGCAGGAAAAATAGTAGCTTCAGTGGCTGATGCCAAGTTCCCTGGTCATTGTTTTGAAAGGTTATTAGAAAATACATATTGCTAGTTTTGGAAAAGACTGAGACTTCAATTTCTAGGCCCCTGATATATCACACATAAAAATCGTCTGTCCCCTTATATGTGTCACCTTCTGTCCCCTTCATTTCATTGGTCCATCTCACTTCTTTAAGTGACATGGAAGCTCATCACACTGTTTCTCCGCCAAAAAAAATTCTGTGTCTTATTTTATTTGGATCATGCCTCCACACCATTAGCCAGCCACCATGGCTATCTCCGCCACCACAGATGCCGTCGCAACCGCCACAGTTGATGCCTCCACCATCACCATGTCTATCGCTTCAAATTCACTGTACAATTCTAACCTAAAGTTTAATCGTCTCTTCCTCTTCACATGCCTTCAAATCCCTACATCCCTTTAAATTCCTATGATACCATTCCCTCTATCCGAAACGCTAAAGTCTAGTCCATCTATTCTCCCCATCCCGCTATTTAAAACTCCCCTTTGTTAGCTCCTCCATGAAGAGGAGTTGACATCTTAAACAATGGACTTGGAAAAGTCTACACAATTCATTCCTCATCGCACCACTCCAGTGTTATCAAAAGTGCGCCGACGCGCAAGGCGCAGGGAGTGCGCCTTGCCTAGGGCTAGGTGTAGCCCCTTCAAAAAGGTGCGCTCCTTGTGCGGCTAGGTGCCCAGGCGCAAGGCAGTAGTGGAGGGGCGAAAAAAGCCCAAAAATCCCAGTCTTTGATGTTTGAATCGTGGCATCATCTCAACCGTTCATTGTCTTTGATTCTTTATTTCATAACATAATAAATCAATATCCAAACCACACACACAAAATAAATAAATAAATAAATAAAACCCCAAACCTCCAATCAGTTGATTCTTTTGTTGTTGTTCATTGTGCTAGCACCCTTTCGCCAATTGTTGCTCTCTTTCAAGTAACTTTACTCCTTCACTTCACCTTGTAGGCAAAGAGCTCAGTTGGAGATTCATCTCAAAATGTGGGTGCAGTTGTGCAATCATCTCATGCTAGCAAAAATGGCATTTCCATCTTCCAAGGGTATTAATAATCTCAGTTCTCCTAAGGCATTGATGATAATTTGTAGCGTCTCAGCTATGGACTAGCCTGTATCCTTGTCCTGGATGGTCATTTATATCCATTTCTATTTGGCAGGTAAGTTTTCCTATATGCTAGTTGTCAGTTATAATTATCCTGATTGACTGCCCCATTGCAGGACATTGCCTCGTACCGTAGGGCTATCTGGGTTCATTGGTAGGTTTATGTATAGCCAACATAGCGCTGGTTGTTTCTTGGATATTGCAAGCGCGGGATATCCATTCAGAACACAGTGAATGTGGGATCCCACATTCACATGCCCCCCCCCCCCCCCCCCAATCCCAACCAATACCCAACCCATACCCAACCCTAGGGCCCAGCGTCCTCGGTTTCACAGTTTTAGTACCACTACGAGGGCCCAATTCTCTGGACCACCTCTAGTATCCCCAGGGTTCGCTTTAGTACCTTTAATTGACCATATCCATTGCTAGGCATGAAGGTGCCTTTTAGATTACAGACACGGTCTGCATCGTCGTCTAGGTGTCCACCTAGTCTCTTGTCCTACTGCCTGGATGTCAACCTACTCGTTTGCCCCCCTCTGCCTAGTCATGCATAGCCTGCTCGTCTGCCTGCCGCGTGTTTCACCTAGTTGCATGCATCAGATCATAAATAAGAAAGAACGTGGCCCAGAAAAGGAAAAAAGTGAAATCCATCCTTGAAGTTTTTGATCGTGTCTCTAAAGACTCCTACAGTAGGAGTGGCGATGTGGTGTTGTTTTACTTCCAAGTGAAGATGGCAGGGGTGCAAACTTCAGGGGGTAGGGTGGATGGGGAGAGGATAGAAAAAATTGAGTGGAGATATGGGAGCAGGGAGAGAAAAGTGGGTATGGGAGAGAGAAGAGAGGAGGGGTAGTGAACTGAGGGGAGGGAGAGGAGAGAGGAAAGTGAGGAACGATGAGACAGAAAAGCGATGGAAAGAGAGGCGAGAGAGAGAGAGAGAGCAGGAGCAGGTGCAATGTCTTTTTTTAGATATTGAACATTCCTATCCATTTGTAATTATATATATGATTATTTCCTTTTTTCTTGGGGTGGGGTTGGAGGCATTTTTGGGGGGGCGCTTTTACACCATCGTGTACACGCCCCCGACAGGTGATAACCATATCTATAGATTATTATTTTTTCTATGATATTTTCTATCTAGCAGGAAAAATAGTAGCTTCAGTGGCTGATGCCAAGTTCCCTGGTCATTGTTTTGAAAGGTTATTAGAAAATACATATTGCTAGTTTTGGAAAAGACTGAGACTTCAATTTCTAGGCCCCTGATATATGACACATAAAAATCGTCTGTCCCCTTATACGTGTCACCTTCTGTCCCCTTCATTTCATTGGTCCATCTCACTTCTTTAAGTGACATGGAAGCTCATCACACTGTTTCTCTGCCAAAAAAAAATTCTGTGTCTTATTTTATTTGGGTCATGCCTCCACACCATTAGCCAGCCACCATGGCTATCTCCGCCACCACAGATGCCGTTGCAACCGCCACAGTTGATGCCTCCACCATCACCATGTCTATCGCTTCAAATTCACTGTACAATTCTAACCTAAAGTTTAGCCGTCTCTTCCTCTTCGCATGCCTTCAAATCCCTACATCTCTTTAAATTCCTATGATACCATTCCCTCTATCCGAAACGCTAAAGTCTAGTCCATCTATTCTCCCCATCCTGCTATTTAAAACTCCCCTTTGTTAGCTCCTCCATGAAGAGGAGATGACATCTGAAACAATGGACTTGGAAAAGTCTACACAATTCATTCCTCATCGCACCACTCCAGTGTTATCAAAAGTGCGCCGACGCACAAGGCGCAGGGAGTGCGCCTTGCCTAGGGCTAGGCGTAGCCCCTTCAAAAAGGCGCGCTCCTTGTGCGGCTAGGTGCCTAGGCGCAAGGCAGTGGTGGAGGGGCGAAAAAAGCCCAAAAATCCCAGTCTTTGATGTTTGAATCGTGGCATCATCTCAACCGTTCATTGTCTTTGATTCTTTATTTCATAACATAATAAATGAATATCCAAACCACACACACAAAAAATAAATAAATAAATAAATAAAACCCCAAACCTCCAATCAGTTGATTCTTTTGTTGTTGTTCATTGTGCTAGCACCCTTTCGCCAATTGTTGCTCTCTTTCAAGTAACTTTACTCCTTCACTTCACCTTGTAGACAAAGAAAATGAAATTGAGGAGGAATCCTTTCGAGACTTGGAGTCTATAATTCCCTATTGAAGAAAGTATCGTTGCCTTAGCCCTAACCTATGAAGCACAGACACGACACGGGTGCGGATTCGCGGATACGGCATTTTTGAAAATTTTAAGATGCGGGTGCGACGGGGATATGGCAAATTTCGTGTAAATATATATGTACACTTAGTATTGAATTTCTAAAGAATTTGAATCTTGATGTGTATCAGATATATGTAAAAAATATTAATATTTCAACCAAAGTAATGAGTTTTTAAGTTTAATGGGCTGCTTGGTGAATTTTGAAGTTTTCAACCAAATTAGTGAGAGTTTGTTAAGTTTAATGGGCTATTTTTTAAATATTAAAATTTTATAGCTGAACACAATAAGGTTTGTATGTGGTATTACTTTTATTTCTTTGAAGTATTAGGGCTGGTTTAAGTAATAAGTTAATAAGTGGGTACTTAAATAAAATACCAAAGTCGTGGATATAAACTGTCAAAAAGTCAACCATTTAAATATCTGATCAGCCACATCGGCATCATCAGTTGTTCATCGGGTGTTCTCTGTTCTTCTTATTTTCTCGAATAAATCGCACTCTACAACACTGCACGCCGCCTTGGGTCGCTGCCCGCCGGTGAGTACTTCTTCCTTTTCCTTCTTCTTTTGCTGCTTCTTCTTCTTCTCTCCGGTCTCTTCTCTCCTTTCAGATACCTTGCCGGTGGTCACTGGAGTTGCCAGTGATCACCAGTGGTCACAGATCTGCCTGAAACTTGTGCTTTCACAGATCGGATATGCACCTGAGCCACACATGGTATTAAAGATATTAGAAAAATAAATCAGAAATACCAGACACGCACCCACGCCACACCCGACGTGTACCCGATGCCGGTGCTTATCCAAAGTGCCACACCCGTGCTTCAGAAGCCCTAACTGACGACGAGGACGACATTGTCATGTTCACTTAGGATTAACAATTTCTCATTGAACGTGAAACTTTTTTCTAGTGCTGAAAATTTATTAAATTGCCATGTTCTAAATTGTTTTACGTGATTTTATTGGTTTAATGCTCTAATACTATTTACTTTTATTTTGCGCCTCACTTTGAAAAGGCGTGCGGCTGCGCCTTGCGCCTAGGCTCCAAGGACCATTTGCGCCTTAGGTGCGCCTGCGCCTTCAATAACTATGCACCACTCTAACAACACGAAAGATGAAAGACCAATCAAAGTCAAAGTTCCATGGCTAAGAAATTCTTCACCATTTCCAGAAACTGAACATATGTTAATAAGTCTTAATTTTTAGGACCCTTTTGGATTGTTTTGTATCTTGCAATTACATTGCCACTTATGTTCTAAATCGACCGGCCATCATTTTGAATCTATATGAGATATGTGCAGGTAGACTTATTGGTGGCATGATAAATGAAAATGATAGTTATGGTGGTGGTGGTGGGGGCTGTGGTGACATGGTAGTGGCATTTTGCTGTTGGAGGTGGTTGAGTGGTGCTAATAGTATGGTGGGGTAGGAGACCTGCAGAAGTTGTGGTGGGATCATTATTTGTGAACGATACTTTTCTTGGCTTTTGGATGTTAGAATCTTATTGGTGTTTTAGCTCTGGACTCAACAATACTAAATGGGCTTGGGATAACTATTTACAGAGTAGGACAAAAAATGATTATAACCTTTTTATTCTTTTGAAGTGTAAATAGTTGAAAGCTAAGAGAAGATTAAAAATCCAACAAGTCACCCCTAGAAGCCGACGAAATCACACATAGTGTCAGTACCCTATGTCTAGAAAAGTAAGTTTTCACTTCTGTTTGTTGAATTGAACCACATGCCTTACAGCTTGTGCGGGGCCCCGTCCGGCCTGCGGAAACCGACCTTCAGTTCCCAAAAGCTTAGGGCCTGAATCTTGCCATTCGTCCTTCTTCTTGTCACTAATCTCTCCATTCCCCTGGATCCTCTGAATCCTCACTGCCACTTTTAGAGCCGCTTTATTTATAAAAGAGACCCCCTCTGTATTTGCGAGAGACCTCTTTTCAGTTTCCTTTTTTTTTTATAAGTAAATTTTTGTAAGTGGAAAAGCGCCAAAGCAGCCATGTACACAAAAGTATAAAGTTGACCACGTATACACCTTACAAAGCTATCCAAAAACACTATGAAAGCTTCATTGGAATCATTATGTTCCTTAGCTTAAAAAGCCAATGTAGAAAAAAAAATTAGAACTAGCCTTCTACTTGTCCAACTCGATCCCCTTAAAGGCTTTGTGGTTCTTTTTCCTCCATTTGCATCAACACGTATGATGGGATCCGCTCCTAGGGCTTCTCTTTATGGTGTCTCTTCTTATCAAAGCCCAGGCCCTAAGCATGTCCACCACCAAAATTGGCATGACCCAAGAAATCCGCAAAAGGCTGAAGAAAAGATCCCAAATACCACTGTTCAGGTCTCTGTTCCCTCCCTTGGATTGTTTAAGGTAGCTGCGACTATCTGTCTTGAAGCTGGCATCCCTTACACCGATCTGAATGGATAACATATCTCTGTATTGACTGAGAGACGCCGAGGTCTCACAATCAGCACAAGGGCGTACATTGTTTCGATGACGCAGAGGTCTGATGTGAGTTTGGACACATTTTGACCTTAGTCTTGTTTGCTTGTAGTCTAGTTCATGTATGCTTTCCATGTTGTGTTCTGCTCTTTGGTCTTGTGGTGGTTTTTGTTTTTCAGCGGGTGTGGGTGTGGTGAGCATGCTACTTGGTGTGGCTTGGCTGGATTGGTCTCCATAACATGGTTTAAATTGGTGAATAAGGTGGTGGTGCGTTGCCATATGGAGCAATCAGTGGGGCAGAGTGGATAGTCATATGTCGCATCTGACCTACCTCTTTTTAATACAGGACATTCGATTGCGTTGGTGGTATACAGTTGTACTAGGAAATGAAATGGGAATTACGAATGAGTATGTTGCTGAAAACGTTGTTTTTCACTAGTTCTCTCTCTTTTTTCAGTTAAGCAAGATTACATGGTCATTCATAAGTTTGAAGTGCTCTCCCTTTAGTCAAACTTAAAACTCCTATGGGGAAACTTGTGCTTTGAATAATTAATACGTACAAGGCAAGCAACATATGACAACCAACAGAAAGCCAGTGACAAACTAAGGTCAACGCCCAGTTCCAAAAAACTATAATTTAGCAGCTAGGAGTATATACCATCCCAGTATCTGCTTGATCCAAGAAAGTAATAAGATATAAATGAAATTGGCTTCTGAAAAATCAAGGCTGCATTAAGACTGATACCTTACAGAATAGATGAAATTTTAAAGGGATAAAAAGTAATTAACTTGATAGTTAAAGTGGAAACTAGTGCATGGCTTGGAGCTGACAAATCTTTGTTCCAATGATTTCGGCTGTAATAATTTGGGGAGTGTTTGGTTTCTTAAAGTTATTACTCATGTTGCATTCCATTGGGGTTCTTACTGAAGTTACCTCAAGTGAATTTATTACATTGCTCATGTTGATGCGTGTCAGCCTAATTGAACGGGTACAGAGAACTGTTCGTGGTTCAGCTGATGACATAGGATGGTTGCAGCATTCTCCAGAGATGCCGCCGGTTGAAGATGGGACTGGAAGGTTTACGGAAATTCTTGATGAAATCAGGTAGTGTGATTCTTTCGTTTGTGTGCATGCATAGCTTGGTCACAAATGTTGATTCAGTGCTTATCCTATATCAGGCATGGTGTGCACAGGTTGCCTAGCTCAATGGTTTACTTGTTGGTGCCAGGTAGCTATAAATGGCCTGCTTTTAGCAAATGATAATTGTATGGTTGTGATTAGGAATTTTATTCTGATGGGCCCGAATTGATGCAATATGGTGACATTTAATGCTCATATTGCTTGGTACTTGTTTATCTTCAGGTCTTTTCAGCAACCATGGACCACTATACTTCGTTAGCACCAAAATAAGTTTTTTAAAGATGGGTCTAGCATGTCATATTGCCAAAATTCATAGCGAGGTATGTTTGATTATATAAGCTTGTGAGCCACTTGATGCTCTGTATTTCTATACTGATCATCATATATTCAGGCTTCAGTTGAAAAAAATGCGAGAGAGATAAAAGAGTACATTGAAGAAATATATTGGGGTTCTAAGAAACGGGTCATGCTTCTTGGACATAGCAAAGGGGGAGTAGATGCCGCGGCTGCTTTATCCATGTATTGGACTGATTTAAAAGATAAGGTTGCAGGACTGGCATTAGCACAAAGTCCATACGGTGGTAGCCCAATAGCTTCAGATATCTTGAGAGGAGGCCAGCTTGGCGATTATGTCAACATGCGGAAACTCATGGAGATCTTGATCTGCAAAGTTATAAAGGTTTATTCTGTCTTATGCTTGATATGTGATCATTATCTGATTCGCCTATTAAATTTTTTAGTCAAAAACTTCATCATGAGACGGGATTTATAATTCTCCTTATTACCGAAAAGCAAGAGCGATTTAAGAGTTTATCAAGCATGACAAATCTGGCCTGAGTAGGAGACATGTTAAAGTCAATGTTTGGTGTTTGTGGCATATGGGAAAGACATTTAATGTGTCTAGTAGGCGTGCTTAATGAAATAACTTACCTGCAAAAAACATTTGGAACATGAAGGGCGTGATTAGATAGTCTTTCCAGAAAGTTTCTTTTGGGTGATTGATGAGTCTATATGAAAATATTTACGAGAAAAGTATCTCAATATCATCTCTTTCTTGGATTGTTTAGGTGTTTTCAAGTGTTTCCTATAAAATCCCCCCCCCCCTCTCTCCCTCTCCCTCTCTCTCTCTATCTCTCTCTCTCTCTCTCTATATATATATATATATATATATATATATACTAGTAAGGATCACGTGCTTTGCACGATATATAGTAATTTGAAATAAGAATATTCTAAAGCTTGGTTCAAAATAATTAAAATTAATTAATACGACTATTATAATTAAACGATAATAACAAATCAGTTGTTAACTACTAATTAAATATGAAAAGTTCATTATCCAAAACATAGTCTTACTTTCAAACCCGAATTTTTCACGCCAATTATCACCAATATTTTTCACTATTTATCATACTTATTATTTTCGTCACATCAAATTGCCGCTGAACAGAATTCTGACTGTTCCATATTATATCTTGTTATCCAAGGTACACTAGCATTGCAATTAGTCTCAAACATCTCCCACAAATATCTAACTCTCACGAAACACTACAACTTTGATTGTACATTGATAAAAGTGAAGAATTTTTTTTTGAGATAATTACTATCAAGTGTTTATATTGGAGTTGTCTATTATCCTATATTATGTTTTGATGACATATATATGTCTACCAAGTGAAATTGAGAAAAACTTTGAATTATAATTAAGTTGTATTACGAAAACTGAAAAGGATTGTCGAAAATAAAGTGTCTAACATGAAAAAGTTATTATTAATAAATGTATAACAACGTTTGTAAGATGAAATGGGTTAGAAGCTTAAATCTTGCATCTTTAAAATCAAGAATCAATCAAGCTCAAGAGATCTATCACGACACATATAGAAACTGAACTGCTTAAGCAACAAATTTAGTAGCTCTAACTTTCAATAATCTTTCCAAAGTTTTTCTATCATTCACTTTTAGAATTTTGACACTTTTTCCTGCAAGCATCAATACTAAAGTTCAAAATATCATCACTTATGATTTTCAGTATCATCCATTACCTATCATTTTCCTTTTCTACCCAGTTATGACTATTTTTTGTAGCGATGATTATTGGGGTTCAAAATATCTCCTGCAATTTATTTGCTTTTGGTAATGATTTATTCTATAACTCCCTCAATCTAAATTTTTTTTTGATTTTTTTGAACTGTCCTAAAAAAATTAATTAGTTTTCAAATTAAAAAAGATCTTGTAACTATTTTTACATGTTTACCCTTTGTAGACATTTTTTTATTCTACTTCTCTCTCCACATTTAGTCATTTACCAACCTTTTCTTCTCTATTGAATCGTCCTGCCCCTCTCTGAGAAACTCATAAAATAAGACTTATATCTTAAATAAATGTGCGTCAAATATGATCAAATAATTTGGGACGAAGAGAGTATAAATTTCATGTATCTCTTATTTTAGGATTAAAGTACAAAGCAAGTCTTTTTCAACTTTTTCTATCTTTAAGTTCCAACGTTCGAGTACAATTTGTCTAAAATGACGCTTAATCTTAATTATACTTTCTTTTTTCTACTTTTCAATTAAAAAATCTATAGTGTAGTCTAAGTTTCTCTTGATAGTGTACTCTAAAGCTCTCTTTTATATTTATCTAGCATGACCTTGTTCATCGTAGTAGTAAAATAAGGCTATTAATTTAGTTGTAGATGTAATTTAGCACATATTTTCCTTAAGATTTTTATTTTTAACACAGACTTTACCTACTCATCTAAAAAGTATATATACATATGTGTCTATGTGTGTCCTTTTGAAATCCATACTACAAAATGTATGTGCGAAGTTGATATCAGATAGTGGTAATGAATTAAGTAACTTCAATAATGTTCACAAACTTACGTTTTTCACCCTATATTTATATACACACATTACAATTTTAATATAGATACAAACTCAACAAAAGTTCATCAAGAATAATTTGTAACCCAGATCATTCATTAAATAAAGACCTGTGTCATCAAAATAAAAAGAAAAAAAAACATATTACCTATGGCATAAGGTTTTGAGAGTTAAGAAAATTATATGGTTAATTACATCCATGACCTTGAGGTTAGGGTAAAATTAAAAGTATGCCCATTAGTTGAAACAAATAACACTTATTTCGTTAACCGAACGAAAATACTGAAAGGCTATAAAGATCAAAATGCTTGTCACTTAGGAATGTAATTCTTACAATGTCATTCTGCATCCTTTCATCTCATCCATATAGCCCCACCACCATTACCACCACCACCACATAGACGATATGCACACATACCCACACATACACGCCCCTCCCCCAAACGGGCCACAACCACAATTACATCCCACCATCATTGTGTTCTTTATTTTTTTCACTTTTCTTTAGCCTTCTCACCCCAATCAACTTTAAATTTGTAGTTATATGCAAAAGTTAATAGAGGCAATAGCCGGTGCACCTTAATTTATAGGAAAAAACATGATAATACTTGGACTTAGGAACGGTTCTCTAAGAAGTAGGGACAATTAAGGTGCTCATTTTATCGATTTTGATGTTGATAAGTTTTAAGATTATGTTTTGATAAGGTTTTCTTTAAAGGTGAACATAAACTTAGATCCACTCCCACATTTTTGTCACTTAAAGATGCATTAGTGAACTTGTAACCTCTTTTAGCAGCAAATTGTTTATGATTAACAAAAAATATTGTAGTTTAGGCTCACCTTTTTAAATTAAAAATACACTTAAGTTTAGTAAACCTTTTATTTCTAAAAGGGTATTTTTAATGGAAAATTTTGTAGCCATTTTAATCGCTTGAGATTATTTTGTACGCTGGGGGCGAGATCCTTACCCGTTTTGATTATATTAATAGTCTTATGTCACTAAAAGATGCATTAATGAACCTCTTTAGTGTCAAAATGTTTAAAGTTAGCCAAAACAGTAGTAATTTATCCTCACCTTCTAAAAAGTCAAAATATTTAGAGAACTTTTTAACTTAAAAAGAATATTTTCAGGAAAAAGAATATTTAGTTGTTTAACCCCTTGCATATAAAAACTTGAGAGTTTTCAAGTTAAAAAAAGTTATTAATCATTTGAGCTGAAATAAATTAGAGTCTTTATTAATTGGGTTCATCTAATCCTATCACTTTATAAGAGCGAAATATGTGAAGACAATAGCCATATAAAACATGTTATCATGTAAATATATGATACATCGGGATACGATGCATCATATAAAGATAATAACCGTATGAAGAATATGATGTCATGAAATAAGGGTATTCCAATAACTCTAATATGAATACAAGATTATGTACTTGCCACGAACTCAAATTATAATTAGGAACAAAATTGTATGATAAAATCAATTCTTATGCATTTAAAATTTTCTAAAGAAACTCCAGTTTTACTATAGTTTTCTTACACTAATATGTCTGTAATTGAAATCTAGAATTAAACTTTAGTTTTATGATAGTTTCAATGTACGAAAATGTTTACATTGAAATATATATACATGCACAATAATAAAAATTTGTAGCATACACCTCAACACACAAATCTGAAATACAAAATTTAAAAAGGATTAAATTTTTGATAAAATATTCAATCTAGAAAACATTGTTCTCTGCAAGTTGTTTTCATTAATCGTGAACAGCTTGAGGTAGTTTAGCTTTAACGTGAATAGAAGCAATAGGTTTTGATAGAAATTTTTTTGGTAATAAAAAAACACGCATGATTTCAATGATGGTTTTATAGGTTTTCATAAGTTTTTTTTTTCTAAAAGACAAAAGAACCCTTAACTCTAACTAAAACATATATTCCTATAAGATATTCTAAGGAAAGACACTTGATGTCATAAGAGAAGCCAAATACACTCTTATTTTTTAACAATGATCTAAGAGAAGCCAATTACACACTTGATGGGAAAAAAAAGTTTTAAGTGAAGATTTCAGTTTAAAAAGAGGAAAAAATAAATAAAAGAATTAGTCATTTAACCCCGGTAAAGATTACGTATGCATTTAGAAAATCCTAAAAACCTCTAGTTTTATGATACCTCCTTTATATCAACATGTCTGTATTAAAAATCTAAAATCAAACTTTAGGTTTACGACATTTTCAATGGACTAATATGTTTGTATTGAAATCTATATACATGCAGAATAATTCGAATATGTAGCATACACATTAACATATGAAATACAAAACTAAAAGGGATTGAATTTCTGACAAAATAGTGAATTTAGCTTAGGTATATTATATTTTTCGAAAAAGGCTTTAAAAAATATGTTCTCTACAAGTTATTTTTCTTAATCGAATATGACGGAGAAAATTATAGTAACTCTATTGTATTTTAAGTCAAAACATCTCAGTACTTTGATAAAAGCATATATTCCAACGAAAGAGACTTGATATTATATGAAAAGTAAAAAGAACCCTTATTTTCTTAAACACTTATTAAAAATAGGTATTTAATGAAAAGAAATTTTTTTCATCAAAAGTCAAAAAAATCATTAACTCTAACAAAAACATATATTCCAATAATGGTATTTTAAGGAAAGATGCTTGATATCCTATGAGAAGTCCAAAACACCCTCATTTTTAAATAAAACTCTAATTTAGAAAGGGTATTTAATGGGAAAGAAATGTTATAAGTCAAAAACACCCTTACTCACCCTTAATCTTTTATGGAAATATCAATTAGAAAAGGGTATTTTAAGGAAAGAAAAGATTAGCCATTTAAGCCCATACGTGCTTTTATATATGTATAGATATAGATATAGTACTTTACTCTTCACATAGACCCCTAAATTTGAGGTTTCAGTGATAGTGGCAGATGGTGGATGCCACAAGTCTGAGTGGATTTCATTGATTTTGATGAAGAGAATGACGGTGGTGCAGGAGTTTTGGTGTGATGTTAGTGGATGGTGGCTGCAGCCATCTCCACCAACAACAACAATGGGTTTCTGGCGATTTGGAGGTGGCGATGCAGATTTGTGATGGTGGCGGAGTTTTGGTGCGACTACTGTGGATGGTGCCTGTGATAAAACACTGGACGAACAAGTTTGATGCAATGCTGTGACTTGAGTTAGTGAGATGGACAGAAACGGCAGTGGCGAGGTTTTGGTGCAGTGATGGTAATCCGTTGGTACTGTGTGAGGGTGCAGTGATCCGGGGTGGAAAGCTTATGGTGTGGCTGGCAAGTGGGACTGGTGCTGTGTGCGATGATTAGGGTGCAAGAGTAGTGAAAGTGCAATGATTAGTTAAAAGAAAAAGTATAAGGCTTGAGTAATTCTAAGACTAAGGGCAACCGAGTTGTATTATGTCAAGAAGTAAGAGTGCAACTGGAAAAGAATTGTCAAAATAGTTTTGATAAAGTTTTTAAAATGATGCTTGCTAAGCAACTCTACGAAAAAGATTGCCCTTAGTAAACCTCTTTGAAAAAGGATACCCCTTGTTCTCGTTCTATAGAATGAAAATAAAAGATATAATACAGGAAATGAAATTCAATATAGTAAGGAGACTCTCCAAACAGGGTTTAATTGTCTAGATGCATAACTTTGATACATTTAGATTCTTTAAGGGCGTCTTACCAATACTAAAGTGCGCTCCAGAAGAACACATGTTGTTTCTTTTACTTGAGAAGAAGGATAATTTCTAGCAAGAAATTGTCTATCTTAGAATGCAGCATTCTGATTCTTACATTTGCATTTAGGGTGACATGCAAGCTCTGGAAGATTTAACCTATGAAAGGAGGAAGGAATTTCTCAGGAGATACCATTTGCCAAAAGAACTCCCTGTTGTTTCGCTCCACACAGAAGCCAGTATATCTCCTGCTGTTCTGGCCACGTTATCCCGCGTTGCACATGCAGAGCTACCCATACTTTCCCCGCTATCTGCAGGCCAAGCTGCAACACTCCCAGTTGTAATGCCCCTTGGTGCCGCAATGGCTGCGTGTGCCCAGTTGCTTCAGATCAGGTACGGTGAGAAGAGCGATGGGCTTGTGACTTGTCGAGATGCAGAGGTCCCTGGCTCCGTTGTGGTACGGCCAAAGCGGAAGTTGGACCATGCTTGGATGGTTTATTCATCTTTAAATGATGACCCATCTGAGGCAGATGCTTCGCAAGTGTGTGAGGCTCTTTTAGCATTGGTCATGGAAGTTGGACATAAGAGAAGACATGAACTTGCCCAGAAAGATGAATGAAATGTGATTTGCCCTTCATATTAGTGTCATGCATTGTTGGCATACGGATATCCTTCTATGTGGGTAATGCTTTTGGCCAATTTTTTTTCATGTTTATCTTACCTTTAGTTCTCAACTTATTTCCAACCCTCAACCCCCCTCCCCCTTAAAATAATAGAATAATAACTTAATGTTTCCTTCTCAAGACAATTTTTTCTAGGTCAAAAAGGTTTGTTAGAAGCTTTATGTTGCTTGTCCTTTCCTTTCTCACCTTTAGCTTTCAAATGGAGCCACGGAATACATTGCAACCAGCTTGCATTCTTTGCAGTCTCTATGCATGATGAAACATTATTTGTTAAGTGTCCATTTTTTTCTTGTACGAGTTTGTTTACAGAATGGAAAAAGAAATATTCAGCAAGTAGTGAAATGTAGTGGAAGAAAATGAACAACTGCTTGAAGAACCTAAAAGGATTGTCTGCAGCTTTAGAATCTGAAAGTTGGTTCTTCTCGCATTGAGTACTGTCTTTCTTTCTGAAAATTCCCAAGTTAGATGATCTGAGTTTATGTATCTTCCATGCTGCCTGTCCATGCATCGCTATGTGTTTTAATGTTACTGGCCTAAATTCGCTTGCCACTAGGACTGTTGTTTTGTTGTGCTGGAATTATGACAACACCATCTTCAGTCCGTTGATAACGTTTGAACTCTGTTGTATGCTGTATTTTTTAGGCTTTGTCTGCCCTGATAAAATTTTGTTTACCAGGTCATCATCCCCAAATTTTACCATCTACTCTGCAGCCTTTGTGCTCAATCAACTATTGGAATGTGCACTTGCACGCTGCCAGCATGCTCCACGAGTTTTGGGCGTAATGCCATCGAATCTGTCTATATCAACCAGATACTTGAGAAACCGTTTTGGTACATCATATTGAGGAGACTCGCATCTCCTCAGGCAAACATGATTGAAGGTTGTGGTTCAAACTCCCAGGTGCACATGCATTCGGATTTAAGAGTTTCCTTTATATTTTGTCTTCCCAAAAGCAGATTGGCGTGGATATGCGGGTTCTGGCTGTAGTTTTTCTCTGTCACTCTTTTGTTGTTCGTAGTAATCCAATACCAGGTCTTATCGGGTAAGCATATGATGAATTATTTCTGCGAAAACGTCGCCGCAATTACTTGGAAGATTTTGATCATTATGTAACAGACTCGAGTCCAGACGAAATTTTGTAGCATGAATAACATTATAGGCCCTTATTTTTCTGAAATTTTGTAGCATGAATAACTTTTGAAATTCTGATTCTTTGACCAACTTCATCTTTATTCCGTTTAATTAATGCGACATATTCAGTGGTATGCTGATTTCAAAGTTGTACTTTTGATTTCTCATATAAGCAACACTTCTTTAGGTGTATATCATGTGACTCTGAAAATGCCGTTGCTAATGCATTCACACTTAAAAAAGCACGCCTCATTCCCACCTTCATAAATCACACATGTTGTAGTTAATCGGTTTTCCAATTAATCATCTAACATGATGTGTCTTCTGTCATTGCACGAAAGATAGACCAGCACGATGACTAAGTTACGACCTATTGAGAAAGCACGTTCATGTTCCTACACATTATGCTTAGGAAGAATGAAATGCAAAAGGAAAAAAAAAAAAAAAATGGTACTCGTCGAGTTAAACAATGTTCATGCTGTCAAAACTAATATTGGAACCTTCATCAAAAAGATATTTATATCATTTGCATCACAGGAATCAGTTTGTAACAAAAAAAAGAAAAAAGAAAAAGAAAAGAAGCAGTTTAGCAGTTCTTCAAGTGAAAATGAGTTGTTGCCTTTATTCAACTAATTAACATCTATGTACAAAACCTATCCCCTTCATTTAGAGCAATGGAGATAGAGGTGGCTTCACAGACTAAGGTTTTGTCAATACCATTGAAACTCGGTTTCAAGTTTCTTGTTATTCATTCTTGAATGTGATTTATTTTTCTTTGACAATCTTTTTCTTTCTGGTAATTTTTATAATGTGTTAAAAATTGTACTATGGCTTGTAAGAATTACATAAGATGATATTCAATGTTGGGCATGTTCTTTAATTGAGACAAAAATTGCTATTCTAATTTAAAGTACTACAGTATTTGTTAACAAAACGATTACAAGAAGAGCAATAGAACATAACTACAGTATTGGCTTTTCATTTATCAATCTTTGGACTTTTAAACAAAACAAATGACGCTTGTTACTTAAAACATAACTAAATTAACGTGTACCGCATGTGCATTACCTCTAGTATTTATGGAAAACGAGTTTGGCTCTGGAATTGCGCCAATTGTCGTTACGAGCTCCCTCGTAATGTCTTGCTTAAATTGAATACTTTAAATTGAACTTTATCCAATTGTCTTATTTAATAAATTGAACCATAACCTATTAATTGGACTATATTTAATTTTTCTTTTTCTAGATACTTTGTATCATATATAGCCTAATTCAAATATTCACACTACTTGATTACCCTTAATTATTATTACCATACTGGTGACCAACCAAAAAGATTAAATGCATTGTATTAATTAACATTTGACCGATTGCACCGAGTCAATCATCAACATCAATATATCAAATATCCAAAAGATGAGTTTCACCATAGAATCGCGCATGTCATTATGAGCTATCACGTAAAGTCTTGTTTAAATTGAACACTTTAAATTGACCTCTATCCGGTTGTCTTATAGATTTTTTCTTGGTTCATTGAACTATAACCAATTAATTGAACTCTTTCTAACTTTTATTTATTTATTTTTTAAATGTTGTAATATAACCTAAAATTATCATAGTCATAATCATACTAATTAATTATCTTTTATTACTATTAAATCATACTATTGACCATCTAAAGAGATTAAATGTTTTGTACTAAAGTAACATTTGATTAATTGCACCAGATTTTAGCTAGAGATACTTTTTTTTCCTCTAAGAAAGTGTCCTGACAAGTTGGACGTGCAAGAATATATCATTTGTAGAGGTGCATTGGTAATGGGGCGATATGTTTTTTATACCGATTTTTTTACCCTGAAAATATTTTGGTGATATTGGTTCACTTTGGTACAAATGCAGGAGTAGAAAAGTATATTTGAAAGTGAACATAGCCTTGTCTTTGATAGTAAAAACACTATCTAACTTTAAAGTGATCAATATAAGGTGACATCAGTAGGTATCTTGAGATGAAAATATGCACACACCTTTCATATAGTTTCAAGTGTCATCTCAATTAATACTAATAAGTTTTGCATGTGGAGAAAAGCATAGGCCTTTATGCTAAATTTTGCATAATATGTGCGTAACAATTTTGAAATGTAATAATATTAAATCTCTGACAAGGTTATTATGTGAGAATTCTTTAGTATTTATTTACTGATCAGGTGATATATTTTGTTTAGGAACTATTTATGACATAGCTTATAATTACGAGTATTTGTCATGCATGTGGCCATGGAATCATGAAACTACAACTAGAAAGAGAAAAACTAAAAATCAGAGCATGTTATTACAATTGTACATTTGACTGAAAAATCGTACATTTGACTAACTGCACCAAAACTTACCTACAAATATTTGTCTTTCTCTAAACGACTGCCCCGACAAGTTGGACATGTAATAATACACCATCTGTAAAGATACATTAATAATGGGGCAATAGGGCAGTAAATTTTTCATCAATTGTTGTCGCTAAATATATATTGGTGAGACTAATTCACTTGCAGTAGAGTAGAATAACATACTAGATAGTGCAAATAGCTTTGTCTTTGATAGTAAAAACAACATCTAACTTTAAAGTGATCAATATAAGGTGGCATCATTAGGTATCTTCAACTCAAAAGACGCACACGACTTCCATATAACTTCAAGTTCCATCTCAATAATATAGATAGGTTTTGCATGTGTAAGGAAAGCATAGTTTTTTATGCTAAATTTTGCATTAGACGTGTCTAGCAATCTTTTACAATCCCTTTCTCCTTTTGTATTAAAACCAAGTTAAAGAAAAATAATCTAATGGTGTTAGTTCTCGAACAAGGTTATTATGTCAAAATTCTTTTGGATATATTTACTGATCATGTGATTAATTCTGTTTAAAAACTGTTTATGATATAGCTTATAATTGCTGGTGCTAGTCATGCTTATGACCATGAATTCAAGAGACTACAACTAGAGAGAGAACGGATAACTATCAGAGCGTGTTACTATACAAAAAGTTGGATCTTCGTCTCAAAAATCAAATAATAACTTATTTTGATATTGGTACCTTCTGAAAATTAATGGTTTTATCTTAGTAAATAACTTGAAAGTGTAATATTTGTTTCTTCTTTTTCTACCTGGAGGTGAATGAACAAAGTTCAACTAAAGATCATTTTGGAAATCATAAGGACTATAACAAAAGAGTGAATTTATCTCATTTGTCGAAATTGTAGTATAAAATATTGTGGAGAAAGTTAGAGCTTCATATAAAAACTGTATAAGGTACATTTTCCTTGTTCATGAAAAATTTCAACCTCTCTCTCGAAGGAGACATCATTGTTACTCTTATAGGCACAAGTAAAAAAAAGACCGTCTTCTTCTATTGTTAGTGTCCTGCTTTGTTTGTTCCATGTTAATGCATGTCATAAAAGTAGCACACGATATGAGAAAGAATATAACATTTAGTTTAACTAATACTACGATAGTCATCATCATTGTAGCATAATACTGCCAATTATTAGTATATGTCGTCCGACAGATAAGTATTTTTTTTCTTAAACCTAAGTACAAACAAACGTCTACTTGTACCTATATTGTGTATTTAGATAACGTACTTATCTATCTAATTGACCCTCGAGATACCATGTTTTAGTTTTCCGAGCAGTGTTCAGATACTTCATTTTCCTTTATATGAGAAATAAGTAAAAAAATAATAATAATTAAGTGCTAAGTTTTTTACAAGGTTATTATGTCAAAATCCTTAGTATTTGTCTACTTTTATGTAAACATATTTCATTCAGAAACTATGCATGATATATCGTATGATCATCTATTTAGTCATACTTATGATCATTAATTCAAGAAACTATAACGGAGAGAGAACAAATAGCAATTGAGCGTATTTTTTTTGTAAAATGTTGTAGCCTTATCTAAAAAATCATCATAGTAATGTATTTTAGCAATGGTACCTATAAAATATTTATGTTTTATCTTAATAAAAGACTAGAAATAAATAAATAAATAAGTATATATATATGGGAGCTGATCCGTTGAGAGGGCGGGCAAAATGATATATTTTGCAAGCGCGATCTGGCCGTCCATCCTGAAAGATGAACGGCCCAGATCGCGCCTTTTTTGAATACTGTCAGTCGTCTGCGACACTATTTCGCAGACGGACTTTTTTACCTTTTTGCCCGTCCGCTACACTGTATCGCGGACGGTCCAAATCTTTTTTTTACGTTTTTTTAAGTACGTCCGCTACAAAATGTAGCGGTCATTTTTTTTTACAAAAATACCCTCATGTTCCATCCGTTACATTATGTAGCGGACGAGTTGACATACACTACTTTTTTTTTCTCTTTCTCTCATTGTCCTTGTGACATCTCTCTCTCTCGTTTCTCTCAATGTCCTTTCTCATTAGAGCTGTTACCTGCGCGGGCCTCTTCCCCGGAATTTGTTCTGTTGTGGTGAGTCATGAATTATAATTTTTATGTTTGCCGTGTTATGCTTTGTCTCGGTAGTGCACAGATGGGATAAAAGTTCTGGGAAACATTTGTTCTGTCCTTTCTCTCATGTTCTGCTTTGTCTCGGTAGAGCACAGATGGGATAAAAGTTCTGGGAAACATTTGTTCTGTCCTTTCTCTCATGTTCTGCTTTGTCTTTGTGAATTTGGCCTTTTGGAAACATTTTTTCTTCAGATAATGTTTTTTGTTTGGATGGTTACCTAAATGATAAAAGTTTGCAGAAACAAAGTAAGAAAGAGAGGGTTAAACGGGCTCTAATGAGATACAGTGATGGGTTCGTGGGTAAGCAGCCATGGCTGCCGTGAGGAGGTGAGGGCGAGGGGATTGGTGCGCCTGTGTGTGAAAAAAGAAATCATGGTGAGAGAAAAGAGAGAGAAAGTGTCATAAATTGATGAGAGATAGAGAGAGAGATGAAAGAGAGTGTGTCAGAAATTGACGAGAGAAATGAGAGAGAGAGAGAGAGAGAGAGAGAGAGAGAGAGAGAACCATGTCAGAATTTTAATGAGAGAAAGGACAGGAAAAAAAAATAGTGCCTACCTACTCCTCCGCTACATAATGTAGCGGATGGAACATGACTGTATTTTTGTCAAAAAATCGTCAGCTACATTATGTAGCGGACGAACTTAAAAAAAACGTAAAAAAAAAGATTTGGACCGTCCGCGATACAGTGTAGCGGACGGGTGGAGGGGCAAAAAGGTAAAAAAGTTTGTCCGCGACATAGTGTCGCGGACGACTGACAGTATTCGAAAAAGGCGCGATCTGGGCCGTTCATCTTTCAGGATGGACGGCCAGATCGCGTTTGCAAGATCTCCTATTTTGCTAGCGCTCTCAACGGATCAGCTACACACACACACACACACACACATATATATATATATATATATATATATAGGGCCGTGATCCATTGCTAGCGCTAGCACGTTGCTAGCGCTCTTTTGCCGTCCGCTATATAATATAGCGGACGATAATTCACCGTCCGCTACATTATATATCGGACGGTGCTAGCACTGGCAACGGATCAGCTCCCATATATATATATATATATATATATATATATATATATATGTAAGGTGGTTGGGATAGGTTTAATTCAGTTGTCTTCTTGATCATGGAACTTGAATTGCCAACTCCGAGCTTCCTTATTTGCCCAAGGCCACCACATCTCGGGTAACTAATTCATTTGTAAGAACAAGCATCTAGCTACGTTTGTTAGGGAAAAGGTAGCGCAAGATGATCCTCCATCATTTTATAATGAGGAACCATGTCGGTTTGACATCCCTAATGAAAAAGTGGAGATTATAACAACCGACATCTCAGGCGATACCTCTCAAAATGCATTCAAATTCGCGGGCAAGTGTTGTGACAAACCTTTTAGTATATCGATAGACACTGCGAACTTCATGGACCTTGAGACAACCAAGTGATTAGGATGTGTAGCGATAGCCACTAAACTAATGACTATTATATGGTTGTTGATGGCCGTAAAACCACCTCTGATTCTTACAGGGAAGGTTTCAGTTGAACTATGCAGGGTAAGAAATTCTCGAGCAGGCATCATGTTGCTACCATTTTAACGATGTTAAAGCCTAAACAAAGTCATCTCTGCCACACCGATGGATAAATACTTCCTCAATAATCCAAGAGCAATCTATATATACTGTAACCTTTAATTTTATTTCTGACATATATAAATGTCAATTAGTTGCATGCTTTAAATGACTCTTTTCATGACCTCTCTTCACTACCACCCAAAAGATCACATGAACACCAAGTTCCCTTTATACCAAAAGCCAAACCCGTAAAGCATAAGACCCTACAAAGCTCCATATACACACAATACTGAGATTGAAAGGATTTTACATGAAATATTGGATAGGAGTATCATACAACCGATCGATTAATCTCCTTTTAGCTCTCCAATGTTGTTAGTCAAGAAAAAGGATGGGACTTGGAGGACATTTGTTGACCATATATATGGAGTTAAAATCACTATTAAGGATTCGTTTAAACAAACACTGTGGATGATTAGTTAGATAAACTGCATGGAGCTTGTGTCTTCTTAAAGCTTAATTATAGGAGTGGTTGTCAATAGATCAGAGTGGATATTGATCATGTGATAATGTGTCTTGGATTAAAAAAAAAATGTGTGGGTGTCCCACCTCGGTTATTCAAAGAAGATTATGACTTGGACCTAAGTATATAAGTCTTGTCCCACATTGGTTATTTAGAAAAAGTCACTACTTATCTCTAAGTATATATATGTTGTCTTGTATTGTGTTTTAAGTATAAGAGACAAGCGAGAAGAGTCCTTCTTTAAGTAGGCAAAGAGAGAAGAGTCATTCTTTGAATATGAAGAGTCTTTCGTTGAAGAGAGAAGCGCCATTCTTTGAAAGGATTTGTTGAGAGAGACAAAGGTCTGTAATCTCCAGTGATAAACATAGTGAAATCGCTACTACCACCGTGGAGTAGGCTTTTGTCGAACCACGTAAATCTTATGTCTCCATTTTATGTTATTGTTTTTGATTCTCTTCTTTATTGCTTGGTGCGGAATCTAGTATATTCCTTTACAAGTGGTATCAGAGCTGAGGTTCAGTGGTAGATTGAAAACACCTTGCAATGGCACCAAATACTTCGACGAAGTATGATTTGGAGAAGTTTGATGGATCGAACGATTTCAGTTTATGGAAGATGAAGATGCGTGCAGTTCTAATTCAGCAAGGGTTGTTGAAAGTGTTAAATGGGAAACAAGGGCTTCCTGATACGACGTCTGATGATGAAAAAGAAGACATGTTGGAGAGAGCCCATAGTGCCATGTTGCTATGTTTTAGCCAACAACGTGTTGCGAAAGGTTTCTCAGGAAACGATTGGCTAAAATTGGAGAGCTTATACATGACGAAGTCTTTGACAAATCGCATGTATTTAAAGCAATGGATGATTACTCTTCGGATGAAGAAAGTGCATCGATCAGTGATCATCTTGATGAATATAACAAGGTAAGATTAAACCTACAAAATATTGATATCAAGATAGAAGATGAGGATAAAGCTTTACTGTTGCTGTGTTCTTTACCTCCGTCATATGAACATCTTGTTACTACCTTATTATATGAGAATGACAGTATCTCCATGAAGGAGGTTGAGGCTGTGATAAATTCTTAAGAATTAAGGAAGAAGGTTTCAAAAAATAGGGGAAAAGAACACGGTGATGGTTTGATGGCTCGAGGCCAAAGCACTAACCATGTTGGGTCTAGAAATAAAGGAAGATCAAGGTCTCAGTCAAAGACCAGAAAATTGAAGTGCTATCATTGTCACAAGGAATGGCATTACAGAAAGGATTGTCCTGAGCGTAAAGGGAAGAAAAAAGGATAATTTCAAGATGATGCTGGAGTAGTAGAAGATAATTCTAATGGTGCGGATGTTCTCTCAGTTACTATCAGTTCCTCAGATGGATGGTGGATTCGTGATACAGGTTGCTCCTATCATATGTGTTCCAATAGGAATTGGTTTGCCACTTATCGCTCATTTGATGGTGGTAAAGTCCTTATGGGAAACGATGTTGCCTGTAAGTTGGTTGGGATAGGTTTAATTCAGATTAGGATGCATAATGGTATTGTGAGAACTTTGACTGATGTCAGTCACGTTCCAGAGCTGAGGAAAATTTTGATTTTTTTGGGTACGCTTGACTCTATTGGTTGTAGCTATTGGGCTGCAGGTGGAGTTATGAGGATAATGAAGGGTGCTCTTGTTGTGATGAAGGGGTTGAAACAAAATAGTCTCTATTTGTTAGAGGGTAGCACAATTACAGGAACAACAACAACAACTTCATCGTCTGATATAGATTCTGACACTACCAAGCTTTGGCATATGCGTCTTGGGCATATGAGTGAGAGGGGTACGGATGTGCTAAGCAAACAAGGTTTGCTGGGAAGCAAGAAAATCGAGAAGCTGGATTTTTGTGAGCATTGTGTCTTCGGGAAGCAGTATAGGGTAAAATTCAGTCGAGCTGTTCATACCACCAAAGTACGGTGGATTATATCCATTCAGATCTTTGGGGTCCTTCCACGGTTCCTTCTAAGGGTGGTGGCAGATATATGTTGACCTTTATTGATGACTTCTCAAGAAAGGTCTGGGTGTATATCTTAAAAAAGAAGAGTGATGTCTTTGTTCAGTGGAAGCAGTTTAAGATGATGATTGAAAAACAAACCGGAAAAGAAATTAAATGCTTGAGGACTAACAATGGCATGGAATTCTGCTTGGATGAGTTTACTAAGTTCTGCAAGAATGAAGGCATAGTGAGGCATCACACTGTTAGAAAAACGTCACAGCAGAATGGGATTACAGAACGGATGAATATGATTCTCTTTGAGAGGGCTCAATGTATGCTTTCAAATGCCGGGTTATCGAAGGAATTTCGGGCAGAAGCTGTTAACACAGCTGCATATTTGGTAAATAAGTCTCCATCGACTGTAATTGATTGCCAGACTCTTGAAGAAGTTTGGTCTGGTAAGCATGCTAATTATGAAAATTTGAGGATATTTGGTTCCTGCTTATGCTCATGTTAATGATGGTAAACTTGAGCCGAAAGCAAAGAAGTGCATTTTCTTAGGCTATGCAAATAGGGTAAAAAGGTACCGGTTGTGGTGTCCTGATTCTAAGTCATCCAGGTTCTTAATTAGCAGAGATGTGACCTTCGATGAGTCTTCGATGCTTTTGAAGAAGAAGGAGTTGATTGATGCAGGGAAAGACCACGGTGTCAGGGAGAAGGTGAAGCTAGAGGTTCGAGCTCCAGATTCTTTGCCTATAATTCCTACAGATGAGGATGATGATTTTCATTCTACCGAGGAGAATGAAGAACCTCAGGAACAACAGTATAACATTGCCAGAATTAGACTGAGAAGAGAAATTTGACCTCCTTAGAAGTATGGATATGCGGATATGGTTGCTTATGCTCTTAGTGTGGCAGAGAGTATTGAGGTTGAAGAGCCTATTACATACAAAGAGGCCATCAAGAGCACGAAATCAGCGCAGTGGACAGTTGTTATGAGTCAGGAGATGGAATCTCTTTACAAAAATCAAACGTGAGAATTGGTGAAACCGCCTGTGGGCCAGAAAATTGTTGGTTGCAAATGGGTCTACAAGAAGAAGGAGGAAATTCCTGGAACGGAAGATGCAAGGTATAAAGCACGCTTAGTAGCTAAGGGTTTTACTTAGAGAGAAAGTATTGATTACAATGAAATATTTTCTCCTGTAGTAAAACATACTTCAATAAGAGTGTTGCTTAATATGGTTGCTCTATATGACTTGGAGTTAGAACAGCTAGATGCAAGACAACTTTTCTACACGGTTAGTTGGAAGAACAAATATTCATGCGTCAGCCAGAGGGGTTCGTGATCCAGGATAAAGAAGATCATGTTTGCTTGTTGAAGAAATCCTTATATGGATTAAAGCAATCTCCAAGGCATTGGTATAAAAGGTTTGACACTTTCATGGCAGAGAGATGTTACACTAGGAGTGCCTATGACAGTTGTGTGTATCACTAGAGGCTTGTGGATGGTTCTCATAAATACTTGCTGTTGTATGTTGATGATATGTTGATTGCTGCAAAATCGATGTCAGATGTTAATGATTTGAAAGAGCAGTTGAAAATGGAATTTGAGATGAAAGACTTGGGTGCAGCAAATAGGATATTAGGGATGGAGATTCAGAGGGATAGACCTGCAGTAATTTTGTACTTGTTCCGAAAAAAGTACATTGAGCGAGTACTGCAGCGCTTTGGTATGAAAAACTCTAAACCTGTGACTACTCTTTTGGCGGCACACTTCAAGCTTTCAGCAGCTGATTCCCCACAGACCTAGGAGAAGGTGGAGCATATGGCATGTGTTCCATATGCTAATGCAGTGGGCAGTCTCATGTATGCTATGGTTCGTACGAGACCGGATATTTCTCATGCAGTCAGTGTGGTTAGCAGGTACATGGGTAATCCTGGGAAATCTCATTGGCAGGCAGTGAAATTGATACTTCGATATCTGAGAGGTGCAACGGATACTGGTTTAGTCTACAATCGGGGCAGTGATGTGAATGGTAGTATTATTGGATATGTGGATTCAGACTACACTGGAGATTTGGATAGGAAGAGATATTTGACAGGATATATCTTCACTTTTTCTAGCTGTATGATCAGTTGGAAGGCTACTCTTCAGACTATTGTTGCCTTATCTACTACAAAAGTTGAGTACATAGTGGCGACCGAAGCAATGAAGGAAGCCATTTGGTTGAAGGGCTCGGTTAGTGATTTGGGATTGAAGCGTGAGTCTAGCACTGTTTACTGCGATAGCCAAAGTGCCATACATCTGACCAAAAATCAGATGTTCCATGAGCGGACCAAGCACATTGATGTCAGATTTCATTTTATTCAGGACGTGGTTTCTCAGGGTACTGTTATGATAGAGAAGATTTTCACAGATGAAAATCCAGCGGACATGATGACAAAACATATTCCAGAGATCAAGTTTAAGCATTGCTTAGATTTGATCGGTATCAGCAGTATTTGGGTGCAGCCTTAGGGGGCAAGTGTGGTAACAGCAGATGATATTTTCAGATTGTTTATGACTCATTTTATCCAAGCCAAGTTGAATAATAATAAAAAAAAAACCCAGAATGTGTGGGTTTTCCACATTGGTTATTCAAAGAAAATTGTGACTTGGACCTAAGTATATAAGTCTTGTACCACATTGGTTATTTAGAGAAAGTCACTACTTATCTCTAAGTGTATATATGTTATCTTGTATTGTGTTTTAAGTACAAGAGACAAGAGTCATTCTTTGAGTAGGAATAGTCTTTCTTTGAAGAACCATTCTTTGAGAGGATTTCACTACAAGAAAATGACCTTTTAGCGACGGATTTTTAGAGACGGAACTAAATCCGTAGCTAAAAGTGTCTTTTAGCGACGAAAGTTCCGTCTCTAAAAGTCCGTCGCTAAAGACGACCTTTTAGGGTTTACCCGGTTATTTGTCTATATATATATGAATTTTAGGGTTACATTTCTCTTCTTTTCACCTGCTTTAGCCGCCCCAGCCTCTCAACTCTCCCTAACAGTCACAGATCCTTCTCTCAAATCGCACAGCCACAGGTTCTCAACTCTCACAGCCACAGGTTGCTTCTCTCAAATCTCTCTCTTTCTCACAGATCTACAAAAGTCAGTAAGCCATGACTCACGACCACCCTACTCAACCCACATCTCTGCGGTGGCTAGTCACTCTCGATCTACCGCATCTCCACCGCCACCGGTCGGTCTCTCTCACATCGTCGTCATGTCACCACCGTGGCCGGTCGCCATGTCACCATCGTGGCCCGTCGCCACCGATCTGTCACCATCGTGCCCCGACGCCACCGATATGTCACCACCGTGGCCCTTACGCCACCGATCGTTCATCACCGTGGCCCCAACGCCATCGATGGTCCCCACTGTCGCCGACCGTCGCTTTGTGGGTGTTGGGTAGACTGAAGAGTTTCAGTCAATGGATCTTCATGGTTGTCGACTTGTGTGTTATGTGCAGATTGATTAATTCCGTCATTAAAAATAATTTCGTCGATCGTAAAAAAAAATACCCAAAAAATTCCGTCACTAAAAATAATTAATTTCGTCGTTAATATTAAATTTTTACTGACGGATTACGAAATTCCGTCGCTAATCTTTTAGTAACAGGGTTTTCACCCACGGACTTTTAGCGACGGACAGTCCGTCGCTAAAAGTTTTTTCGACGAAATATTCACTTTTAACGACGGAAATTTCCGTCACTAAAAGTAGATTTTCTTGTAGTGTTTGTTGAGAGAGACAAACGTCTGTAATCTCCAGTTATAAACATAGTGAAATCGCTGCTACCACCGTGGAGTAGGCTTTTGCCAAACCACGTAAATCTTGTGTCTCTATTTCTGTTATTGTTTTCGATTCTCTTCTTTATTGTTTGGTGCGAAATCTAGTATATTCCTTTACAGATCATATCCTTAAAATTGCCTTCTCAACACACTTCAGTCACTTTTTGAACTCAAGTTAATGCCATTTGGCCCTAACCAATCCCATGCCACCTTACACTCCCTTGTGCACGCCATTCTCAAGCCATGTATTCTAGTTGCCTTTGATGATATCCTGATATATAGCAAAAACCGGTATAAAGCACCTCTAACGCTTCCAAAGGATCCCATTCCACCCACAACAGCAGCAACGTTACTTCAAAGGATCCGAATGTTCCTTTGCAAACCACATGTTAACTAATTATGCCACATTATCTATGGTGAGGGGCAAGTGACCAAGCCAAGATAGATGCCATGGCTACTTGGCAATTACTAAAAACCATCAAGCAGCTATGGAGATCCCTAGGTTTAATTGCTTACTACGAATTAAAAGTTTATTGACAATTATGTCTCACTAATTAAGCCCCTCACAACTCTTCCCTAAGGGAATTATTTCCACTGGGATGATACAATCACACATTAGCTTTCCAACATCTGAAGCACATCTAGACTCACCCTACAGTTCTAGCCTTACCAAAGTTCCTATACGATTTGAGGTGGAGGTTGGTACTGGTGATACAAAACGTACCTGTGTGTGTGTGTTGGGGGGGGGGGGGGGTAAGTTGGGAGAGAGGGGTGGATTGGGGTTGGCGACTGCGAAATTATTGCAAACATTTGTAAGGCCTTTAAAAGTCAAAGCTATCTCACTATTTGACTGTCTGATTATTAGAAAGAACTCTTATCTATGATCTGAGCTATACATCACCAGAATCTTTACCTCAGTCACTTTTATTTCGTTGAAGGACTGATTATGTCAGCCTCAAGAATATGCTCGATCAGATACTGGCATTTTTTTTGCAGGAGAGGTGCCTGAGCTACTAGCCTACTTTTAAGTCACTCAAAGCAAGCCTTAATAACAACGTCTAATGGCCTTTCTAGACCACCAGAGAAAATAGGCCACTCTGCAACCTTCAAGAAATATAAGTTGTGTAGCCAGCTTTCGTGGTTGAACTAGAAGCAGTTGGCCTGGAGACACTCATTTCCAGTACCAATGCCACGTTAAATCCCTATGTCATAATGCCACGTTAAAGTATTTTCTGGATAATGGCCTTTTAAAACTTGGAATTATTTTTTGAATCCGTAGCAACACACAGAACTAAGGGGAACATATATATTAAAATACTGCTGCACTTCTCAGGCATTGGTCAATCTGAGACACACTACTACCTACGAAAGAACTTTTAGCCTATTATATTGGCCTTCCATGAAAATAGACACATCAGACTGGATTGAAACTATGGAGTTCGTCAACTAACAAGGTTGAGAATGTACGCTATCCTCGTTTGCTCCACCCCGAGCATATCCCACTCAATTGTGGTCTTGTGTCTCCACAAAGTGTTGACCAGTTACAACAATCTGGGGCTATGAGTCATCTCGATGGTGGTAGAGAGGTTGGGTAAGATGTCTCATTTTATCTTCATCAAGCATCATCATACTGCAGGGGATCTTTTTTAATTGATTCTTTTATCTACAAGATGTAGCTGGGCTCTACTTCAATTTGCATGGATTACCTGTAGGAATGCATGGATTACCCGTAGGAAATTCTCACTGAAAGGAGTATTACAATACACTTCTCAATTGCCTACAATCTGGTAGGTAGGGACTTCTTTGGGCCGCTATGTCGGCCCGTAAAGTAGGCGACTCCTCCAAGACACTATATTCGTCAGGGAGCTCCAAGTGCAAAGACTTCCCTCCCACTAGGTAGGCGACTCTTTCGGGGTACCTCCTCGGCCCTTCAGGTTGGCGACTCTTTCAAGACACTACCTTAGTACGCTCCAAGTGCTCCGGCACAAGGAATCATTACGAGGATAGGCGAACCACCGGGACACTATCTCTGCCAGTGAGTTTCGAGTGCTTCGACATGAAGAAATCTCCACTCGCCAGGTATGCGACTCATATGGGTCACTGTTAGCCCTATGGTTGGATAACCTAGGCTTACATCTTGTTTTGATGATAACTACACATTGATTATGTTTTAATGTGTGCTTTGAGTGTATTCTTAGTAGGTATATACATGCACATTCATGAAGACACATTTGAGAAGTTGGATAGATGGATTAAATCCAAAGAAGCTTAAAGCTATGGTGACATGCTATAGAAGCTTCATCAAGTTCAATGTCGAAGAGCAACAAAGAATGCATCGGCTAAGTTACTATCGATTATAATTGATCTTTCCTATTATGTAACTAGTCTTGGTTTGATGCTTGGATTGATGACTATGACCTAAAAAGACCTTAGGACACCTTGTGCATTGCATGTGAGTTCATAATCATTCACACAAGCGTGGTTCTTGAAAATGAGTGAACTTTGGAACTTACTCAGATTTTCTCAAAACTGTTTTTGGTGCTAATATTTTCATATCTTGATAAAACTTTTCATTATCTTTCCAACGCAAAAAATGGCACCTCAATCCGATTTTTCTAGAGAAAGTTATGCCCAAAATAGGAAAGGGAGTTCCGTGAGGCAGCCGATAGGCAGTAAGGTAATACAGTCGACTGTGAATACAGTCGACTTCATTCCAATGCAGTCGACTGCATTGGTCAAAATTCTGTTCCAACGGCTATTTTCGAGGACAAAACTCCAACGGCTATTTTAGAGGGATTACAGTCGACTGCATTGGTTACAGTCGACTGCAATGGCAGTTTTGCCAACTTTATGCCTATAACGGCTATATTTGATCTCTTCTCTATATAAATGATTTGGGGCTTCATCATACACTATGAAAATCACATTCTAAGCCTCCGTTCATTAGAGAAACATCAAGGCTCATAGATTAAACTTTTCTCTCTTCATCTTCATGATTTTACATCATTAAAGAGAGCATCTTTGTGAGCAATTCTTTGATTGAGAGTGAGCATCCTTCAAGTCATCAATTCTCTCATCTCTCTATTGCACTAGAGCTTCATTTGTACTCATTTCCTTTCAAGAAGGTTTCTTTGTACACATTTGATCTTTGTAAAATGATTGTGATCAAGGCTTGGGTTTGTCAAGTCTTGGGTGAGCTTTGTGGATTCAAGGCTTGTGCTTGGTGTGGGGATATCACCAAGTGTTGTAAGGGTTTTGATCTTGACCCGGAAGAAGATTGTTGCTAGTGGATTCTAGTGCTCTTGCAAGGGACTTCCTTGAAGAGGTGGATGTAGGCTTGATGGTATATCAAGCCGAACCATTTAAATCTCCTTGTCAAGTATCTCTAACTCAATCTCTTTACTTATTGCTCTTTAATTGTTTGAGATTGTTTAGTTAGCATCTTCATTGAAGTATTACTTGGTTTGTTTGAGATTTATGATTGTGCTTAGTTTAAATTCCCCATTATATTTCAAAAACCCTATTCACCCCCCCTCTAGGGTTGTTTTATTGGTTTCAAGTGCGAAGACTTCCCTCCCACTAGGTAGGCGACTCTTTCGGGGTACCTCCTCGGCCCTTCAGGTTGGCGACTCTTTCAAGACACTACCTTAGTACGCTCCAAGTGCTCCGGCACAAGGAATCATTACGAGGATAGGCGAACCACGGGGACACTATCTCTGCCAGTGAGTTTCGAGTGCTCCGACATGAAGAACTCTCCACTCGCCAGGTATGCGACTCCTATGGGTCACTACCTCGACACGTCGGGTAGGCGACTTCCCATGACACTACCTCGTCGTGTTAGGTAGGCGATTTCTTTAGGACACTTCCTCAGCCGGTCAGGTAGGAGACTCCTTCGAGAAACTACCTTGGCGAGAGCTATAAGTGCTCCGACACAAGGACTCACCTCTGGGATAGGTGAATCCTCCAAGATATATACTATCTCAGCCAGGAATGCCTGTGTGACAAGCCTATGTGTTCCGGCACTCGGGGCCCATCATTGGCAGTCCTAGGGACCATAACCCTCAAGTCACTTCGAGACAACAGTAGATCTCCTGAGGGATATATTGTGCCTAGTTCGCCTAACCGTTAGGCATATGGCCTTCCCCATTAATACCAAGTCATCTACATGTTTCGATGTCCCTGTAGGACTCGGCAAAGGCTTTGGATATGTGGCTATATCAAAGGGTTCTCTGACGACATAAGTGCTGTGTGAGCCAATTTTTCTAGACAGACAGAACGAAAGCTATGCGGGCAGTTTAAAAGAATATACAATCCCACAGTCCTTGGAAACTGGCATCTCTGGCCCTTTTAGTGAGGTGTCACTCCCAAGGAGCGTCGGGTGTCCCTTGATGATATTACCATCTCAATCTCAACTCCTATAAATAGGGGACTTGAGAATTTATTTTGCGGGATTTTTGAACTCATTTGCAAATTTCACTTTCTCACTCTAGAATCTCAAAGCTCAGGAATTCTAGAGATAGAAAAACTTTGGACCTTGACCAAGACCCTGATTTTGGAAATTGAACTAGACCTAAGCATTGGTTTGTTACTGTTGTCGTCTATTAGCCTTGCATCTTCGCTCTCGCAGCACTGCCACTCTTCAAGCTATGTCTGGGAAGCCTTGGTCTCTGTCCTTCTTCCATATTTGTTCTGTCCTATATCAGTAAGCTTGACTTTTGACTCGGGCTACATTCTTTGTGGCACCTCTACATATACAATGAACCCACTTTCTTGGCGTCAACGTTTGCCTCCAACAAGTTTTCCACTATCAGATTTATCAATTATTGTAGGATAATTGATATATCAGAATTTTGTGTATGTATGTATGTGCGTTTCATGGTGCGTATGCACAGTTTTAGGTGGTTGTTGTTGAGGCCACAGTTTGGGTGTCTGTATAATTTCCTGGTTTGGTGATGATCATGGAACGGTGAACGACACTGAAGAGGGTTGTTTTCGCAACTGTGGTGGCTGGGATCAGAGAGAGAGAGAGATAGATATGTATTTAAAGATTTCAAGTAGTATTGACATTTTTGAAATACGAAATAGCCAAGTCAACCAAAACCGTTAGTTAGTCTCAAGAACCCTAACACTGGGAGAATCAACAACAATTTTTTCACATATTGTATCCTGGTGTCACTTTATCACAACACTATCAACTCTAAACTCAAGGGCGTTAGTGATGTTATCGGTAAAAATTATGGCTACTTTTGAAATTCGAACTTGGTGCACAATGTTAAAATACCCAAGTTAGCGTGTATGTATATAGGCCTTATTTAGGTAAGTTATGTCGATCATTATTGAATTTCTTGACATTCTGAGTGTTTATATGGTGTTGTACAGACCTCGGATATTCTTCTTTCTTGTTAGGTGTTTGATGGAGGACAAAAATGGCTGAAAGCATGCAGTAATAACAACATACAGTACCCCACCGCTTTAGATGGTTATTCAAAACAACTTTGTGATATCTGCATTTTAATTTAGCCATGTTAATCTTTTCATTGGTCGTAGATATTCAGGTTTATTTCATATATAAGTACCTCCATGTAACTCTATCAAGTACACAATAAGATACATTTTTTCCTCTCTTTTTGAGATTTCTCACTTAGTGGATTCTAGGTTATGTTAGCTTTGTCTGGTAAACTCTGGGGTTTCTTTTCGAGGGCGTTTTTTTGGTTTTATTTTATTCCGCTTCAATATTAGTGTTGCAAAGAACTTAGAAATTGGCTTATGTTATCTCGTAGGAAAATTCAATAATTACGCATGTTGAGTTATTGATTTCCTCTTTTTTTTTCCCCGTTGTGCTGGCAGTCTCGCGTTCTAATGTTTTACATTCATCAGAAATGATGCAGATCTAGAGGGAGTAGAAGTTCAAGTGTTTGGAGGTGTGATTTTAACTAGTGATTAGGTTATTTAATGTCCAAATGAACTAAGAAAAAAGAAAATATAAAGATGCAGCCTTAGGAGAGACAATGGAGGTAGACAGGTTCTAGGCAGGTTTTGACCTTGAGATCCTATTGTGTGATGGGCGCATTAACATCCCGTTCATGCATATATGTCTGGAAGTTGAGGCAAGAGCAGCATTCTTATTGCGTTTACTTGCCCAACAAAGTGGAGCTGCATCACAAAAATGTGCATCCATGGCGCATATCCATTGATGCATGCATATATGTCACAATTGACTCTGTAACGTCTGTAACTAGATCGACCACATGATAGAATGTCACAAACAATGAGGAAAATGGCAGAAGGGAAGTATTAATTCTTTTCTAATTTTTTGACTTTTTGTCAAAATTAAAAATTCTCCTTATTGATCATTAGTTCTACGTTATGGGTCATGGACTCATGGTTGTCTATAGTTCGCATAATTATGCGGAGGAAGAAGGACTAAAATAAATTGGCACCAATTTGACACCAAATGCCACAAAAATTCGTATAAATGTCTTCAAGGCTTTTGAGATATCATGAAGGTAAGAAATACAATTACGATTTAGCAAAACCAATCCTCCATTGGCACCTGCTATGACCGAGAGACATACATTGATGTCTGCTGCACTTTATTAGCCTGTCCTTGCTATGCACGGTCCTGCTCTCGCGACACATCAACAATTGTTCAATATTAAAGTTCAACACTACCAGTCTGGTCAATCCAAAGAGCATGCTCTAAGTCACGTGTCGCACCTCTAGAACCATAACTATTCCAAGTGTTTAAATAGGGGCTTCGAGGTTCCCCCTTGGGGTGGGCCTGAGCCCCCTTAGTGGCTCTCTCTATGTGTCCCTTAGGGGTCTCCCTTCCCTTGAGAGCTCCCTTCACCCTTTGGTCTCTTCTCTGCTTGGGGACTCTTTGCCTCCCCTCTTGGTTTGACCACCCTCGCCGCTTCCAAGAGCCATGACGCCCAACTGCCTGACCATGTCGGAGAGTCGTCTCAGCATTTTGTGCCCCTGGCATAATGCCCGTCGTTGTTACCGATTGCTGCAATATCTAACCGCGTCCAAGCGCGGACTTTAATCTACACGCCCCCGGTACTACTTCCCTTGACTGCACCCTTGCGCTACCTCTATCTCATTTGTGCCTGCATTAACACTTAGTGACTGTGCCCCTACACCGTAGCTAATGAACATGCCCCTGCCACCGCAGAGAACCATCTGCAACCTTGCACCTTGTCACTTATACAATCGCGGGCCCCGACATTCTGATACACTGTCATTCCTGCGGTGTTTGTCCATCTCTTCACCACACCGTGTTCACCCCATGTTCACCTAGCCTTGGTCGTGTAACATGATTTGACCCAATCTCCAAAATGTGCAGCATCCCTTAGGGTAGTGACTCTTCCGGGACAATACCTCAGGGAGCTTCGAGTACTCTGGCATGAGAACTCCCTCCTTCCAGGTAGGCGACTCCTTCGGGACACTACCTTGGCATGTCGGGTAGGTGACTCCTCTGTGACAACAACAACTTGGCGCCCTCCCCCCTTAAGGCTCTCTTTATGTGTCCCTTAGGGGTCTCCTTTCCCTTGAGGGCTCCCATTACCCTTTGGTCTCTCCTCTGCTTGAGGACTCCTTGCCTCCCCACTTGGTTTAACCACCCTCGCCGCACCCGAGCGCCATGACGCCAAACTGCCTGACCACGTCGGAGAGTCGTCTTAGCATTTTGTGCCCCTGGCATAATGCTCGTCATCATTACTAATTGTTGCGACGTCTAACCGCATCCAAGCGTGGACTCTAAGCTACACATCCTCGGTACTACTTCCCCTAGCTGCGCCCTTGCGCTACCTTCATGTCATTTGTATCTGCATTAACACTTAGTGACTGCGCCCCTACACCATAGATAATGAACATGCCCCTGCCACCGCATAGAACCATCTGTAACCATGCACCTTGTCACTTATACAATCGTGGGCCCCGACTTCTGCCACACTATCATTCCCTCGGCGTTTGTCCATCTCTTCACCACACCATGTGCACCTAGCCTGGGTCATGTAACATTCTTTGGCCCACTCTTCAAAATGTGCAGCATCCCTTAGGGTAGTGACTCTTCCGGGACATTACCTCAGGGAGCTTCGAGTACTCTGGCATGAGGACTCCCTCCAGCTAGGTAGGCTACTCTCTCGGGACACTACCTTGGCATGTCAGGTAGGCGACTCCTCTACGACAACAGTAACTTGGCGCCCTCCCAGTGCTCAGGCATAAAGGACTAACCACAGGATAGGCAACTCCTCGAAGAAATTATCCTCGGTAAGGAGCTTTGAGTTCTCTGGCATGAGGACTATTCTCTCGTTAGGTACTAACTCGGCTTGTTGGGTATGTGACTCCTTCCAGACACTACTTTTCCGTGTTCTGAATGCTTGGCACAAGAACTCGTCTAGCAATAAGTGATTCCACCATGACACTATCTCCTCCAAGGAGATCGGAGTGTGTCGACATGAGAACTCCATTCCCACCAGGCAGACGATTCCTATGGGGCACTACCTCGGCACATCAGGTAGGCAAACCTCTGGGAAACTGCCTCAGCATGTTGGATAGGTAACTCCTTCAAGACACTACTCAGCTTGTCGGGTAGGCGACTTCTCTAGGACACTATCTCTGACAAGATGTCTGCATGACTAGTTTACATGCTCCGCCACTGAGGGCTCTTCATCAGCAACCTATGGATCATGACTTGGGTCACTCTGAGACGGGAATAAGTCTTCGTTAGGCATCGTACCTAGTCTGCTTGACAGATAGGGATGAGTCCTTTCCGACTACTATCGGGTTTCTTGTGTCCCTCGACCCATTTTTAGGGCTTAGCGAAGGCTTTGGACTGGTGGATAGATCAAGGAGTACTTTGGACACACTGTCATTATGTGAGCTAGTCTTTCCCGATAGACATAGCGAAAGATTTATGGGGTAGGCTAGTTGAATATGTGATCCGATAGCCCGTGGAGCACAGACATTTGTGGCCCCTCGGTAAGGTGCCACTCTCAGGGGAGCACCATGTCTCGCTTGATGACATCACCTTCTCAACCTCTATAGCTAGTGGACTCAATAATCTTTTTTAGATAAGAGAACTCATTTCACATTTTACATTTCACTTTCTCACTCTTACGTCTTTGAGCTAAAGAAATGTAGAGAGAGAAACACTCTGGACTTCAGACCTTGGCTTCAAACCTTAATTCTGAAGCTAGTCCTTAACTCTGGACCGAAGGATTGAATCGTGACTGGCATCATCTATTCACCTTGTACCTTCGCCCTCGCAGCAATGCCACTCCTCAAGCTCTCAAGCTCTGTCTTGGAAGCCTTTGTCTCTACCCTTACTCTGTCCTTGCTCAGTCTTGCATCAAAACACTTGACTTCTAACTCAAACTGCATTTCTTGTGGTACTTCCACATATACTACGAACTCACTTTCTTGATATTTCTAACTACGAAGGACTAACTTGTAGAGATAATCTCTAGATGTCTTAATAGTGAATTGGTTCCCACATTTTTCCCGAGCGTACCCATGCATGGGTCCCAATTGTCATGTTATTTTTCCACGACAAAATTCATGAGTACTTTTTCATAAATGCTACATGCATGAATAAAACTTCACCATGAAAGACGACATTTTGCAATATTTGATAATAAAAAAGTCAAAAGCTTAGGCAATATATCAACAGTCGCTAAAGCATCGTAAATCCATCCACCTTTTCTCTTTTTGTGATGGAACGTTGTCAATTGTTGTCCGAGGATGGAAACAAAGGACGAGAGCAAAGAGAATTATAGACTATGAGGCCGTTAGCGACAAGTAACAGACCTATAGAGCCCTCTACTTAGGCTATGTTGCCCTAAACAAAGTTCTTTTAAGGTTGATCTACTTCCATCCAGCATATTGGTAGTTTTGTATCCAAATCGGAGACAAATGGTCGTTATCGAGTGGTCAAAACTCTGCTTCTTGACAAGATTAAGTAAATTAAAATGCTGACAGGAAAGTATCACACCATATAATATCTCTAGATAGCTTTCATGAATAGTCAACCGGGAGCGGCCTGACGAGGAGGAGCCCGCAATGCCTGCTGCAAAACCTTGGCATGATCTTGGGCGGAGTGGCCGTCGATGTAGATCTTGGTGGTAGTAACAAATATTCATATGAATAGCAGATTTCGAATGAGAGTTTTGAAGGGCAAAGTGGAGAAAGGTTCCATGTAAACGGCAAGAGCATTAAATTCACTACTTGAAAAACCGTCTCTCACCAAAGTCCTAAAAACTGTCAATTTTCTTCACTGGATATCATAAGCCACCTGCACCATTTCCGTTCTCTAATTGTTCACGATACCAGTGGTGGGATTATTTTCAACTTATCCATCAATTTACCAAAAAGTGTTGGACCTTTCGACGCCACAATCAACAATTGCTTCCAGAAAGTTGGCCTTCCTTCCGTTGACAGAAGGAAAATAACAGCAGGTTCACTGCGATTTCTTGGTAAAGCGCCTTTAGCAAGATAAAAAGGTCATATTTGCAAACTTTATGAGACACTGTTTCCAAAAGAACCACATTGAATCTGGATCCCATGATATTAGCTCGACCCTGTAGCTTGATAAGTACATTCAACCCATTAATGTCCTGCAAATAATTGACTATATATGGGCCCAAAAGATATGTTATGTGCAAGATTTGCTTGGGAAGTAAGAGATATGCTTTGTCTACATTCTTTGCTACGTTGCCCTACTGATTATAATTTTGTGGACAAATGATGGAGACATGGACTAAATTAAAAGGAGGATAGTGATGGTGAGGTCACTTATCACTAACTAATAGTGTTCAACAGAAGTTTGTGGGGGCATAGTCTCTTTTAATTACTTCGCATAATGATGCTACAATAAGTTAATTTAGAGCTAAATAAACATTGCTAACAAGATGCTGCTGTCACCCTCGGGGGTAGCTTCATGTTTGTCCACAGGTAGGTGGGTAATACGCAGGGTTTGTGTTGTTTTAATAGGAAAGTGATGTAGGCGAAAAATGTAGGGCAGGACATTCTAACAATAAGTTATCTTCTCTTGACCACTTGCAATGGCACATGACAAGATGAAAAATCAATGATTGATACCCTGTGTCCATTGTTATTGCCCAAAAAACAGATGCTTCCAGCGTGCCATGTTCCGAGTAGTTTGTGTAATGTTTTTCCATGCATTTTACATCATCAGAATCCTAAGAACTTTCAGAGTTTATATATTTTCCAAAAGAGGGAAAAAAGTGGGGTTTTTTTATTTTATTTTTTATTACGAGTACAAATATATACTATGGGTAAAAACATCAGGTTACATCATGCCCATAAACGGCAAGTAAATAGACAAACGTATAGACGGATGACATCCCCATCCGATATAAATTATATTAATGTTAACGCAAGAAGATAAAAGCAATAATATAACATAAACAACACACCAAAATAACTATCAGCAACAAAAAAGCGATAAGATAAAGCGAACAAGGAGAGAAGATAACCCAACGAAAAGTCGTGCTCGTCTACCTTTCCCCAAATCCACGGCCCAACACCAACAAAACACATGTTCAGCCTCTGTGACATCTGCCAACGCCACGTGCATCCACCCTCGTGCAGCCACGCCTACGCTCATCACCAAGCGTCACAAGCACCACTTGCAGCATCGAAGCCATTCCATCGCTAGTCCACCATGAGGCCAGCTAGCACCACCGAACACCACCAATGACTGGATTCTACCCTGCACAACCAGTCGTACCATACAACCACAACTCCAATCCACATTGAATAACCACTAGCTACCTACAACTGACTACCATAGCCCTTTTCGTCCGCCACATTAACTTTAATCCAATAGCCCCATAATAGGCACAACAACACCATCACCACCAAATTCGAATGTGCACAACACGTTTCTATACAAAACCTAGAAGTAAAACCCTTGAACTAAATTCAACACATCTTCTCCAACCAGCGGCACTACCATGCCCATAACCCGACAGATAGTGGCGGAGTGAGTGGGGGGCACCGGTGGGCCGCCTGCTTCTCAATGATTCTCTTCATTTTATATGGTGTATTTGATCTCATGAAAAAAATGCCCACCTAAAAATTTAATAAAATGCTTATGGAAAATATATTTCTAGTCATTTTACATGTTGAGTTACTAAAAAATTCTAAAGATAGTTAAGAAAAAATGTCTTTTTAGTCATTTAAATTGTTAAACTTACACAAGTAACGGGAAAAGAAAAAAAAAACAAAGTTTAGACATAAATTTAACACATAAAATTCTCTTTATTCTCTATTATTTTTAACGCCTCTTTGTTTCCAAAGCCTGTAAGCCACACAACGAACAAAGCATATCGTCTCCTCGGTACCTTCATCGGCCTCACACCTCAATGCCATGGTCCATTGCCTCTGGCGACCAGTGTAGCCACGTGGACGGTAGATCCAATCACGGCAGGATGGTCGAAGTCATGGTGTATTGCTCGATTCGTCCATTCTTTCGGCATCTCAATTCTTCGTGGTATATTGCTCTGATGTAGTGATCATTGATGCTCTCCTCATCTTTTCTTTCCGAAAATCTATCTCACTTAATTTTCTCCATCACAATCTCTTTAGCCTAAAAAATCATGAAAAATCACAGCCTTTTTCCCCCAAATATAAAGCCACCATCATTCCACTGATTAATGGAATTGCTCCACCACCTCCACGCAATGTCTCAAATGCTAACCCTCCACTTTAAATGCAAGTAAGATCCAGACTTTCAGTTTTTATTCTTAAAACTTCTAATTCCTTGAATTTGAACCTTTTTTTTTTCAATTTAGAATTTGACAAATGGGTATTAGAACTTACAATTTGCAATTGGGAATTTCGATTGCTAGTGGGATTCTTAATTTTAGATTGAGAATTTGGACTTTTAATTTCAGATTGCAGTTGCTGCTCATGGGTGGTGGGTGTAGAGTTAAGATGGAGGCTTGTTGGGATTTTTAACTTTGGATTGAAAGTTTGAAAATTTTTGTGACTAATTCTCGCTTTTATATTAGGTGCCCACCTTAAGAATTTTTTCTAGCTCCGCCACTGCCGACAGAGAGGCCATCCGACGTTCGAAGGCCACCAACAACCCGATAGCAGTGCGCCAGCAAAAGCAAAACCAGGGTTGCCTAACCCACCAACACCTCAACCCCCATGCTCTGACACTGAACACATACCCACACTTGCCAGTAACAAATCTTGAGCCGCCGCATACAGTGAAGGCTATTTGCCGCACCTCAACCACAAATCCCAATTGAAATAACCCTAAAATTCCCCATACACAAACAAAGAGGGGATCCACGTCACCACGCACGGGAGAAACCCAACAGTGGTGACGAAGGGCAGACTGAGAGAGAGAGAGATAATGTTATTATTATTATTTTTTCCCTAGAGGCTTTTGAGTAATTAAAATCTTAGCATTTTAAGTTCTACCTTAGCCATATAGCAGCATTGCATGTATTTATATTAACATTTGTACTCTAAAAGATAGTCTATTAAGAAAAATACTAGGCATCTAGAAAATTGCATATAAAATCTAAAGAGATACTCCCCCCGTCCCACAAAAATTGATCATATTTCATTTTTTTGTCGTCCCACAAAAATTTTTCATTTTTAAAAAGATTCTTTAGATATTTTTACATATTTACCATTTTTACACTTTTTTATTCTATTTCTCTCTCCACATTTAACTTTCTATCAACTCATTTTTTTCTCTTGACCCACTTTCTTATACTTTTTTTTTCTCTTCACATTTAAGACTCTACTAACCAAATTTATCTGTCATGGCCCACTTTCTTCGCATCTCCTCTCTAAAGATAGAATGTGAAACACATAATATATAGTTTAAATCCTTAATCTGAGTGCGAAAACAAAGTGATCTATTTATGTGCGACAGATGGAGTATTAATTATGTTGTAATAAAGGTAGTTTCTTACTTAGATAAAAAAAATTTATGATAAATATAACTTAGTAACCATGTTTATTAAATAATTTATCAAAATTTTAAATTTTCTTCAAGAATTAGCTTATTATATGAGGTTTTGAGCTATCCTATTGAGTCATGTTGGTTAAACTTTTTGTACTTATCTAATTGCCTGCTTTTCTTCTAAAAGCACTACCTCATTTTTATTAATTAGTCACTTTTATAAATAATAAGCTATAAGATAACTATACACCAAAATCTTCTCTGTCAATGTTAAAACAAACATGTATGTAGTAAACATTACGGGCATGTGGTGTAAATGCACAAATTATTATCAAAAGGTACTTACACAAGCACATTGAATAATGTGCCATGTAATAACCTATTGAGCTCAATATATTCTCCTCATATTTTCGTCAATTGAGTCTACTTTTTTCTTTTTTGTGTGGAACTTTAATTTTTGTTCTCATATGTTTATCGAATCAAAATAGCAATATGCAAAAGTATATTGCTTTATTTATATTTCATCACATGATTCATTAATTCTGTTAAAAGGAAGTTCACACATTAAAAATATGGATGTGTATCTACGATGAAATAACCATGAAAATATAGACTACGCAATAGGTTTTCTAATGCAATTCAAAACTTCTAAGTTATGTTTGACGCGCGAGATAAGACTTTTTCTGGATAGAATAAAAACATTCACATATGCATTTGGCCTAGCATTTAAGGGGTTGGCGATAATTCTACAATGCGAAGGAGAAGGGGGATTTTTATCCAAGTGGGATTAAAATCGACGGGCCAAGGATTACCCACCGATACCGGCATAACAACCACCATAAGCACTGAACCACTGCTAGGATGGAACCGCAAAAGGAATAACACCATCGCCGGTAGAGAACCCACACAGAATCCATAAACGACAAATGAGATAGGTATGTAACAAATAAAACAACACAATTTAATGTTTTGATGGCTTTGACGAAATCGACTAACGGAGGGTTGTCACATGTGCTCTAAGAAGTCGTGCCATTTTCGTGGCACTGTTGATAAGCCGAACACGTCGACATTCTTAATTATTTGCCAAAAGTATTGAAATTCAAGTTAGATCAGATCGGTAGAGAAATGGAGTGATCAAGTTAGTTCAGATCTCCACCGTCCCGTCCTTAAACTATTGGGCTGTGTTGTTGGTAGGTGTGGTGGATGATAGAGTTTGGTGGTGATCCATATGTTATTGTGGCGATTGGTGGTGGATGATAGAGGTTGATAGCACTGGTGTGTTTAAGTTCGACGATCTATGGGCTTAGTTTAGTGGGCAATGATGGTGGCTTTGGGTTTGTAATTTGCAATTGGGTTGTTGAGTGCTTGTCGATGCTAGTTGTACGTAGCAGCTAGTCTGGTGGTAGTGTTGATGGTGGTTTCCATGGATGGTTGGTGGTCATTCCAACTGTTGTGGTGGTGGGCGTGCTGATGTGGTGGTGTTGATGGTCTTAGTGTTATGGCGGCATATGCAGGATGGTGGTTGATGCCAGTGGTGAATTCAACAATATAATGCTATCAACTATAATGCAAAATGCAGAACATGATTTAATTTATACCTTAGACGCGGTAATCCAATTGGATATGTTATCATGCAACCATATATTCCACTGAATAATCCTATGGGTTAATGCATCCTTAAAGTAAATGGCTATTCATAAAACTGTTATGTGCTCCACATGGATTTTTTGGCTAGTAATCAATAACAAAATATGTACCCAGTACCGGTCAAAAAGCGAGTTTACTATCAAATATATATGAGATATTGTCACAATACCTCAAATACGTAGTGTCACAGTGTCATCCTCACCTTGCCATACAGGTGAAGCTAGATTAAGGCTCACAATCAAATTAGGGTCACAAATTCCCAAGAATAAGAAAGGGTGAATTACATACGACATTCCTGATATTTCCCTAAAACTACACTCAACGCCTAGTAACTATTTTTATTACTCTCGCCCCCGTGGTTTGTCATTGTGTTACATAAAGTCCACTTTCATTAAGGAACTGTCAAGAAAAATTAGGGCACATTTTAATTATTACGATATTCCCCAAATGCCGTTATATCTTCCTCTTCTTCCTTACCAGCGAATGCTTTTATTGATTACTCACATGCGCATACAATCACGGCCACTACCGGCAACCACCCCCCATCCAAACACCAAACCCTTACTGCCAATCATGCAGACACATGTGAGCATCGATGACGCGGACACTTTCCCCATCACAATCACACACCCCCCCCACCCCCCCACCCCCGCGCACACACACACGTGCATAACAATCTGTCTCACCTACGGCAACCAATCTACCCACCCACGGTCTATACCACCCACTGTCGCCATCTAGCTCCTACCACTGCCTGCTGAGGCTGCTATCACTGCTGCTCCGACCCCCTATTACCTATAAACACCCCCCCCCCCCCCCCCCCCCCACACACAGGAAATGGTCATCGCCCTCTAGCTCCTACCACTGCCTGCTGAGGCTGCTATCACTGCTGCTCCGACCCCTTTTACCTATACACCCCCCCCCCACCCCTTTATACCTTAGACGCGGTAATCCAATTGGATATGTTATCATGCAACCATATATTCCACTGAATAATCCTATGGGTTAATGCATCCTTAAAGTAAATGGCTATTCATAAAACTGTTATGTGCTCCACATGGATTTTTTGGCTAGTAATCAATAACAAAATATGTACCCAGTACCGGTCAAAAAGCGAGTTTACTATCAAATATATATGAGATATTGTCACAATACCTCAAATACGTAGTGTCACAGTGTCATCCTCACCTTGCCATACAGGTGCTCACAATCAAATTAGGGTCACAAATTCCCAAGAATAAGAAAGGGTGAATTACATACGACATTCCTGATATTTCCCTAAAACTACACTCAACGCCTAGTAACTATTTTTATTACTCTCGCCCCCGTGGTTTGTCATTGTGTTACATAAAGTCCACTTTCATTAAGGAACTGTCAAGAAAAATTAGGGCACATTTTAATTATTACGATATTCCCCAAATGCCGTTATATCTTCCTCTTCTTCCTTACCAGCGAATGCTTTTATTGATTACTCACATGCGCATACAATCACGGCCACTACCGGCAACCACCCCCCATCCAAACACCAAACCCTTACTGCCAATCATGCAGACACATGTGAGCATCGATGACGCGGACACTTTCCCCATCACAATCACACCCCCCCCCCCCGCGCGCACACACACACGTGCATAACAATCTGTCTCACCTACGGCAACCAATCTACCCACCCACGGTCTATACCACCCACTGTCGCCATCTAGCTCCTACCACTGCCTGCTGAGGCTGCTATCACTGCTGCTCCGACCCCCTGTTACCTATAAACACCCCCCCCCCCCCCCCCCACACACACACAGGAAATGGTCATCGCCCTCTAGCTCCTACCACTGCCTGCTGAGGCTGCTATCACTGCTGCTCCGACCCCTTGTTACCTATACCCCCCCCCCAACCCCTTTATACCTTACACGCGGTAATTGGATATGTTATCATGCAACCATATATTCCACTGAATAATCCTATGGGTTAATGCATCCTTAAAGTAAATGGCTATTCATAAGACTGTTATGTGCTCCACATGGATTTTTTGGCTAGTAATCAATAACAAAATATGTACCCAGTACCGGTCAAAAAGCGAGTTTACTATCAAATATATATGAGATATTGTCACAATACCTCAAATACGTAGTGTCACAGTGTCATCCTCACCTTGCCATACAGGTGCTCACAATCAAATTAGGGTCACAAATTCCCAAGAATAAGAAAGGGTGAATTACACATGACATTCCTGATATTTCCTTAAAACTACACTCAACGCCTAGTAACTATTTTTATTACTCTCGCCCCCGTGGTTTGTCATTGTGTTACATAAAGTCCACTTTCATTAAGGAACTGTCAAGAAAAATTAGGGCACATTTTAATTATTACGATATTCCCCAAATGCCGTTATATCTTCCTCTTCTTCCTTACCAGCGAATGCTTTTATTGATTACTCACATGCGCATACAATCACGGCCACTACCGGCAACCACCCCCCATCCAAACACCAAACCCTTACTGCCAATCATGGACACACATGTGAGCATCGATGACGCGGACACTTTCCCCATCACAATCACACACACGCCCCCCCCCCCCCCCCCGCGCGCACACACATACGTGCATAACAATCTATCTCACCTACGGCAACCAATCTACCCACCCACGGTCTATACCACCCACTGTCGCACTCTAGCTCCTACCACTGCCTGCTGAGGCTGCTATCACTGCTGCTCCGACCCCCTGTTACCTATAAACACCCCCCCCCCCCCCCCCCCCACACACACACAGGAAATGGTCATCGCCCTCTAGCTCCTACCACTGCCTGCTGAGGCTGCTATCACTGCTGCTCCGACCCCTTGTTACCTATACCCCCCCACCCCCCACCCCCCACACACACACTGGAAATGGCCATTTCATGGAAAATCATGACCTATAGGAAGACCGGCGAGAGCTGGAGCTACCTAATTAGGTGTTATTTGGATCGATATTACCCATTGGGAGTAAGAGATATAGATCTAGCTTAATTTTTTTTTTCTTACTAATTAATGCTCATTTTGGAGGAAGAACCGTAGTGGCTCTAGTTCTATAGTTACTGTTGATGGTGGGTGGTGAAAAGAAATGGTGGTGGTGGAGAATTGGTCAGATCTTGGATACGGTGGTTGGGTAAATTTATAATTTTATGAATGGTATCACCGTCATTTCTTTACTTCTGGTACTAGGTGTTGTCTACAGTTCACGTCAATCTCTGGACTATTGTGTGTAATTCACCAGAAACATAACTATGTCAATCAACAAATCCAACGCTATCAAAGTAGGCAATACAAAATCCCAAACAAAAGATTGAAAGTATAAACATTACTTCTTACATTGTTTGGCTTCTGTTTTAACCACTTGTGATGAACATAACAGTTAGTGTGTTCTTTTGGAATATAAATTTACTGGCCATTACTAAGACCACAAAAATGGCTCCTCAAGCCGGAAACTGGTATCGGCTCCAGCCAGCTGCCATGATGAAGCATACAATGAATATCCATCACTTCGATCTGTGCAATCGAGGGAGAGATCAGGGAGGTTGAAAAATGCATCATCCTCATCGGTTGACGCAGGATTGGACGACTCTTGTATGCTATGTGATGATAAATTATTTGATGAAGCCGAGTCAGGAATCTTGGCTCGGGCTGGCTTAGCTTCAGCCTCTATATGCATTTGCCCGGCTGATATGGCTGCTGCAGCCTCGGCTGAAGCCGCTTGGATGTCCTTGGGCGAAGTGGTGGCTGGCCGAGGAAGCTCATGGGTAAGTTGAGGAAAATTGAGATATGCCGACTGACCTTTGATGGCTAAAGCGGCTACGTCATGGGCTCGAGCCGCCATTTCAGCCGTTGGGTACGTTCCAAGCCATATTCTTGATTTCTTCCTCGGCTCGCGAATTTCAGACACCCATTTGCCCCAACTTCGCATTCGCACTCCACGATAGGGATGGTGTTCGTGGTCTTTATGCCGCTTCTTATGCTCGTTACCATTTTTCGCCGTCTCTTGAAGTCCTTTTGAGCCTTCAAGAGCCTGCTTGGAGTCATTTTGACGCCTCGTACTTTGATCTAAAGTTGTGCTGGACTCCGATGAAGAGGCGGTAGTGGTAGTAGTAGTAGTGGTAGTGGTGGCTGTGAAGGAGGAGGAGGAAGAAGACACGTTTGAACACTCAAAAGACGTTGAAATGGAGGTGAAGGATGTCGTGGTAGAAGGGGAAAAGTCTTGAGGCACACTCTTCAACTGCATTTGTTCTTCCATGATAGTGGTGTTGAGTGAGGGCTAGCTAGCTAGCTAGAAAAGAATGTGAATGATGGCCAACAAAATAGGGATGTGCTGCCTTTAAATGATTCTTCAATATATTGGTCTTAAACAAATAAAAGGAAGAGCCAAAACAAGCATGGTGGGATGGGGGCCAGGGGATAGTGGGGTGTAGGCTTAATTGGCACAAGGGAACTACTACAGTTGATCAGCTATATATATTCTGTTAACCCATGTGGCAAAATATATAATAAATGATGATCTTGAGATCATCTTTTAACAACTTTGAAAAAAAATGTTACTGTGCTTGGCATATTCTTCTTATTGTCATAAGATCATCACACTGTTTGTTGATGACAAACGACGGAGCATTTTTCATGTGTATGCATATTTTGGCATCACTTCGTGCTGGATAGTTGTAGGGTATGCAGTTTGTGGTCGTGGAAACCATGCATTACACATGAAAGCTGGCCAAGGGCCCGTTTGTAGGGTTTCCCGGCCCCTTCTCCTTGATATTCCTCCTCATTGAGTTTCTGCTGTCCACATTTTTGAACTGATCGCCGATTACTCCCCCACGGCTACTTTACGAGATTTCTAGCATTTATTCGGGCCGGCACCGCAGTAGGTGAAGATAATCAAATTATGGCCCCCCATTCAATACAAGTTTTGTGCAGATTAAAGTTTTCATACAACTTATCAGTTGCATGTCAGTGAAGGTATTAGTTGTTGCTGAGCACCCCAAAAAAAAAAAAAATCTGTAAGAAAGTGTCTGTTCTCATTATGTTACCGATTCTTTCTAGTAGCATCATGTTGGGTGTGAAAGAATCTAACTCAAAATCAATTGGCAGTGAGTACGAGAGACCCACAAGGCTTACATGTTGTATTGTTAATTGCTATTTTTCCGATGTGAGATTGTATCTCAACATTGAGTTACAACCAACAGCTCTAAAGCCATGAAGAATGAAAGTACTCTCAGATGCTGATGCTGATGTAGTTGTCCTAAAGAAAACCTCATTTTAAATAGTTGTCACTTTTTCTTTTTCAAACTCCACTTGAGCTCAAACGACATATTGAACTGTAGTCGCCTTCCATATGTTTTGGTGTAGGTTGGGATCGTTTGTAAGAGATTCAATCAAGAAACTGGCTTTCGCACATCAAATTACTTCTTGTTCAGCTTACAATTAGGCTTGACATGTATACTGCTCTGAAAAAAAAAGTTATTCGCACACCAATTTAAAATAAGGTCTCCCCAAAAGGTTCAGTAGACCAAAGGACCACAGGAAATAGGAAAAAACATCAAAGACGGTGGTTATATGCCACCCGAACGTACTATCTCCACTGAAAAATAAGCTGTCTTGAGACAGAAGCCTATAGATGACAGACACATCCTTAGATCGAGTATACCAATGTGTTTAAATTTGTTTTTCATGGGTATGTTTAGATTTAATATGTCTTGGGTGGAAATGCCAGACTTGTTCATTTGTCATGTTCAGGTTGTCCCACCTATGACTCAACTTGTTCTAGATTCGGTCATTTACTAGCTATATAGATCCCTTATCGATGACTTTATTTCCCTGTTGGATAACAATGTTGTGAGGTAATTTTTTTGGTACAAAGTATATGGACAAGTTGCAAAAAGTTGCAGATAGACTTAAAGCATGCCCGATATCAGCTCACTTGAACTCGTCATCTTTGCAGATGATTGGGATTACCACCAAAAAGGGGAGGGATTATATTTGTTAACCCGATAGGCTTTAGCTTCGATATGGTTATTAGTCAAGTCTTCATTTGTAGCTCGCACTATCTCGAGGTTTATAACTCTATCTCGTTAAGAAAGATAAGTTGAGGAAAGTTTAAACGGTCTAAGAAAAAATAAGAACTCTATTTTTACTTCATCAAACACGTCTTACAAAATTAAAATGTGAACGAATTTTCGAATCAAATTAGACGACATCTCGTAAATGTAGAGACAGAAGGTACCCTCCAGAGATTCTATTTCTATATCTTCACCAGACACCAAATACGTTGAACCTACAACTGCAGAAACTGGTGCTTGTATTATCGGATCTAGAACTATTGAGGATCCAAAGCACTTCCATGTTCCTTCATATATAGAGACCCTGTTGTGTTGGTTTTGTTATCAGGGATGAAGACAATTCACGAAACACGCCTACACATGACATGTATTGTTTTTTCCCACCGCAATTAGAGCCCACTGGTCACAAGTTTCTGCAAAATTTTGACGAGACGCAAGTTCAATAAAATGCGTCCATGAACACATGGGCACATGCCACTGCTGCTAACGGAGGGCCCTAGGTATATACTCAGATATCCAGGCCTATTTCCAACTTTTCTTTAGGACATATGCGCCATGTTCTCTCTTCAAGCAATTACCTAACAAAAATTGTAATTATTACTCTAGGATTTTTGGATGGTGGCCCTTTTGTCGACTACGACTAGTTTTCTTTTCTCTTTCACTTTCATCGTGTCCAACTACACACGTAGAGAATCATCCTCAAAAGATATGAACTTCTGTTCATTCATTTCGGCCACATAAATAATAGGCACCGTGTGTGGTAAGCTAAGTACTAAGAGAGAAATAAGCAAGAGCAAAGGTTCGGAACAGTTAGGATCAAGAGGGTTGGTCTAATAAATCAGCAAACACCAGCTATATTGGAACTTCAATACTAAACGACTCCATAGAAAGACTGGCTCACTACCAGAGTTTGACAGTCTACCCCCCTTAAAGCCCCCTCTGTGATTGGAATGAAGGTCCCGAACATTACCGCTGGATCAAAGACTCGAACGAAGATGAAATGTGAATCACATTTTGGTGCTCTAATGTTAAAGCAGTAGCACTTAAGTAATTGTTGATCGTTCGCAACTGCCTAAAAAGTATACGGCACTACAGTATCAACAAGTTCGAAGGAACTTGAATAGAGAAAGAACTAGGATCATCCAACTCCTCCAATGTGTAGGGACTCAAAAGAGCTAATGATTTGCAAGCATAGGCAGTAACATTTTTTAGTCGACGTATCAGCCTGTCGTAGTGCATGCCAGGTGCATCAGCAATAGCTGTCGTGAAAGGGCAAACAAATATTGTACCACCTCCTGTATCAAATGACACATACTGGGGTTCGAAAGGACTTCATTAAGAGTTTAGCACACTCATCCCTTGGAACTGTGCTAATGTAGCATGTTGGATTCGATCGGTCCAATTTAATTAGGTAGCTTAACGGGTCATATTACTATTGACTATTTATTTTATTTGGACATTAACTAATTAAATTGGCTAAATAACACTATGGACCTATTTAATTTTTAGCATTCAATATACTAATTATTTATGGCGTATAAGATGCTTATAGACCCTAATCTGTTAATTCTGGTAGATGGTTGAGATTTTGTAAGTCTAGGGTTGATCTCATTACTCTCTCTACATAAATATATCTGAATCTTGGAAGTTAAAGCATCATAATTTTCAGCTACTCTTTGCCTCCTAGACTAATAGAAAAATACACAACTCTATTCCATTATCAAGAATAGAGAAAAGTAGTGAAGATCAATACCAAAAGAGACACGCTCGCTTTCTGCATCTTCGCGTTCTTTGATCATCGGAATAAAACTTTTGATAGTAATATATAGCTTCCTTCAATTCGAGTGATTTCGAAATCTTGTTGTTCATATGTTTATGTTATTGTAAGATTGTAAAGGTCTTGATTATGGGGTCACGATGAATGACATAATCTAACATGTGGTATTAGAGCCACGTTAATCAATTTCATGAACATAGGTTAAAGATTCTTGAAATTTCTTTTTATGTTTGAGTGTTAACATAAAAAAAATTAAAGAAAAAAAAACCCGGACTGTGTGGCCTGTGGGATGGCCTGCAAAATTGGCCCAGAACTTGGGCCGAAGCTGTTCGCAGTCGGTTGTGTTATATGGCTCAGTAAATTGGACCTGTGTGTAGGGAATTGGGCCTGTTGGCCAATTTTGGCCAGAATTGGGCCAAGCTAATTGGGCCTGTTTCGCCAGCTAATTGGGCTGTTTAACCTGTTTTGGCCTTTAAATTCGGCTAGTTCTGGCCACTTAAAAGTGGGTTGTAATTGATGATTTGGGCATTGGCCACTTTTAAAAAAGGGATTTTTTTTTTAGGAGGGCTTGTGTATTTCAATCGGGCCTTGCAAAATAAAATTTGTAAAGCCTCTTAATACAAATCTCAATTGAATTGTTTATTTGAATTGTTGATAATGATAACATATATATATATTATATTGTAAAACTGGCTTATATTGTTGCAATACTAATGAATATAAAGTGTCAATATTCTTATTAATTTTAAGAATTTGTCTACAATTACAAGATCGTGCAAAAGTCTTATGATTCCATTTGTTTAGACTACTATAATGTACTTGAAAATAACTAGTTGTTCTTACTTATTTTGACAGTAAACGGCCAACGCAAGCTTACTATATTTAATAAGCCAAGATAATGATACACCTCAATTTACACTTACTAATTATATACATGGGTTAAATACATGTTAGTACCCTAAAAGTACCACAAAGTCTCACTTGAGAATCTTAAAGTTTAATTTTTAGATATAAGGGCATGTAACTCCAAATTTGCAACAAGTAAGGGAATCTGTCCAACTTCCCAACGATTTAGCCCTTTTAGTCAGGGGCAATTTCGTCCAGCCATATTTGATTTTAAGGCAATTAATCCCCTACCCGTAATATAAAAACTATAAAGGGTTAATTACACTTATGTCCCTGAGGTTAGGGTATAATTACAGTCAATGACATTAAATTTTAAAATGTAACATACCGTGACCAAACACTTTTAAAATGTATCAGCCGTGTCCATCCGTTAGGGTTCCGTCCAAAAATTGTACTTTTTGTATGATGTCATCAATATGTATTTTTAAAATGACGATACTACCCCTTATACTGAATATTTTAAAAAAATTTAAATTAAAATGTCAAGCCTTAATTTAAAGTCACAATTAGGATTTTGTTGAAACCTTAATTTACAAATTTTGTTGAAACCCTAATTTGTAAATTAGGGTTTTCTTGAAACCCTAATTTGCAAATTAGGGTTTTCTTGAAAACCTAATTTGCAAATTTTGATATGTTCTCTCTCCATTGCTGGCCACCAATCTCCTGTCGGCGTCGCCTCCATCGCCGGCGACGTTGCCCTTCCCCTTTCATCTGTTCTCTCTCCCATTGTCGGCGACCAATCTCTTGCCGGCGTCGCCTCCATCACCGGTGATGTCGCCCTTCCTCTTCCATCTGTTCTCTCTCCCCGCACCTCGCCCTCCCCGCGGTAGCCCCTTCCCTCGGCCCACACCGACAGCGCCTTCCCTCGCCCCACGACGTCAGCCCGCGCCTTCCCTTGCCCCACGACGCCAGCCCCTTCCCTCGCCCCACGACTGCAGCACCTTCCCTCGGCCGACCTAGATCTAAAATAAAGAGACGACCTTGATCTGAACATGGACATGGTCGGTCGCCGAGCACCTCTGCCATGGTCAGATCAAGAACATGGACATGGTCGCCGTCACCGAGCACCTCCGCCGTTGCTGCACCATCTTCGCCTCCACCGTGAAGTGAAGAGACGGGAGATGGAGAAAGAGAGGAAGAGAGAAAAAAAGATGAAGAAAATGGAAAATTTATTTTATTTAGGGGTAATTCAGTCTTTTCGTCAAAACCGTTAAATATTTTTGTATTCCGTTTGGTCAACGGATATAAGTGTAATTTGTTCAAACTATTGTCCTTACCTGTAATTACACCATAACCTCAGGGACATAAGTGTAATTTTCCCAAAACTATAAATTATCCTCTCATTTTCTCTTTTCCAATTTTCCAAAGGCATTACTTGTGTGGATTCCGTCTTCTGTCCCCCCCCCCCCCCCCCTCTCTCTCTCTCTCTCTCTATATTGTTCTCTTTTCGCTGGGAAACAGCTCCCCCGACGCAATCATGGGGCTCCATATGGTCCTTCATCTTCACCTTAATCTTTGCCTACATCGCAGCGGCCATTGCCCTCCACTTGCTCCCCCCCCCCCCCCCGCGGTCATGCTTGTGCTCCGCCACTGCTTATAGCTGAAAGCTCTACTGAGTAAAAGGCGGCTTATGATAAGTAGGAGCATTCCTACCGCATATCCTTAATGATTATGAAGGCTCCATTATGACTGCAATTCACAGAGTTAGTCCTGACTCAGAAAATGCTAAGATGTACCTTTCCCATGTTGAAGAACAGTTTCAGGGTTCTTCCAAGGCACATGCTCCTACTCTTATCTATACTACTTATAATGAGATCATCATTTTTATTTTTGATATAACATCTTTTTTACTGTTACAATGAAACTCATCCAAGTGCCAACACGTGTCCATTTTCTAGGACAAAAATATAAAATAACACCACCCACTCTCCACTCACTCCCTATACTTCATGTAACTGCTCTTCGCTTAGCATTTTCTTTTCCATTTTCTTCTCTTCCACCCTTAACGACTCACAATCTGCAATTATAGAAAATTCAATCCATTCATATTTCATCTCAAAAGGCAAATATAGAGACAGAGCGATTGATGTGGGTGAGGCTGTTGAAGGCTGTTGCCATAAAGTTTCCCTGTTGACGTTATCGTTAAGTCCGAGGTTGTTGAAGGTCATCCTGAATTGAAGTCCTCTCCAATGAGCCATGAACCTTGAACAATAGGAGCAAGAAGAAGAATATTGTCGCTTTGATGACTTATAACTATTATTTTTACTGTTGAAGGATGTTCCAATATTGAGCACATAGAACTCGATTAGGACTACTGTAGGCTCGAACTTGATGTCCAACTGAATGAGGTGATGTCAAGCCTTACACTGTAAGTCCGATGGAAGATCCTTTTTAACTGTCATACGCAGCAATGGTCCTATTCGATGGGGTGAGACTTGAGGGTGATGAGCTTCGATGTTATGCAATTTGTGATATTGGTGGTATTTGGGCAATTAGCAGTTGACAGACGTATGGTGGCGCTTGCGGATTGTGGATGGCCAACGGTATGTGTTGTCGTGACGGCAGCAGTGGTGCATCACTATTGATTTTTTAGATTGGTGGCATTTAGCCAATCGGAGTGCTCACGATGGCATAGCATTTTGGCGATTGGCAATACTCGCGGCAACGTGGATGGATGGTAGTGGCGGCACTCGAGTGACGACAGTCACAGGTGTCCACTGCTAGCTCTCGTTGTGTGGTTGTGCGGTACTGAGGCATTGGTTTACTGACGACGCTAGGTCATCGTGACGGTGGAAGGCAGTGGTTGTGGCTATCTGCTTGTGGGCGTAGGGTGTGTTTCTACTGGTGGGTGCATGTCTGTGTTGTGTGTGAGAGAGAAAGTGCAGGGAAAAGAAGTTGAATACTGTAACATATGCTTTTTTTTAATTAATAAAAATAGGATTTAAATAGCATTGCAACTGTTTGTCTCGATACCTATTTTAAAATTCAATTTAGATACCAAATTCAAATATGATACTTATCAACTCCTTGAAAAATGTTAGTGCAAAAAACATTGGACACTCAAGTGTGTTGAAAATAATGACAACAAAAGAGTTGTTTAAACAATTCTTAAAAATATTATTAATTTAACCCTATACTTTTAATGATTTTACTATAGTCTAGATTTATATTTTTTTGTGTAATACTCTTTTGGTGTTATATTTTAGTGGTTGGGAATTTTGTTTTTTTTTTTAAATTTAAAAATGATGATGTTTGATGATATATAGGGATGTTAGTGGCAATAGAACTATTTTTTTTCTGAATCGCTTAACAAGTGACAGAGTCACACACGAATTGTGTGTGCACGATAGCTGTCACTAAAATAGTTACGCTCAAGTACAGTGAATCCAGTGGTGCTCATGAGCATATTTACAGATGAATGTTATGAATTTTCAACTAAAAGTCTTGGGCATGGAAATCTCAAGGCTTTTCTCGTGCAATTTGTTATGACTTCCCTTCCTACGAAGTTCGGTCCTTTTAAGATCAATTACAATACGCAGAAAGAAAAGTAGAAGATGAGCGAGTTGATTTCCATGTGTGTCCAAGAAGAAGAGAGGCTAAAATCCGAGCAACCTAATGGTGCTCACATTAAAATGGCTAGTCCATCTAAAGGAAAAGGAAAGAAATTTGGCAAATGTCGCATGCAAGGGAATGGGATAACTCTTAGGCAGGCTCTTCTGGTACCAATGGTTCTTCTGGTCCCAAGTGTAACTTTTATAGAGCTAAAGGACAATTGTAGAAAGAATGTTAGAAATTCAGAGAGTGGTTGAAAAAGAAAGGTAATTTATCTATTTGTATTTGTTATGAGTCTTACATAATTGATGCTCCTTTTAATACACGGTGGGTTGACACATGTGCAACTATGCACATAACCAATTCATTTACAGGGATTCTTTTATGTAAAGAAGCTAAACAAATAGGACCGTAATGTGCTAGTAGGAATTGGAGAGAGAGCTCAAGTTGAATCTGTAGGAACTCTCCATTTAGTTTTGGGAAGTGGCTTATTTGGATTTAGTTGATACTAAACCTTATTTATGTTTCTAAACTTGACGCTTGTGGATATCCCATTAAGTTTGAGAGTAAAGGTCCATTTACTCGATAACTATTGGTTTTGATTTGTTGGAGGGAAACCTCTAAAATTTACGTTTGGATGCTTCTTTTACTGAATGATGTAGTTGCTAAAACTTGTGGTAAGCGAAAATGAAATACTGAAAATTCCGCTAAATTGTGACATGAACATCAAGGTCACATATCACGAAGCAAAATGGAACGCTTCAATAAAGATGAAATTCTTCATTCTTTAGATTTATTATATTTTGACACACGTATTAAAAGAAAATTTGTAAAAGGAAATAACATTGGTGTCACTTGAAGTATAGGACTTTTAAAGGTTATTCATATTGACATTTGTGGACCTATCCCTAACCGAGTATCATGGTCATAGATACTTTACACCTTCATTGATGACTATTCTTGTCATAGATATATTAACCTCATTCATGAAAAATTAGAATCACTTGCCATGTTTAAGACTTACAAAGCCGAAGTTAAAAATTAACTCTTGACCTAAAGATTAAAGTTATAAGATCTAAAAGAGGAGGGGAATATTATGAAAATTTCTTTGAAACATGTAATAATCCTAGTTCTTTTGCCTTGTTTTTGGAAGAATGTAGCATATTTCCTCAGTTTACAATGCCAGTTACACCCCAGCAAAAAGGCAAATTTGTACCCTCAAGGATATGGTACAAAGTATGATATACGAAAGCACTCTACCGGAGTTTTGTGGCATGAAGCACTTAGAGCAACTGTGCATATTCTTATCAAGGTTCTCAGTAAGTCTGTGCCTAAAACCTCATTTAAATTATGGACACAGAGGAAATCAAGTTTAGAATATTTTCATGTGTGGGGCTATTTAACTGAAGCAAAAGTTTACAATCCACATGCTAAGAAACTCGACCCCAAGACCATCATAAGTTGTCTTTTTACAGGTTACCCTTAAAGGTCTAAGTGCTTCAGATATTACTGTCTATCATATACCACTAGAATTGTTGAAACTAGTCATGCAGTATTTTATTCAAGACACTGAGTATAGTGAGAGTGGTACACCAAGAATAATAAACCTTGAGAAAATTCAGGATCATGATTGTATTTATGTTATCCAAAAGTTTGATGCACAATTATCTCACATGGAGGATATCGATGCACTTGAGATAGTACCTACTGATGTGCCAATTATTATGGATCCTACTCCAATTCTTGTAACGAACAACCTCTTCGAAGGTCAGGAAGAGAGAGAAGACATATGTCTCTGATGACTCTATTGTGCACCTAGATGGGGCTGACTATAATCTGGGCATGGGAAATAATCCTACATCCTTTCAATAAGCTATTTTGAGTGATCATTCAACTCAAAGGCTTTAAGCCATGAAAGATGAGTTATAGTCAATGAAAATAAATGAAGTTTAGAACCTTGTTGACTTGCCTAAAAGGGGCTAAGTTGTATGCTAAAAATCGGTCTACAAAACTAAGCTAGATCCTAAAGGCAACGTTGAAAGGTACAGGGCTAGTCTCGTCACTAAAGGTTTCACTCAAGAGAAAGGATAGATTACGATGAAACATTTTCTCTTGTATCAAGAAAAGGTTTCTTTTGAATAGCAATGACTTTAGTAGCTCGTTACTTAGAGTTGCATCAAATGGATACATAGACTGCATTTATTAATGGTCACTTTCATGAAAATATCTTTATGATGCAAGCAGAAGGCAAAGAACACATGAAATGTTAGTTGACGAAATCCGCATATGGATTAAAGGAAGCCTCTAGACAATGGTATCTTAAGTTCCATGATGTGATTAGCAATTTTGGCTTCGAAGAAAATGCAGTGGACCAATGTATATACCTAAAGATCAGTCAAAGTAAGTTTATCATTCTAGTTTTGTATGTAGTTGATATGTTAGCAAGCAGTGATATGCGTATGTTACATGACATAAAAAATAATATTTCTAAGAATTTTCATATGAAAGATTTTGGAGAGGCCTCTTACGTTATTGGCATTGAGATTTATCGAGATATGTCTTATGGAATATTAGGCATGTCCAAAAGAACCTATATTGATAAGGTTTTTAAGAGATTCAACATGCATAACAGCCCTCCTGATGTCGCCTATGTTGTTAAGGGTGACAAATTCAATTTGTTACAATATCCTAGGAACCTGGAGTTAGACGAAATGGAGCATAATCCTTATGCCTTAGCTATAGGAGTCTCATGTATGCTCAAGTCTATACTTGCGCAAATATAGGGTATGCTGTTGACATGCTTGGAAGTTACCAAATAAACCAAGGAATGGGTCATTGGAAAGAAGCCAAGAAAGTCATGCACTACTGACAGGGTACCACAGATTTCATGCTTACCTAAAGGAAGTCAGATAACCTTGAGGATATTGGTTATTTTGATTCCTATTATGCAGGGTGTGTAGACACCCTAGAATTATTGATTAGGTGCCTTGTTTTAAGGGAGAGAATTCAAAATGAAATAATGGGTATTCAACATATCCAAGATCCTTCTTATACGAATTAGTTGTAGTGGGTCTCTCTTGGCTTGGAGAGAGATGCAGAAGCCCCCTTAATCCCGTACATTATCATTTTAGGAGAACATAGTTCTTTTCTTTCTAAGAGGTGGAACAGAATAACCCGTTTTACGACTGCTATGTTAGTGGATCCCATGATGAAAGGCTTACCACCCAATTTCTTTAAAGAAGATGTTGCGAGCAAGAGTTTCGTTGATAGCTTTTAATTCCTTATTGATGATGAGATTTTGATTTGAGACATATATTTATGTGATCACCATGTGTTTGGAGTCTGAATATTATGATTATGGTTTGTTACTTCTTGTTAAAGTGTACGGTTAAAGTACTTTTTAAGAAAATAATGTTCCCAACCTATCTTGGTCGGACCCAAGGGCCCACTAGGGGTCCCGCTTCGCGCGAACGCATCGACACATTCAACGGTTGATTTTTCAACGCATCGAACCAGTCAAAGTGCGCGCGCCCAACTCACGTGTATTTTCTGCTTCGCACTCTTTGTGCGCGACTTAGGCAATAATTATTTCACGTTTACGTCACTCACGGTAGCACGATCATCACGCCGCGACCACCCGAACAACTTTTCATCAAAAACATCTACGGACGGTGCAACCAAAGCGACGGGGTCAAATGTCAGAGGCCTTGGCCCACCCCATGGGGTTGGCCTCGGCCTCCATGGGGGGTTGGCCTTGGCCTTCCCCCCCCCCCCTGGGTTGTTCACTTTTTGTGCAAAGTCCCTTTAGCGCTTTTTTTGCTTCATACGCTTCGTATGTGACTTTGGCACCTTGTTCGTTATGTGGGTATGACTCATGGCAACACGCTCGTCATAACGCAACTTCCGGATTCGTCATTGCCCATCAAAACACCTACTGTCGGTGTGCCTAAAGTTCACCGAACGGGGGAGTGGCCTTGGCCCCCCTTCATGGGAGTTGGCCATTGGTCTTGGCCACCCCCTAGGGTCGGCCTCAGCCTCCCAGGGGTGGTGGCCTTGGCTTTCCCCCCATTTTTGGCCTATGGCCTCCCCTCCCTCGTGCACTTGTTTTCTCTAGTCTTTGCACCTCCGCGATGTTTACGGACGTTAGTACATCAACCTGACGTCCATCATCCGACACCCGCGCACCGCTTCCGCGATGCTCGTCGCCCAAAGTCACGCGTTACCGCTGAATGACCCATCACTGACGAACGCGCATCATCATTCCCAACTTTGTCATTACTGAATATTACACTTATTATTTTGGTACAACATGCACACTTGGCTCACGCCCCATCTCCAAGACACCTGACGCACGCCCAAGCGTCGTCTATGCGATGTTCGTCGCCGCACCCGTGCGCCATTTTCATGATACGTGCCCCCGGTAACAAGTATTGTTCCGCAACGTTCGTCGCCGCGCTCGTGCATTACTTTCATAACATGTTCCCCCGGCACCAAGTATATCTTCGCGACGTTTGTCACCCCGCCTGTGCGCCACTTCCATGATACGTGCCCTGACACCAGGTATTGTCTCACGACGGTCGTCGCTGCGCCCATGCGCCATAATCATGTGACAGGCCTCCGGGCATCACACTCATTCACTACACCATGAGCTCACGCCATGGACGTGGAACATGCTTCGACCCACTCTCCGAAGTGTGCAGCATTCTGAGGGGCTCCGCTCGTAGTGCTCCGGCACGAGGACCCTTAATAGTGGGATAGGCTTGTTACCACAAAGCTATCGCCGTCTTCATTTCGGGGGGGCTCTACTCGTAGTGCTCCGGCATGATGACCCTTCGCAGCGGGATAGGCTCATTACCACAAAATTATCGCCGTCTGGGGTGACTTGCATGACATTAGGCACTGAGCTGCGACCATGTCCACTCACGTTACCGGTGATCATCAACGCCCCGAGGACGATGACCCACGGGTCACTTCGGGACGGGAGCAGGTCTTTGGAGGGCATCCCTCCTAGTCCACCTGGTAGTTGGCTACAGGGGCAACCCTCACCGCTGTCAGGTTCTCTACGCGTCTCTTGACGCTTGTGGGATTCAGTAAAGGCTTGGACCAGTGGCTGGGACAACAGGCTTACTCGATCATGCTGTCATGGTGTGTTCAGTCTTCTCAGACAGGTAGAATGACGCTGTGTGGGGCAGGCAACACGAATTTGGGATCCGGCAGTCTAACGGAGAACTGGTATTTTGGGACCCCCTAGTGACGTTGTCACTCCCAGGGGATGACATGTGGCACTTTATGACACAGACACAATGTTTCCTATAAATAGTGGACTTTATGATTCAAAAAAGGACTTCTAGACTTTTGCTCATTTCTCACAAAATCACTTTCTCACTCTAGAATTTGGGAGCTCTTGGATTCTAGAGAGAGAAACACCAATTGGATATAACTTTGGACCGTAGCATTGGACCCTGACTCGGACCTTGACTTGGACTATCGACTGCCGACCCTGTTTATCTCAGTCTTGTCTCCGCAGCATTGCCACTCCTCACGGCCTGTCTGGGAAGCCTTGCTCTCTGCCCTTACTCCGCCCTCACTGTCTCTCACTTTGCATACTTGAAAGCTGACTCGGACTGCAGCCTTTGTGACACCTACACGTAGGTACGAACCCACTTTCCTTGGCATCAAATACTTACGTAAGGATCTTATGACCTCGTTCATATTGTTATTTATTATGGAGAGTTCGTGTCTATTAAGCTATTTGACTGTCATATTTGGCAAAAGTTCTAAGATTTTAACCGAAAAAGGTTGTGTGGCATTGAGAGACACAAATACTATCTTCGATTCGATTTTAGTGCTTTTTGTTAGATTTGGCCTAGCTTACGAGATTTTTGTTCAATTCTGTTATGTCAAAACTTATGAAGCTAATTTGGCCTAGCTTACGAGATGTGCTTGCACAACTAATTTTAGCTTGTTGGCCACATGCTTTCTACGGCCCGATCTTTGCTCTGGCTACTTCGATAGTACTGCTGCCTGACAAAATAAACACCAAGATAAAGACCACAAGGTTGGAAATAGAGCAAACGTATCTCCCATTGGCTGAATAAACTTAGAGCAACTTATGAAGGCCTACGGCGATGCTTTTCTAAGGAAGTTGCTCGAGTAAAGGTGGCTTATGGGCGATCATAACCCATTAAACGAGTAGTACCCACATCGACAGTCGTTGTGTGCCTCGATAATGGCCTAGGAAATATATCAACAACAAAGCGAAAGATCCCCAAAATGTCAGTTGCATGGTTGGCTATCTTTGCTTCCTCCTCACCAACGGGACATCGTCCGGGTCATCTGCTAGCATCAATATCCTCATCTTTGACATTCATAACCCAGGATAACCAACACCCTCTCCGAGAAGAATATCACCTGAAACATAGGGCATAATGAGTAAATAACCCAACGCACAAGAAAAACTAGCTAAGAGGCCTGAAACCTAAAATATACTAGGAGCACTTTCACCAAAACCCCCTTTTCCCGAGCCCTTTCTCTTGGAAGGTTGTTTCACTTGGGGCTTGGCCAGTTTCTCAATGGCCACGATAAATGTTGCCTTGCCCTTACCTTGGGCACTCACACTACTTGACCTGCGTATAGGGCTGATTCAATCTAACACTGTATCCACGGATAATTGGACGACTTTCGAAGAGTAAATGCACCACCATTAGATGTATCCATTACGAACACATGGATAATCCTGTAAAAGGATAGAAAGTACTTCAACAATAGATTCTTCTATTATTCAACGATGGCAGAGTTTCGCTCGACATCAAGATACTATTCCTGCGTGATCAGATCTATGTTCTTATTATCATGAACTGGAGGTTGATTGACATCATACCTCCGTGAATATGGTATGAATTGTTGGTTGTACACAACAAATAGAGGAGACCATGAGCAGATGCTCGTTTTGATCCAATATATAATTCATAAGCTCAATCAAGGCGTATATACCGGTCTTTCTCCCTAAAGTAGACTAAACCTCTAACAACCGGTCTACCCAGGAATTCCAGTGGGGATTGGGAAATGGCCAGTTCCTAGTAAAATTATGGCCACCGTTCTAATAAGGGGCGAAGGCAGAGAAGGGGAAGGTCGGTGAGGCGTTAGGATGAAGGGAATGAAGAAAATGAGGTGGTCTTTTATTGCATTTAAAAACTAGACATGGGGCATGCTAGATTCTAGAGACATCATCCACCGAGATATGAATCTTCACCTCCACAGAATTATAGGATTCCGATAGGATATTTCTAATATGTTTCAACGTAGAGATATTCCATTGGCCCAACCTCTGATAACGGCGTTACAAGACCATTAGTGGTCTAAAAGGGACGGCTCGATGAATGGCATCCTAAAAAGTGATCTCCTGATGGTGTCAGCAGCAAGTTCTCAATGATTGCTAAAAGATAGGATTGAAGGATGAAAGAGCAAAAGAGTGAAAAGGTTAGGAGGTCTTTCAGAGATAAAAGGAAAATGGCTTGGAGGAAGTTTTGGGTTTAACCATAAGAAAATAAAGAGAAAAAAGAATTTGATTATTTTCTTATAAAAATCAAAATTCAGAGATGGAACGGGGGCAAAATACAATGATGAGTATGTGCAGACCCCAATCGTCATTCGATTGTGAAGGTGAATTTAGAATTTGAAATCAAAGCATGGGGATAAGTACATGATTGTGAAGGCGGTTGCATGAATATATAGCGGGTTGATTAATGGAGTGGAAGTCTAAAGTGGGATTCATAACAGTTTAAAAATAGCATGATGACATCATCATGTTATTTTGGAGGGTATTGTTTGCACCAAGTAGAAACGCAACACATTGGCCTACACAAGGCTGATGATACCTTTAAAGGCATTAAGCATACCACGTCATCAATGAGTGAGAAATCGGCCTAAAAACAAGTCTGCACCAAGGGCTGATTCATCCTAACATAACTGCAACAAGTTGGTGTATGTTAAACTGAAGGCAGAATGGCCAAATAACGCATGGGTTATTCTGAACATGGGAAAGACACATGGCTCTTTTACATAGAGCCTAATCATCGAAAGAATAGTTGTAAAAAACATGTCCAGGGCCGATAAAGAACTTAATCAAGAAGATTAAACAAGGTGCTCTCTAGCCCCTACACGTGGCAAGGTTAGATCAAGCAAGACAACTTAATATGGTGAAATACGCGGGCTTGGGTACGTGGCAGGTCCAGATCGGATCGTCCTAAAAGCTTGTTGTAAACAGGGTAACAAAGTAGGCATGTCCAAAACACGTGGGAACTTTAGATTAGATCTACCGGAGTTCAAATGATTGCAACTCGGTTATAAAAGCCAAGAATGATATCTTAATTAGTCCTCTTCAGCATCAAACAAAACTATCTCGTAGTTTAGGTTATCACATCTTCGTTTACCTTAGGGTAGAACCATCAAACCAACTGCATGTCTTAAATGACCCCCAGAGTGTATTCATCTTTGAATTAAACACTTTACACACTTGGAGTGTTATCATTTTCAAAAAGTTGTTCATTTTGCAAGCCAATCAAGTTAGATTGCCTTTATTTATTGTATTATTACGCTTGGTTTGATCAGGATTATGATTTGGAGCAAACATAACATAGATAGCAATTAAAAAAGTCCTAAAATATTAGGTTAAAAAAACTCTCAAGATATTCTCAAGTCCTTATAGATCATTTGAAAGAAGTCAGACTAGGCACACTCGCTCTAATCACTAGACAATTTAATATATGTTTGGGAATTGGGTTTCACAAGTGGTCCACTTAAGACCTAGGTGGCCTCACGCATACCACGATTCTAGCTAACATATGCACCCGTTGCGCGTGCCTGAGCATTGCAAGATCGAACAAGTAATTTAAATGAATTGAAGATGTACGTAAACACATCCATGCAGGATGTAGCAAGATAAACAAAATGGTTACAGTTTAAAAAAGCTTGAATCAAATTGTCCAATGCTTTGGTAAGACGTACATTATATTTTTAAAGTAAATCATTAATAGGTGATTGTAAGGCTCTGATTTCGCATTTATCATTTGTTTAAGCACTACTATACGTAGATGTTCTATTAGCTTGAAGCAACAAGGCAATCCAATCCCAATGTGAAGTTCAAATATGACAATTTGAAAAAATGACTTGTGACAGAGATCTTAGTCTTGGCAGTATCACAAAAAAATTTGTACAAGAAGTAGAAGCAAATGGCCTTAACTTTATGCTTATTTTGGCAGATTTTAGCTAAACTAAAAAAATGACATCGTTTTTTACTGTTGATTGCTTTTTAAAAAAAATGAAAAATATTGCTAGCAAATTATTTTGAAAGTGGAACCTTGATCCCGCCCAAACACCATTACCAAATCTAATTATATATATATGAAAGCCGAAGCTGAGAGAATGTTGTCCAGTCATCGCTTACTTGGACACTTTCTTAATTCGCCATATGGACTTTCCTATTTTGAATTTTTAATTAAAATATTTTAAATTTACTTACCTTTGTAATAATAATTTTAACTCTCTCTCTCTCTCTCTCACACACACACACACACACAAACAAACACAAAAAAATTTGATTTGAATGCCTTCTTTCTATTTGAAATTCAACCAATTATATAAATTTTACATTTCTCTCTCTTCTATGTCAACATGTCCCACTCAAAATGTTTATTTATATCTTTAAAATTTCATTAATTCCTAGATTTTGATAAAAAGTAATTCTCTATCTATTCCTTTTTAATCTTAATCTTTTTTATTGGTTAGGAAAACACAATATTCCCCATCAGTTTTTCAATTAAACTACTATAATTTCTTCCTTTTATTTCATTACAAGTTTTATATATAGTTTATACTCCCATTTTTTTCAATCATTATTATACACTATTACTCTTTTCTTGGTGATCTTAAGTAATATAACCTCAACACATGGGTTATTTTGTTACTATTATCACTGCAATTGCTATTAGTTTAGAGAGACTATTTTTACTATTTCATACACTATTTTTCATCTTCATTTGTCACTAAAAACTAAAAATTATTACTCAAGTTCAGTTTTAACGATAAATATTGGTAAGAGAACTCCTTTAAAAAAGGTAAAAATAAATTTTTGATTCTTTTATTGTCATTACTAATTTTGTAATTGTTATTAGGCATACAAATACGAGATCTCTCAACAAGTATTTTGATAATTGTTTCTGTGTGCAACGCACGGGATCAAAACTAGTAAAGTAACTAATATGGAGAAGATAGTCGATGTTTTTTTTAATGCTACTAGTTAAATGTCATTAATCATATTTCGTGATCTTTAATTGCCACTTGTTACTGCCCGGATTGCAGCCAAAGCTTTATTTCTACCTAATAATCATCTTGAGTTGAGTCAAAATATAATAACATGGGCGAATCCAGGAAGTGCAATCGGAAGGACCAAAAAAGGTCATAAAAAGAAAATTGACAGTTAACATAAAGAATTTGCGTCACTATTGAATATGTTAAGTGCAAAAAAGATTGTTCAATTTGGCTATTAATCATATAATTTTACTATTCATAGTGATTTATTGAAGTTACTAAGGTTAGTCAACAATAATTACTAATTGTGGAGGACAATATTAATAGTTACATATAAGTTAAGGCTTAATTGCACTGTAAACCCTATGTTTGGCAAAGAATTACAACCAAAACCCCAAAGTTTAAAACTCGACACACAAGACCCCAAGGTTTGCCATCTGTTGCAATATCAGGATATCACTAACGGGAGTCAACGATTCTGTTACTTTTCAAGGATACTTTTGTCTTTTCAGGTCATTCTTAATATTATTTCAGTATAAGTCATATCTCAACCAACTTCGACGGCCCAGATCGAAACATGTGTCATTATGATTTCTTTCTTTCTTTTTAACTTTTCTTTTCTTTTTCCTTTCTTTCTTCTCCATCCCCAAGCGTCGTTGGCTGCTCCTCCTTCTGCCGCAACCTAACTCCACCCCACCCTCCCACTGTATCATCGTCATCAACCCACCAACACCATTTCAGACGACACCCAACCACCACCACAACATCCACCAACCACCGCCAAATCCATCGCCTGCACCAACCCACCAACGCTGATGTCCTTGATCTACCACCACTACCACCATCGTATCACCCCCATAGCACCACCATCACTGGCCGTTGTAAAGCCCAAAGACCCTAACTCCATCCTAATCAGCCACCGTATCACCACCATGAACCCATTAACATCATTTCAGACGACCACCCAGCCGCCACCACAAGACCCACCAACAACTGTAGATCTGCTCAGATCTGAAGCCACCATCACAATCGAACCAGCATTATCCCCTGGTTGTGATTTTGGATGTTCGTGGTATTGAAAAGTGCTGTAATGTGAATGAAGATTTTTATTCAAGCTATTGATGTTTAGTGGGATTATGGAATGTATGCCTCTGGTGTTTGGTGGTGGTGGGTTGGGATGAGCAAGGATTGAAGAAGAAGATAACATATTAATAAGAACTAATGGATTGACCATCTTACCTTTGATAACTAACGGATTTTCTCACGTCTGTTAGTGATATCCTAATATTGTAACAGATGGCAAACCTTGGGGTCTTGTGTGTCGAGTTTTAAACTTTGGGATTTTGGTTGCAATTCATTGCCAAACATAGGGTTTACAGTGCAATTAAGCCATGAGTTAATATACTATTAGAATTTAGAATAAGAAAAAAGAACGAGCCTTGATTTCTTCGTGTTTCTTTGTAATCCGAAGATATGAAATTTAGAATTTGTAAGAATAAAGATGGAGTAAGGGAACGAGAAAGACAAAGATTATGACGGTTCGTGACACAAAAACTCCAAAACACAATACAATAAAATCATAATACATTAATTTTATAATATAATGATATTTTCATAAATATGTTAAATACAATTATTCATTATTCAAAAATAAAAAAAAATATATCCAAAATTTTGTGGGGTGCCATGCCCTCCTCCCCCCCCCCCCCCCCCCCCCCCACACACACACACACACACACACACACACACACACACACGGGTCACGGGGTGTCTCCGCCCCTGTATAATAATGATGAAAATGAAGAAGAAAAAAAAAAATCATGGAGGGGGGGTGTCAATAGCTCAATTCCTAATGATGACTGTTAAAACTCTGCTCGAATCAAAGTGCACACGCTTACTTAGAATTGTCAATCATTAATGCATGATTGTAGGGCACTGGCACCGCGTTTATTATTTCTTTAACAGCTAATTGTATTTAGATGTTGTAATTAGTTTGAAGCAACAAAACAATCCTGGGCCGGGCATGCATGTTCTGTTTGACCACTTGAAAGCTGGCTTGTGATGATGCGAATAAGCTTGCTGTAACACCACAAAAATTTTGTTAAAATAAAACCAATGGTTTTAATTTCAAACCAAGTTTGCAATTGTTGCGAAATTAAAAATATAACAGATTTATAATGATAGCAAATTAACTTTCAAAGTGAGATTTAATCGCGCGCAAATATCAGTTTACTATATAAAAATTTCCTAGTATGGACAAGACAATCAACCTTCTTTAGCGTCATTAAGTAAACGTCACTAACTATATTTAACGTCCATTAATTATCACTTTATGAAGACAATAAACCCTCCTGCTACAACTCGATTCCAACGAAAACCTTTTTCCAAATAATCATCTTGACGTGAGTGAATCGTTGGTAATTAAATTGACAAATACATTCATGTACGAGGTAGCGATGATTATACCTAGAATGGAAGACAGTTTAAAATGCTTGAATCAAAATGCACCACGCTTCATTTGGAAGTATAATACTAAAGCAAGTCAATAATCGATACATGATTGTACGATGTTGGTGCTGCACTTAAATTTAACTGAGCGGTACGGTAATTGTAATTTAATGTTCCAACTTGATTAGAGCAACAAAGCAATCTAGATGATGGGCATGTAGATGACACTTAATCTCGGTTGACATTAAAACTAAACTGAACCGAAAACACCCCCACTAACCAACAATAAAAAAACACAATGACACTGTTGATTTTTAAAGTTATTATTTTTAAATCTTTCCTGGAAAAGCAATACAAATATTCGTAGCTGGTAATTTTTTGAAAATGGATGTAGTCCCGCCTAAAAAACTGCGACCAATCTACCTGATACAGATAGGCCAATATAGTACCCAAAAAAATATATATATATAAGCCAATATGGAAAAGAGAGACAAAGAAGATAGAAACAAAGCATTAAATTTGGAAATTGTGTTGTGCATTGCCATTTGAAAACCATTTTAAACGCAGAATATAAACAAAAGGAAACACAATAAAAAAAAAGGGGGAAGTTTCACCCCGTTTAGCCATACTTAAATAGAAGATTTAGACTCATAAAGCCGGAGCAATTACCAAAACTGGAAAACCCTAACTAGGGCAAAACCCTAATCACCTCACTTCGCTCAAGTGTCACAACCTCTCCAAGTCTTTCCTATAAATTTGCACCTGTCCCCCTCCTCATTCTCTGACCACAACCCACATTTTCTCCCTCCATACACAGTGGGAAGCACATTTTCTCTTAATTCTCTTGCACCCACAGTGTCGATGGAAGAAATGAGGAACGCCAATGGTGATGCGACTGTCGACCAGTCCAGCATTGCCCCGCCTATGTCCTCCACTTTGAACGCCCTTGCTCAGGAATGGGACCCTGTGGTTAACGGGGTACCGGAGGCGGGGCGTTCTTTGTTTATGACATTCTCTCGAGGCTTTCCTCTCACTAGAGAGGAGCTTCTTCATTATTTCAGGGAGTAAGTTGCCACACAAACTTCGAACTTCTTTTCTTGGTTACTTCAGAGCCACTCATGCCCTTGTTTCGAATAAGTATGGCCATTTCATGCATGCATATAAAACATCACGTACAATGTTCGATCCTCTAATTACATAATCGTTTGCCCAATGGCCTGATTAACCATTATTTGATCCACGGCCATCGAAGTAGTTGTTCTGATACCATGTAATCAGTGACAAGTGCGCAACATGTGTTGTTCACTAAGTGGGATCCGACGCAAAATACACAAGCGAGCTCATTGTCCTAAGGCGTTGAATGAGTAATTCGCAAGTGGACTGCCATTCTTGTGAGGATGAATACACATTCTCAATCCACATGTCTTGTGGATGTCTTTCGTCTGTTTGAGCGGAAAAAGTTCTGTTTGTTTTGCTTGTTTGTGGATATGACTGATGAAACGATGTTGCCATGCAGGAGATACGGTGGATTGGTGCATGATGTGTATGTGCACACTCCCAGGGGCGATGAACCCGTCTTCGGGAGGGTTGTTTTTACCGCCTCTTTTGTTCCGGCAGTGATACTGCGAAATCAAGCAACCGTTAGGATATGGGTCAGTGGAAAACCCGTGAGGCTTAAGAGGTGGAGGACAAACACCGGCGGCGTTGCCTAATTTCTCCCTTTGTGTGTGTGTGTCTGTGTGTTAGTGTGTAATGTCGAAAGAAAAACTCTCTGTGCAAAGTTTGAGTATTGAAGTTCATTTCTTATAAGTGGTCTAATCTTTCGAGTCAGATGTTGTTCAGACTCTCTCTCTCTCTCTATTTCAATCCGGCCAAACCACTTAAATTTTTACGTAGGTGACAAGCTCCGAGAATTTAACATTCTCAAGATTAACGTTCGCGTTATATCAGATCAAGATATAGCACGTGTTTATTCTAGATTCCAGATCTAGCTGAAGTAAAATATGTTAGCGCTGTAACCCAACTCCGTAGAGAAGGCTCGTCCACCTTATGACAAACACAAGGGAGTATCTATTTTGATGATCATACACTATCTTCCTCACTTTTGACTGCAAACAGTCCAAATAACATACAGCGTAATTAAGTGCACATCCTTTTATTTTTATTCTACCCAGAAATTGAAAACATAATAAAGATGCAAAAATATAGTCATTAGGAAATCAAATGACGTACTTGTATAAAAATAAAGGTGCGTCCAATTCAGTCTTAACAGCATCAAAATCTATCAGAGTATTTGGATCGATACTCATAATAGGAGAGGGCGGGTTCTTTTCCGGAAGCTATGTGCAAGAAGGAGACTCAAGAAGAACAGCCATTTGATCTGCAAGATTGTTAGTCATGTCTAAAATGATCCGACACTCATGAAGTTGCTCGTGGAGATGGGGTACTCGAGCTAATTGGCGTGACTGACTTTAGCTTCTTGATATAATCCAAAACAACAAGTGGATCATTTTCTTGTAAAGAATTTCTTGTTCTCCTAATTTCACTATATAGGGATTTCCCACCCTGTACCTCTCTAAGCTCCGAGAAAAGAAGTCTATCTTTTTATTTAAGGTTAGATGAAGAAGGGTCAGGGAAAAAGTATCTAAGTATACACAAATGGGGGAATAAATCTCCTAGCATGAAGAGAAAGTTTCCCTGGATCCAACCACCTTAGCAGTCGAGCTAAGAAAGGATGAAACCCACCTTAAAGCATTTATAGAACGTGTATACTGCAACTTGCCCAATGGTGCACAGGTTTTTGTGTTCACTCTGGTAACAAGTATGAATTTGACAGACTCGGCCATTTTTGCACCTTTCTCTTAATACTCTTAACACTTTAAGGGCTAACATGACTCCTAGGACATGAGCATTAAAGGGCTTAGGTTACTCGACTTCATCAATAAATTTCTTTATGTTCCCATTCACGCTAATATGGTAAGTACGAAAGGAAATTGATAAGAGGAACATACCCTCGGTGAAGTGAACTCAGTTTAGGCTCCTACTTTGCAATGGGCTCAGAAACTTAATTTGTCTAATGGAAGTTACTTAAGATGCCGAAATTGAAGTAAGCTAAGAGAGTCAAAGCACTTAGTTGGAGAAAAAGAACACGAAGAAGATGATGAAGATTCCGACAAAGAATCTAGCCACGTAATCGCATTTTACACGTATCCCTAGGTTGCTATACGCCAGGGAAAATGCATAATATTCAGATCCACGCCCTTGACATGTTAGTGACTCATCTTGTTCAGTTAACCAAAGTCGAGCTCAATCGGCTCAAATGTTATCTACTTGGACTCAAGTTGTTTTGTTCAATTATCTCGTCATCTGTCTACTCGATCAGCCCGTCGAGCAGATGAACAAGAAACATAAGAAGATATCAAGTTACACTCCGTAACGAAAAAGTTGTCTCGGTGACCACTCCATAGTTGCCCTTAGAGTTGATGTTTCAAAGGTACTTCCTCATTTTGAGGAGAGAAAACTAGGAAGCGCGGGACAAAACCATTAGGATAAAATTATCTCACTTGACTGGATAAGTTGCAAGCGTCCTACACGAGCAAACCAGTCAAGGTCGATCAAGGAGAGCATACGTCTATTAGATAGACTCTTACCAAACGACTCCAGAATTCCCATTAACTATGATCCTTGGAGAATAACATATTTAGCCCTCTAAGGTAAATAAGGTAGCTAGCTCCTACGATAAGGAGGAAACGTCCCAAGCTACCTATAAAAATACCCTCATGAACCTAAGGTATATCCATCTTCTATCACGTAAATAGATATTCTAGTCTTCTCAAATCTCTTCATATACAGATTTTGGCAAATGCATCAGATACCCTCCTTTGGATATGCATGGACGAGCCACTTATTATCCATGTGTTCTTTGCCGATCTGCTCGTATATCATCTTGTCCTATCCAATTTTCACATGCAACATATACTTGCAAACTATTCATGTCTAATCATAATTCTATAGGCTGCTATTTAGTTTTACTACTAAACTGGCAACTGAATTAAAAAGTGTGAAACTAATAAAACAACTGTGGAGAGATGGTGAATAAGATTTTTGAAAATTAATTAGATATTTAAGCTAATCACAAGCATGTATGTATTTCAATCAAAGAAATGTGCGAACTACACAATTTTAAAGAATTATAAAAAAAACAATTAAACAGATTAAGTTATAGATACTTAACAAGTAGATTTGAATTGTTTGGCTTGTACTATCCGTAAGCCTACGGCCATCAAGGAATATCTTACAAGAGCACTAGAACTCACAAGTAACGATCTTCTTTTGGGACAAGGTCAAAACTCTTACAAACAGTGAATAATATCTCCACAACAAGGATAAGCCTTGAATCCACAAATTAAAGCTCACCAAAGACTTGACATACCCAAACAGTGATAATAATCATTTAGAAATATCGAGTGTGCACAAACAAACCATCTTGGAATTAAGAAAAATGAACACAAATGAAGCATTATAGTACGCTAGAGATAAGGAATTGATGTCTTGGAGATGCTCATTCTCGAAAAAAGAATTGCTCACGAAGATACTCTCTTTGATGATGTAAAATCACGGATATAAAGAGAGAAACCATTGAACCTTGATGTTTCTCTAATGAGTGGACGCTTAATACGTGGTTTATATGGTGTATGATGAAGCCCCAAATCACTTTGAAAGGGTAAATATGAAATATTGGCATGAATATTAGTAAAACTAGCTATTATTTTCAAATATATATCTACATTGGTCTAAAAAAAACACCTCTCTGTGTTGGGCATAACATCTTCTTTAAAAGTCGGATTAAGGTATCGTTTTTTGTGTTGAAAAGCTAATGAAATCTTTATCAAAATATGAAAATATTAGCTCCAAAATATTTTTGAGGAAATATGAGTAGGTTACAAAATCAACCAATTCCTAGTAATATACTAGTTTGAAAGGTTATGAAGTCACATGTAATTCACATGGTGTTCAAAGGTTATTTTAGGCCATGGTCACCAATCTAAGCATTAAATCAAGGCTAGTCACAATATTGTAAAGATCACTCATAATTGAAAGTAACATAGTCTATGCAATCTTTGTTACTCTGGCAATGGACTAGATGGAGGCTTCATAGCATCTCTTACCACAGTTTTAAGCTTATATGATTCCAGTGCACGTGTTTCTTCGTGAATGCATATGCATGCATATACTAACTAAGAATCCACTCAAAGCACACACTAGAACGCAGTCAATGTTTTGTCACCAGATGTAAGCATAGGTTATCAAACCTTAGGGCTACCAATGTGGAATTCCTTATTGGACTTCCATTATACATACGGTGGGAGGGTTTGCTTCAGGTCCAAATTCCTTGTACATCACTCAATGTCGGGTTCAAGTCACGCCATAACTGTGAAGCTAGCTAGAGGGTTAAGGAAGACCTTGCAGGTATGATTCCACCCCCTAGCCATAATTAGTTTCAAGGTCCACTTCAATGATTGCTCTTGGGCAAAAGAAATTTTAAACGAATGTTGGAGTTGCTTGTTTAACGAGATTTAGAGGGTCTTTGGGATTGATTAAATCTTGATCAATCCTGATTTAATCTAGATTAAATCAGGTTTGTGGGTGTTTGGCAAAAGAGATTAAGAGATTTAATCCATCTTCAAAAAGCTCAAAACTGATTTAATCCATAATCCTCAAAGTGAGGATTATAGAATAATCACTTTTCCATAATCAGGTTTAACCTTTTAATTTACCATCTTATCCCTATGTTTTTCACAAAAAGACATCTCATACCCCTTAATTAATTAGATAGTTTTTGCTATATATATATATATATATATATATATATATATATATAGAGAGAGAGAGAGAGAGAAAACTATCTAACTATATATATATATATATATATATATATATATATATATATTGTTCCCAACCTATTCTGGTCGTACCTAAAGGCCCACTGTGGTCCCATTTTGCATGACACGTCCGCACAAGCAACAGTCAGCATTCAACGCTCACAACCGGTCAAAGCGTGCACGCTCAAGTCACGTGCACTTCTTACTTCTTCTACGTGACTTCGTCACCAAAACACTCATCATTGTGCGATGCCGCATCACGGTTCGACCGTCGCACTTCACACGTCGCCCGTCGGCGCGCCACGGCACTTGCCCAAGGAGGTTGGCCTTGGCCTCTCCTATAGGGTCGGCCTCGGCCTTGGCCTCCCCCTTGGGGCCTCGGCCTTGGCCTCCCCCTTGGGGTCGGCCTTAGCCACCCTTTGAGGTTGGCCTTGGCCTTCCCCCAAGGGTTGGCCTTTGGCCTCCATCCTTAGCACCTCCACTTCTCTTCAAGAGGCCTTACATCCTCCGCGACCCCCGTCGTCCATCGTCCGGACGTCAACTCCGCGACCTTTGTCGCCCGTCGTTCGGACGTCAACTCCGTGACCCCCGTCACCCATCGTCCGGACGTCAACTCCGCGACCCCCGTCGCCCGTCGTCGGAATATCATCTCTGCGACGCCCGTCGTGCCGTTGGTCAACTCCACGACCCTTGTCGTCCGCACGTCAACTCCGCCACCCCCGTCGTCCGTATGTCATCTCCGCGACCACGTCGCCCAAACTTCACTCCACGACCCCAGTCGCCCGAACGTCACTCCGCGACCCCGTCGCCCGTGCCCGCGCGCCCACTCCACGACGGTCATCGTCCGTCGCCCGGACGTCGTCTCTGCGACCGCCGTCGCCGGCGTCTGGGCATCGCACTCCAACACTCCGCCGCGCCGCTGATACAGCCATGCCCCCAGGCTCTCTGTCACACTACCGTGCCCCCGGAACCATACGCATTATGTCGCGCCCATGCGCCACCATTGACACAAACGTGCCCCCGGCACCTTACTCACTTCATCGAGCCCATGCACCACAATCATGTTACATGCTCCGGGCACCACAATCATTCACCACACCATGCGCACCTTACCTTGGTCGTGGAACATGCTTTGACCCACTCTCCGGAGTGTGCAACATCCTGCGGGGATAGGCGACTCCTCCGGGACACTATCTCTGCCAGAGAGCTCTTCAACTCCCCTTCCGCCAGGTAGACAGCTCCTCTGGGATGCTACCTCAGCCAGTCAGGTAGATGGCTCCTCCGGGATGCTACCTTGACATGCTCTGAGTGCTCCAGCACAAGGACTCACCCGCGGGGATATGCGACTCCTCCAGGACACTATCTCCGCCAGGGAGCTCTTCAACTCCCTTTCCGTCTGGTAGACGGCTCCTCCGGGATGCTACCTTGACTCGTTCCAAGTGCTCCGGCAAAAGGACTCACCCGCGGGGATAGGCAACTCCTCCGGACACTATCTCTATCAAGGAGCTCTAAGTGCTCTGGCATGAAGACTCCCCTTTCGCCAGGTAGACCACTCCTCCGGGATGCTACCTCGGCTGCGAAATAGGTGACTCCTCCGGGACATTATCTCTGCCAGGGTGTCTGTTTGCCTGGCCTACGTGCTCCGGCACTGGGGGCTTACGTCGGCATCCCTAGGGACTATGACCCCCGGGTCACTCCGAGACGGGAGTAGGTCTTCAGAGGGTATCGTGCCTAGTTCACCTTAGAGTTAGCCGTCGGGTCTTCCCCACCGCTATCAGGCCTGTGGGACTCCGCAAGGGCTTGGATTGGAGGCTAGATCAAGGGGGTTCTCTGGCCACATCGACGTTGTGGAAGCCAGTCTTTCCAGACAGACAGAGCGACGCTGTGTGGGGCAGGCCGGGTGAATATACGATTCGACAGTCCGTGGAGCACCGGCACCCGTGCACTACAACAAAAAGGACTTTTAGTGACGGACTTTTACGTCGCTAAAAGTCCTATTTCCGTCGATAAAGACTTTTAGCGACGGACTGCCCGACGCTAAAAGTCCGTTGCAAAAAACCCCGTCACTAAAAGATTAGCGACGGAAATTGGTTATCCGTCGGTGAAAATCTACTTTTACCGACGGAAATAACTACTTTTAGTGACGGAATATTCCGTCAATAAAAGTATTTTCAATTTTTGTAATTTCTGCAAAAAGACTTTTAGCGACGGACTGTCCGTCGCTAAAAGTCCGTTGTGAAAAAGGGCGTCGCTAAAAGATTAGCGACATAATTTAGTATCCATCGATTTTTTTTTTTACTTTTACCGACGGAAGTAATTACTTTTCACGACAGAAATTCCGTCGCTAAAGGTGCTTTTAATATTTTTCCTAATTTCAAAATTTCTCAAGAATACTTTTTTAAACTTTTAGCGTCGGAATTCCGTCGCCAAAAGTCCATCACAAAAATATTTAGCAACATTAATTTCGTCGCTAAAATTCTATCTCTAAAATATTTTCCAATCTGTAGAAGGACTTTTAGCTACAGAATTATGTCGCTAAATGTCTGTCTGTAAAATTTAAAAAATGGGTTTTTTATTTTTTAATAATCAAAATAACCCTAATCAACCAATCAAATAACAATTTAATTCTTTCAACTAACATTCATCATTTACAAAACTTCAAGTAATACAAATAAGATTTAAATCACATCGTACCAATCCCAAAACTAAAATAACAAGTTTCACTGAAACTACACAACAAATACATTGAACATAAGGTTTCATCGGACAACGTTTTCTCAACTGCTCAAAAAATGAATGCTCATTGAGTTTCAACGGACAATTTATTGCAACTCCGAGCTCCATATATTTCAGCTATTTCTTTTACAACGTTATCTCTGTCTGAATCAAACTGTTCATTCTCTGCAACAAATAATATTCAAATTCAATCTAAGTCAACTAAAGAGTATCATTAGTAAATGCAGAGGTACTCCTCGTCGGTTGAACATACAAGTCATATGAATCTCTCTAACTGAAGCAGCTTTAAAAATGAGGACCTTAAACAATACACAGTGAAGGAGGGCAACTTTCTTCGGTCTAAAAAGAGAGGGAAAAAAATTAAAAGAAGCATATCGTTTAACGATTTTCCTCTAGAATTACACATAAAATGCTAGTATATTTTTATATGCAACAAAGAGATAAAATGGAATAAATGGTCACAAAAGCAACCGAAACCTACAGTTCTATATGTATTCTTGCCGATATCATCTTGACCATGTCAAACAATGAAACTAAAAAACTATCATTTCTATATGTATTCTTCCAACTTCACATATATTTATGACATGTTCATAGATTCTAAGATGGAATCAGTAGAATATCATGCACCCCAAGTAAGCAATTAGAAAATACCAAAACAACACCTCCAATGCATTTCGTACAGTTTGAAGTGTAATTGAGTTCGCCGTATGACTTATTTTCTAATACAAGGACTGTCATGAAACAAATATGTTTACTGTTCAAAAATCATAACATTGGACCTCCTCTATTCGCTTCAGGTTTTAACTGGCTTTTCAATCACAAATTGCCTAACTAAACATCAAAGATAGCCAAATTCTTACTGAGTGGAACTTTCATTGTATGTTAGTTTCTATTAAGGTAGTTTTTCCTATGTAAAATGCTGATCAACAATAATATAGACAAGTAAGTTGTTCACTGGCCTGCTCTGAACCATCAGGAAAAAAAGGAAATAAGCAGGCTCAATTTGGATATTCTTTAATTTTCTTTAGCAGAAGAAATTGGTGGAAGTTTCCGAACGAAAATTCCAAAAATGAACTAATCCTCAGCGAAAAATTTACTGGAATGAGATGAATGTCACTAGCT